>JAJSOF020000003.1:197719919-197967419 GCA_025594305.2 Periplaneta americana | reverse complement strand
AATAAATAAATAAATAAGTGAACAAATAACAAAAGAAATAATTTAAAAATAAATAAAAACACAAATATATAAATTAATAAGTAAACAATAATTGAATAATTGAATGTATAAATAAATAAATAAATATAAATAAATAAATAAATAAATAAGTGAACAAATAACAAAAGAAATAATTTAACAAATAAATAAAAACACAAATATATAAATGAATAAGTAAACAATAATTGAATAATTGAATGTATAAATAAATAAATATTAAATAAATAAATAAATAAAGAAGTGAACAAATAACAAAAGAAATAATTTAACAAATAAATAAAAACACAAATATATAAATGAATAAGTAAACAATAATTGAATAATTGAATGTATAAATAAATAAATAAAATAAATAAAGAAGTGAACAAATAACAAAAGAAATAATTTAACAAATAAATAAAAACACAAATATATAAATGAATAAGTAAACAATAATTGAATAAATGAATGATTGAATGAATAAATAAATATCAAATAAATAAATAAATAAATAAATAAAGAAATAAATAAAGAAGTGAACAAATAACAAAAGAAATAATTTAACAAATAAATAAAAACACAAATATATAAATGAATAAGTAAACAATAATTGAATAAATGAATGATTGAATGAATAAATAAATATCAAATAAATAAATAAATAAATAAATAAATAAATAAATGAATAAATAAATAAATAAATAAATGAAATAATTTAACAAAGAAATAATTTAAAAAGAAATAAAAACACAAATATATAGATGAATAAGTAAACAATAATTGAATAAATGAATGATTGAATGAATAAATAAATATCAAATAAATAAATAAATAAATAAATAAAGAAGTGAACAAATAACAAAATAAATAATTTAACAAAGAAATAAAAACACAAATATATAGATGAATAAGTAAACAATAATTGAATAAATGAATGATTGAATGAATAAATAAATAATAAATAAATAAGTAAATAAATTAATTAATAGATGAATGGATACTGTAAATGGATAAATAATAAATGAATAATGGAGTTAAGGAGTTAAGGAATATAGGTGTGAAAGAATGAACGAACGAATGAATGGATGAATGAATAAATGAATGAATGAATGAATGAATGAATGAGCGAATTGAGTAAATAAATAAAATCATTATGTTAAATACTAAAATAATTTAAATAATAAATTGATGTATAGTTAAGTTTTAAATATAAAAATAAATAAAATGTAAGTCAAGAATTAAGTTCATAATATAAGTGAATGAATTTAATAAGAAGATAAGTAACTAAATAATTCATTCGATCAGTCATCTTAGTTTTCTGCCCATGGGTAGGTTTTACGCTGCAAACCCAGCATTCTCAAGTCTTTCCTATTTTCCGCCTTTCTTTTAGTCTCCGCAACGATTCATAACTCAATGTATAAGTGAATAAATAAATTGTTAATTATTTAAATAATAAATGTTTAAGTGAATAAAATTTAAGTAAATGAAATTGCTTATAACCACATAGGCCTTGGTATTGTCCGAATATGCAGGTTTTTCCTAACTATACAAGTTATTCCATTGATGCCACATCCTCCCTCCATCTGCTTTCAATTTCTCCTCCAGTTTAAAAATGTCCTTCAGTAAAAATATTGCATGTCTTATTGATACAAGGAATTGATTGGTAAGCACTCTTTGGCGTAAAGATAAGCTGTCTTCTCAAACTCTCTTCTCTTATGAAAAAAATAATATAACTTTTTCATCTAAATCATAAGTTTGGGAAACCTATTCGAAGTGGGGTATCTTGAGTGGTGATGGCATGGTTGTTCTGTAAACATTACTGTTTATTTAGCGGCACTCACAGATGTTGGAAAGCGCTCTGATATTACAGCCAACTCTCGCTTTTGTGTATTTGTTCGATTTGTGTTACAATATCTTCCAGTAAAAGACAGAGATAAAGTAATGCAGCATAACCAGTAATTCAGCACCAAGGTTCCTAACATGGTAGAAAGAATTAGTGCCATGGCAACGATCCAGCTGCCTTCAATATTGAATCTCGAGCTCTTGGAATTTTGAGAAGCCGGCCTGAATATTTCCTTCGATTCGCCATGATCCTTATCACAATTAACCGCATCTGTTTGTGACAGACGCTTCGATAAATTAAGAATCACAATTTCTCAACTTACCCTTTAAAATTTCTATTATCTTTTTTGTATAATTTTAACTTTATAATTGTTCCTTTTTATTTGTACTTATTCTGAGATTTTTTTTCGTGAAAATACATATTTTCGGCATTCCTGGTGTCGAAAACTTACGTTTTAGGCAAGTTGTCTTCCTTCTATATACGGGCTATTCCGTCTCAAATCGACCGAAATATAGAAAAAATTGACCTTGCAATTTTTAAATACAATGACACTTTTTCTGTCGGTAGACAACTGTGATACAATGCTTTGTGCAAAGTTTGAGGCATCAGAACTTCATAGTGTTTAAATTAAAAATATTTAAATGTATCGTATTTTCATAAAATTAGCAACTTTAAACTGTTGTGGCTCCGAAACCCTTTCACCCAATGATCAAATTCATGGTTATTTTGATGCTGAAAAGTTAAAGTTTATATTGACATGTAAACAGTTTTTCTTACTTTTAATGGAATGGACAAATTTAGATTTTTCTTCATTAAGACGCCTTTGGCCACGAAAAAATATTTTTAAAATATATAGTTAGATTCCGCAATGAAAGTACAAATAAACACTTATTTTTTACTGGTGCAACGTTAATAAGAAAGTATTGAAAAATCAAATAAAGAAAATAAATAGTACGCGCGTGAAGTAACCAGCTGACTGTGAGACGGGAGCTAGCCGAGGGAAGCAAGGACAGGAGACATAAACCCGTGACGTGTCGTCTAGTAGCGCATAGCTGGGCTAGCTTTATCACAGGTTTTCATAAACACAGGAGTAAAATGACGCCCAATGCTCGCTTATCTTCAGCTCTCGGCCAGTGCCTGCGGTATTGCACCGTTCAAGTCCAGGCGTGTGAAAATAATTTATTTAATACCCTCGAAACTTATTGCCGAGCCACTAAGCAAACAATGCTGAATCCCTCTTAATAATGCAAGGTTTTTTCTCAATATTTTTTTACATTTTTACAAATGGGCAAAAAGCCTAAAAGTAAGTAAAATCAGATTATCTGTCTCTCTGTGTACAATAAAAATAAGGATCACTTCTTAACATAACCTACCAAATGTCAGCTTCAAAATGAGCTCTCGTTCAAAGTTCTGCAGTAAATGGTTCCAGAGTTCTGAGCGCTGAAAGGGGCTTGTTCTTCTAAAATACGCTGAATTTGTCGCTCAATAGTACGAAAACCGTTTGACTTTCGATAGTACATTTTTGCAAATGCACTCTCCTCAGCACCTTGTATAAATAGGGAAAAAATTAGGGTGTAAAAAATGCGAGATTTTTTACTGATCGATTTCATATGGAATAGCCCGTACGGATAATTATTCAAAGCCATTGGACGGACTTCGTCTATATTGAGTCAATTTACCCGGTTCGGTGGATAAGTTTTCACGCAAAATTAAAAGCACACAGTAAAACGTTTCTGTAGAAACATCATACCTATATCTATTTTTTGTTGCGAGTTTGATTTCAAAGTCAGAGCCTTAACATATCAGGAGAGAGGTATAGCGGAGAACACCGTAGACAATAGTAATATACGTTACGAGAGCGGTATGTTGACGTTTTCATGTTCGAGGAAAAGATTGAAAAAGCGAAACGTAGTTGAGAACATGAAAACAAACATACCGCTCGTGTATCGTACATTATTTTGTGCGAAGATCGTTTATTATACCTGAAAGACGAATTTCAATTAGTTGCAATGAAATCTTCATGTTGGTTTCGTTTAATGACGCCAACTTCGGTATCTTTCTTCGACATTGATAAAATATTTTCTGTTTTACTATACGCAGGCCGTGATATACGTCTGTCTTTTTTTTTCCCCCAGTCTATAAATGCGAACTTAAAACAAACGGTAAATGTAATGATTTATTTTTCATTTTAATATTTTAACAATATTGTTTATATAACATATTGCAGTAATAACATCGGCATCTGGAATCTCGTTGATTTTATCACGGCTTCCTTAATGTTACTTGTATCAGGAATGCAATAAGTTTCGTGGAGTAGTAGACTTTACTTAATTTTTGCAAATAGGGCCTATTTAAAAACAATAATTAACATTGCAATTTAGGTGAAATTGCAGTGGTAACTTTCCAATTTATAATTATTACTACGTTAAACGTCTCTAAAAATAATATGTTAAAAGCCTAAAGCAGTAAAATGAATGTCGCGCTTAAGCGGTAAGAAGAGGAAAATTGTTATGTGTGTTACGTTGGGAATACTGAATGTGGTATTTCACACTTACCGCGTATTGGTTCTGTGCGGAAAACAAGCAAATACGCACGATCTCGCACAAAATACTTTTTGTACGGATTTATCGTCTCTTGTAAATGTAATTTAATTTTATTTGTTATATTTCGTAGATCTTACATCCATAATGTAGCTTTCAGATGCGGAACAAGTGAGAACTTACACACAAATATACAGGGTGTTTCAGAAATACTTTTACAAACCTTTCCTCACATCAAAACAAGAAAAAAAGTTAATATAAATATACTGTATGTTCGAAGATCCTTAGTTTTTTAGTTATTAATGACAGAACATAATGAAACATCTGTTAGATATTGTCAGTTTGGTAGCAAGTGTTGCAACTTTAATCACTTCAGAAACTCATAACAAATGACTGTAGTAAACAAGCTTCCTTGGCCATCTAGAATATAATGGGTGCATCAGCAGACTGGTATCGATAACATCATTCGATTATCTAACAAAATGAATTATTATCGATTACAAAAAGTTAAGTTGTTGGGTTGTACCTCCAAACGCGTTGAACGTAAACTTTCACTGTTATGAGTTTCTGAATTGATTAAATTGCAACACTTGCTACCAAGCTGACAATTTCTAACAGATGTTTCATTATGTTTTTTCATTAATAATTAAAAAACTAAGAATTTTCGAACATAAGTTTATATGAAGTTTTTTTCTTGTTTTGGTGTGAGAAATATGCCCCCAAGGTTTGTCAAAGTATTTCTGTAACACTCTGTATAATAGTAAGTAGATTAATTCAATTTACAAACTTTTCGTCAGTTAAGTAGAAGATATGAGTATGGAAACGTCAACGTTCGACGTGCAAATTTGTACAGGGAATGTTAATAAAGGAGTTGACGTCTGATAAAATATAAGGTTCGGATAAAGTAGCTGTATCAGGATAGGCTGTATAGCTGTATAGGATACGACCTTGACTTTCTTCAGACTAAGTAAACACTACTCTCGAAATACATAAAAACACGACACACTACTTCGTAATATCAAAATGTATGTAATGTCCTTTACTACCTATTAAATACAGACTGATTCGTTTGGGTATGGATAATATTGATTTATTATTATAAAGCTATTATGATAGTAGGAAAAATTTTTCTTGCTGGTTATATTATGATTAAAAGATGAGAGTTTCTATATATGACAATCAACAATGCATAATCTGAAAGGAAAAATGAAAATCGTAGATGATTAAAATGTCTACTACAAATCAACAGCGGGCACAATGTGTTCTTTGGTATGCTAAATTTGAGAGTGTTAAAAGAGTTCGAAAGAAATTTCGACGTGAGTATGGTGTACGTAATGTACCTAAATACGATTCCTTAATGTTGTGGTATCGAACATTTGTAGAAACAGGTTCTGTGTTAAAAAAACATGCAGGAGGTCGCAGGGGAAACCCAGTACGAGAACCTGCTATCTCTTGACTTGGCCCCCCCCCAAACTCCCCAGATCTAACCTCTCCAGATTTTTTCGTGTGGGGTTTTGTTAAAGACATTTAGTTAAAGTACATCCCATCCCTATTATTACTGATTGGCAAGGTTCGTCCTTGAGTTTAACTCAACGGCAGGAAGTTTCCCTCTGTGTAAAAAAAAAAAAAAACTAGAGTACAACCTTGTTGAGTGTTATCGTTTTTTGATGTTGTCGAAATATCTTAATTACTTTCAAAATAAAGAAGTTATTTCAGCTGACAAAAGTCAGTGAACCAATTTGTATCTGTATATTTCGGAAACGTAAATGATTGCAACTTTAAATGGATCACCCTGTATAGATAAAAAAAATTGCGAAATGTTTTAGCATATAGGATTATAAAGTTATCTTGAATATGGGAACAGAGCATTTTTATTTCTCTCTGCAATAATATTTATGCTCTTAGACGCTAGACAGTTACTTCCTTAGCTGGAATAACATACCGTCTTTCACAAGGCATTAGACACATAAATCGGGATCGGAGTGTATAATTTTGTACCTCTGTTTTCTTTAGCAGACGTGCTCAAAATAATATTTATTATAAGCAAAGCATTAAGTATGAAAGAAAAAGAGTTGGTGTAGTTAGTTTGTATTCTCGTTGCCATGCCGACGTGCTTATGATTCATTGTAAACAGAGCTGATATTACCCTTGCGTGTTTAGTATTCTCCGAAAGTGCGAGCTTAGGAACACTAGGCATTTGAATTCTGTATGCAGCCCCACATAGCTCTCTAAGCTTGCCACACGGTCTGAAAAAGCAATTTAATTTATTTTCGTGGTTCAAGTATACTATGCATGTACATCAGAATTTTACTAAACGCCCGCCGGAAAGCTTCCTCCAGTAAATCGAGACTTTAATTTGATACATAGACGACGGAGAAAACAATGACAGCTTGTCACCCACGAGAAATTCTATTTTTAATACTTCCACTATTGAAATGTGTCCATTGAGAGAAAGCAACTCATTTGGTACAAATGGTTAATATGGAAAAACGTAAGGAAGAATATATCAAAATGGAATGTAATAAAATAATAAAAAAAGAAAATAAATACGAAAATTAAATAAAATTTACGATAAAAAGGCTATGATAATAAATTCATCGGCTGATAAAGGGAACAAAAAGGGTAAAGGAAGGAAAAAGAAATATATAGCCTATATTTTTACAAAACTATCGCAGAGAAAAGGGCTTATAACTGAAAGGAATCTAATTCAAAAAGTGCAATTTTAATTTATTTTTGAAACTAGACAATGTCTGACAGTCTCTGACATGTTGTGGTAGAGAGTTCCAGAGATGAGCTGCAGAGACGGTGAAAGATGAAGAGTAGAAGGATGTTCTGTGTTTAGGAATAGAGAGTGTGATATGGTGTTGTAAGCGAGTATCTATTTCGTGATATGAGGACAAATAATGAAAACGAGAAGCTTGGTAGCTAGGGTCCTTATAATGTGAACGGGTCGTCTACAATCCAACTTCAAAAGGATTTAACATATAAAATACAGAGTGCAACAAAAGTTTCTGGTACAGTGAAAATTTTAGTTTTTTTTTTTTTTTTTCAAATATTCAATGGTAAATATCACATTTTCAGCCAAATTAATAATAAAGGATTACATCACACTACAATCAAGTAGTACTAACACCTACACCAAAAAAAAATCGGTCATGCTTCCTGAGAAAATGGAAATTAACAAGAGAATAATTTTAACATACTGTTAAAGAAACTTTTGTTACACTCTGTATATGATAAAACTTAATTTAAATCTATAGAAAAAGAAAAGGATAAAATAAAAGGAAGAAATTTGAAAACGAAGAAGCGAAATGAGGAATCACCCGGAAGGTGGTGTCGTCCTACCTGTCTCCCCTGGCCGGTAAGCATTGCGTGCCGGTCTGATGATGATGTCACGCACCGACCCCACCAATCGCAGCTCGGAGCTGCTCTGAAGGCTGCAGTCGTCGGCACTGCTGCAGTTGACCAGGGTCTGCAGGATGCAACTTCCGGTGGCCTCGGCTGGCACAGGAAGTGGCACGATGCCATGCCCTGTCACAAACACACACAGGCGGTTGCAGTTTTTGTTGCCGCTTAAAACAGCAAAGTTATGGCCCTGCGCTTCTCTGCCGTCTTTGTCCCTTCCTGTTAAGGTACGAGGCGAGGGAAGTAATAATTCTAGACGGCTCTACGCACAGAAAATATGCGGCAAGTTGTACCATATTCTTACGCCATATGTAGCATAAATTCAATAAATAGAGTTGCGAATTATACTGCTGAAATCATACAGGGTGTCCCGCTATTATGTACGTCAAACATATACGCACATATACTCTACGCACAGAAAATATGCGGCAAGTTGTACCATATTCTTACGCCATATGTAGCATAAACTCAATAAATCGAGTTGCGAATTATACAGCTGAAATATACAGGGTGTCCCGCTATTATGTACGTCAAACATATACGCACATATACTCTACGCACAGAAAATATGCGGCAAGTTGTACCATATTCTTACGCCATATGTAGCATAAACTCAATAAATAGAGTTGCGAATTATACTGCTGAAATATACAGGGTGTCCCGCTATTATGTACGTCAAACATATACGCACATATACTCTACGCACAGAAAATATGCGGCAAGTTGTACCATATTCTTACGCCATATGTAGCATAAACTCAATAAATAGAGTTGCGAATTATACTGCTGAAATATACAGGGTGTCCCGCTATTATGTACGTCAAACATATACGCACATATACTCTACGCACAGAAAATATGCGGCAAGTTGTACCATATTCTTACGCCATATGTAGCATAAACTCAATAAATAGAGTTGCGAATTATACTGCTGAAATATACAGGGTGTCCCGCTATTATGTACGTCAAACATATACGCACATATACTCTACGCACAGAAAATATGCGGCAAGTTGTACCATATTCTTACGCCATATGTAGCATAAACTCAATAAATAGAGTTGCGAATTATACTGCTGAAATATACAGGGTGTCCCGCTATTATGTACGTCAAACATATACGCACATATACTCTACGCACAGAAAATATGCGGCAAGTTGTACCATATTCTTACGCCATATGTAGCATAAACTCAATAAATAGAGTTGCGAATTATACTGCTGAAATATACAGGGTGTCCCGCTATTATGTACGTCAAACATATACGCCATATTATACATTTTAAAACAAAAACAATATCATATACAAAATGTATAGGGACATCATTTTATTTTTACTAGCATTTTTAATATTCACCTGGCTATATCTTTGGATTAAAAGTCTAGAACCGGAAACACCGCTTGCTCCCACTTCCAAGACTGGAGTTCGATGATACTGCCGTAAAATACAAATCACTTTAATACATCAAATATTCATTATATGAGGTCTCGCCATCCTCATTGAATATTACACGACTACTATGAAGTAGTCAATGTGTATTATCACCATTAAATTGAGAAAAATTCGTTCCGGCACCGGGAATCGAACCCCGGATCTCTCAGCTCTGCGCGCTGAGGGCTCTTTCTAACTGAGCTATGCCGGGACACGATCCACAGTGCTGGTCGAGCTCCTCTCATTGTACTTACGTAGGTTTAAATGCATGTAGTAGGCTGTAAAACAGTAGAATGAGAGGAGTTCGACCAGCACTGTGGATCGTGTCCCGGCATAGCTCAGTTGGAAAGAGCCCTCAGCGCGCAGAGCTGAGAGGTCTCGGGTTCGATTCCCGGTGCCGGAACGAATTTTTCTCGATTTAATGGTGGCAAATCACTTTACTAGGTATAGGAGGTAAGAAAAGTAGTTCATCCATTTATGTAAACTAGGAAATATCGCAATTTTGAGTTTGATAATTTTCATTAGGTTTTTGTTTAATCAAAATACAGTACTGTATTAACAATGAGTGTTTTTACTCACGAACTGAGCTGTCCATGCGGACGTATTCATTATGCAGTGTATATTGTACTGTTACAGTACATTTGCGTACAATATAGAGAATGAAGTTACATTGAAAAATAATCATAATATGGATTTTTAAACACATTTTTTAAAATGGTGGCCGTTCATTTCGATACAGGCTTCAGTTATTTTGTGCATATTATCGCACTATAGACTATTGTACTTAATTCCAATTACCAGTTTCGTCCTTCGTACCAGTAACTCATGTTGAAATAATTCCGTACCTACTCTATAAAAGAGTACCTTACGTACTGTATATTTAATCTTCACTACTGCCCGACCCGAAAAGACAAAATTACTCAGACATGCTATCTACTGTCCGTTCAAGTGGTTATGTCGCAGGGTCGTAGAAAGGGGTGGGGAGTCACGTGACAGTTAATTACTTAACGAGACCCTTTTATTTAAGTTATTTTAAACAGACGTATAATATTACGTAAACGTCCAATTCCTAACAGAAATTAATGTTTTCAAAAAAGAGCTAAGACAGCCCAGCTTCTAGACTTTACAGAGGGGCGAACAGAAGCAGATGGGGTAAACCGGGATGCGACGTAGGCAAACGGACGACAGTACCTGTACGAAAATATGATTCAATATTGAAAGCTCTTTCGTCACTAGAAAACGCGAACATATTTCTGGAACGTACTATACTCACTAACTCATTACTGCATACGCGGCCACGGTTCTGTATGGAGTACGGTTGTAAGTTTACTAGTAGGGGGGGGGGTGGGAGTGAGGTACATTAAAAAACTCAGGTACAAAAAAGTTGAAGTAAAAATAAAATGTCTCTGTATAAGATTTGCTAATATTATGGCGTTGTTAGCAGAAGAGGAGATGATACTGAGGTATATGCTACTGGAGCTAAATGACAGCTGTGAGCAGTATGGGATGAAGATAAATGCAAACTAGACGAAGAAAGAAAAGTAAAGAAGGTATACGTGCGAATTCTAAATGAGGCAGTAGAACAAGTGGACAGTTTCAAATACTTGGGGTGTAGTACGATTAGGGGAAAACACGGAAATTTTACTTGAAGCAAGTAGAGCGATCGGTTTGGAAGTAAATCCCGAAAAGACAAAGTATATGATTATGTCTCGTGACCAGAATATTGTACGAAATGGAAATATAAAAATTGGAGATTTATCCTTCGAAGAGGTGGAAAAATTCTAATATCTTGGAGCAACAGTAACAAATATAAATGACACTCGGGAGGAAATTAAACGCAGAATAAATATGGGAAACGCGTGTTATTATTCGGTTGAGAAGCTCTTATCATCCAGTCTGCTGTCCAAAAATCTGAAAGTTAGAATTTATAAAACAGTTATATTACCGGTTGTTCTGTAAGGCTGTGAAACTTGGACTCTCACTCTGAGAGAGGAACATAGGTTCAGGGTGTTTGAGAATAAGGTGCTTAGGAAAATATTTGGGGCTAAGCGGGATGAAGTTACAGGAGAATGGAGAAAGTTACACAACGCAGATCTGCACGCATTGTATTCTTCACCTGACATAATTAGGAACATTAAATCCAGACGTTTGAGATGGGCAGGGCATGTAGCACGTATGGGCGAATCCAGAAATGCATATAGAGTGTTAGTTAGGAGACTGGAGGGAAAAAGATCTTTAGGGAGGCCGAGACGTAGAAAAAAATGTTATGTTTTATTTAACGACGCTCGCAACTGCAGAGGTTATTTCAGCGTCGCCGGATGTGCCGGAATTTTGTCCCGCAGGAGTTCTTTTACATGCCAGTAAATCTACTGACATGAGCCTGTCGCATTTAAGCACACTTAAATGCCATCGACCTGGCCCGGGATCGAACCCTCAACCTTGGGCATAGAAGGCCAGCGCTATACCAACTCGCCAACCAGGTCGACCCGAGACGTAGATGGGAGGATAATATTAAAATGGATTTGAGGGAGGTGGGGTATGATGATAGAGACTGGATTAATCTTGCACAGGATGGGGACCGCTGGCGGGCTTATGTGAGGGCGGCAATGAACCTCCGGGTTCCTTAAAAGCCATTTGTAAGTAAGTAGTATAAGTAGTAATATGAGCTCCTGCCAAAAAGTCAGGAGAAGGATAGCAATGGCAAAGGAAGCTTTTAATAGAAAAATGAGCATCTTCTGAGGACTTCTGGAAAAAATCAATTGAGGCAGAAACACGGACATTACGACGAAGTGAAGAGAAGCGAATAGAATCATTGGAAATATGGATATGGAGAAGGATGGAGCGTATGAAATGGACAGACAGAATAAGAAATGAAACTGTTTTGGAAAGTGTGGGTGAAGGAAGAATAACGCTGAAACTGATCAGGAAGAGGAAAAGGAATTGGCTGGGTCACTGGCTGAGAAGAAACTGTCTACTGAGAATGCACTGGAAGGAATGGTGAACGGGAGAAGAGGTTGGGTAAGAAGAAGATATCAGATGATAGACGACATTAAGATATATGGATCATATGCGGAGACTAAGAGAAAGGCAGAAAATAGGAAAGACTGGAGAATGCTGGGTTTGCAGTGAAATACCTGCTCCTGGGTAGAACACAATGAATGACAATAATAGGATATGCGGTATTTCCTTCATAACTTTCTGTAGACAAAATATAAGTGTAAGAACTTATAAAATTCTGGATACACATACATTGGGATAATAATTTTGGGGCAATTTTTACAAAATGAATACAGCATCAACAATGTTCATACATGTGCTACTATATTTGAAGTAACATGAATCTTAGTCGACCTAGTTGGCAAGTTGGTATAGCGCTGGCCTTCTATGCCCAAGGTTGCGGGATCGATCCCGGGCCAGGTCGATGGCATTTAAGTGTGGTTAAATGTGACAGGCTCATGTCAGTAGATTTACTGGCATGTAAAAGAACTCCTGCGGGACAAAATTCCAGCACATCCGGCGACGCTGATATAACCTCTGCATTTGCGAGCGTCGTTAAATAAAACATACCATTTAACATTTAACATGAATCTTTCAGTTTTCAATTTCACGAATTAGCAACGCGGCAAATTCACGAAATATTTCAACGTTTTATTAGTATGTATCCATATTGACTTTAGAAACTATATTCGGTTAAGGGTTTTTTTTATCAAATATGTCAAAAATGTACTATTAAAATCTGCATTCTCTGCTACTCCCAAATATTTTTTTTTTAATGCCGATAGCGACATTCGGTATTGGTTTTATTTTCAATACGTGGCATTCAATAACTAAAAAGACAAATGACTAGCATAAAATACTAGTAATGTTATTGACAATGGATCATATATTGAAAACGTACATTAACAATATCATAAATTAGTTTTAAAGATGATGTGTCCATTTGAAGTATGCACTCTGATTGAACAGTAGGCCTACGGCCTACTTATTCTACCATTTTTAAATATGTGTCAGGGATATATCAAAATGCCGAATACTGCACGTCACCAAGTTTCGGGAATGAATCTATAATTGTGTTGGCTTGAATGTTTTTATTTCTGTTTTGGTTTACATATCGAGAGTATGGCCCCATGATAAGAAAAATAATTAATGAAAGGCATAGATTGTGAATATACGCCCTGCAGAGAGTAATTTTATCTTCTACAGGGACATCATTTTATTTTTACTAACTTTTCTAATATTAACCTGGCTAAACCTTTGGATCAACGATTAAGAACCGGAAACACCGTTTGCTACCTCCTTCCACGACTGGAGATCGATGATACTGGCGTAATATACAAACAAATCCCTTTACTAGGTATAGGAGGGAAGAAAAGTAGTTCATCCATTTACGTAAACTAGAAAATATCGCGATTTTGAGTTTGATCATTTTCATTAGGTTTTTGTTTATTAAAAATACAGTACAGTATTAAAAATAAGTGTTTTTACTCACGAACCGAGCTGTCCATGTGGACGTATTCATTATGCAGTGTATATTATACTGTCTACAGCACATTAGCATACACTATAGAGAATGAAGTTAAATTGAAAAATAATCATAATATGGATATTTAAACACATTTATGAAAATGTTGGCCATACATTTCGATACAGGTTTCAGTTCTAATGTGCATATTATCGCACTATAGACTATTGTACGTAATTCCAATTACCAGGTTCGTACTTCGTATCAGTAACTCATGTTGAAATAATTCCGTACCTACTCTATAAAAGAGACCTTACATACTGTAAATTCAATCTTCACTTCTGCCCGATCCGAAAAGATAAAATTACTCAGACATGCTATCTACTGTCCGTGCAAGTGGTTATGTCGCAGCGTCGTAGAAAGGGAGGAAATCACGTGTCAGTTAATTATTTGTTATTTTAAACAATTGTATGGGTATAATATTACGTAGACGTCCAATTCCTAACAGAAATTAATGTTCTCAGAAAAGAGCTAAGACAGCCCAGCCACTAGCATTTACAGAGAGGCGAATAGAAGCAGGTGGGGGAAACCGGGATGCGACGTAGGCAAATGGAAAATGATGCAATGTTGAAAGCTCTTTCGTCACTGAAAAACGCGAACATATTTTTGAAACGTACTGCTTACTATGATGATAAGGCTACTATGACTGTATATGCGGTCTTGGATCTGTGTGGAGGACGGTTGAACTTCATTAGTAGAAGGGGTGGGAGTGAAGTACATTAAAAAACTCAGGTACAGTAAAAACTGAAATAAAAATAAAATGATGTCCCTGTATTTCTTTCCTGGACGCTTTCGCGCCTTGTTTCGGCATGTGGTTGTCTACCTCAAAATACTTCAAATGATGTCTCTTATCTATCAACACAGATTGTCGGTTCAATTTAGAGTCACTCTGTAATGTGTGTATGTGTGAGGATGTGTGTGCGTGCGTGCGTGCGTCAGGAGGAATGTAAAAAACTTCAGGATAATATAGTTTGGATTAATCTGTACATAAATTTAACCTGATATAGCCTACCTATGTTCAAAGAATAACGTTTGGGGAGAAATTAAAGGGAGATATAGTGAAACGCCATGCTGTTCCGTGTACGATATTAGTTTTTATTAGTATTTATTTATTTAACCTGGTAGAGATAAGGCCGTCAGGCCTTCTCTGCCCCTCTACCAGGATATTACAACTATAACATGAACAGTAAAATTACAATTAATATTAAATTTACAATTACAATTACGATAAAAATTAAAGTACGACAAGAATACCTGATTAATGAAAGCTAGACATTTTATCATACAAGTTAAGAACAAAGAATATTTTTGTATTTACTGAATTACAAATTAAACCTACAATAACAAAATTCTATAGTGATGAAATTACCGGATATTGAAATATTTTGTGATAGATTAAGAGAACTATTTACAAGAAACCATGCCTGAACGAGTCTCAATTACTAACCAGGTGCCTAGTAAGTTTGCGTTTGAATTCAATTTTATTTCGACAGTCCCTGATGCTAGCAGGTAACGAATTCCAGAGTCTTGGCAGGGCTATTGTGAAAGAGGATGAGTATGAGGAGGTGCGATGGGATGGTATTGACGTATTATGCCAGATTTTTTTGCACATGGCAGCATCTCAGCACCGCAACACCTGCGCAACATACAACTGAATACACATTCACTTGACATTTTATTCGTGTATTCGCATAGTGAATATGCAGATAAGATTTTTGTTTATTGCTTTTGTGATGGCAATGCATTGGCTTGTGTTGAATAGGACGACGTTTTCCTAATCGAAAGGATTCATCTAGCTGTGAGTTTTTCCGTATTTACCAGATGTTATTTGAAACTGACAAGCTTTCAAGTGTTTCATTGAGGTCTGAAAGAGAACCGGTATCGGTACCTGATATGAATTTACAACTCAAGAAATCCATAAGAAACCTTTGTAATTTGTCTTGTGTGATTATTTTATTTTCTTACTGAGTTTTTTCCCGAAAAGACAAAGTATATGATTATGGCTTGTGACGAGAATATTTTACGAACTGGAAATATAAAAATTGGAGATTTATCTTTCGAAGAGGTGGAGAAGTTCAAATATCTTGGAGCAACAGTAACAAATATAAATGATACTCGGGAGGAAATTAAACACAGAATAAATATGTGAAATGCCTGTTATTATTCGGTTGAGAAGCTTTTATCATCCAGTCTGTTGTCAAAAAATCTGAAAGTTAGAATTTATAAAACAGTTATATCACCGGTTGTTCTTTATAGTTGTGAAACTTGGACTCTCACTTTGAGAGAGGAACATATGTCAATGGTGTTTGAGAATAAGGTGCTTAGGAAAATATTTGGGGCTAAGAGGGATGAAGTTACAGGAGAATGGAGAAAGTTACACAACACAGAACTGCACGCATTGTATTATTCACCTGACATATTTTAGGAACATTAAATCCAGACGTTTGAGATGGGCAGGGCATGTAGCACGTATGGGCGAATCCAGAAATGCATAATTATAGAGTGTTAATTGGGAGGCCGGAAGGAAAAAGACCTTTGGGGAGGCCGAGACGTAGATGGGAAGATAATATTAAAATGGATTTGAGGGAGGTGGGATATGATGATAGAGAATGGATTAATTTTGCTCAGGATAGGGACCGATGGCTGGCTTATGTGAGGGCGGCAATGAACCTCCGAGTTCCTTAAAAGCCAGTAAGTAAGTACTGAGTTTTTACTTAATTATGAAATAAATTTATTGAAACAACACAAAATGCGGAATTTTCAGTAATATATCATATTGCAGTGTTCTAAAACGTAGAGCTTTTGAACTTGTTTTTCACAAAGGGATAGCTTTTGTGACAAGTGAATTACGTCGAAAGGAATCTATCTAAAAAAATGTCGTAATGCAGATACCAACATTCTATAACAAAAATTAATGTGAGATCTTTCAAAACTGTCCTTATACAGGGTGGAAGTGAAGTAAACCAACAGATTTTCAGAGCGAATAGCTTATGTTGTATGTAACAAAAAGTATAATATATTCGTGGAATGACCATAGTTTTCTCAGAAAAAAAGATTTTTTCTCTCTTATTCGGTAACTATTGCGAGTAGGATCGTGATTTTTGTCCATTTCGATAGAAAATCTAATGAAGAATCGTTTATCTCTCTGGCTAATTTCAATACCGTGGACAGTTTTCGTGTACATTTAATTTAAAGACCACTAATTTCAAGCCACTGAACGATGTGAGCAGATTGCAACGTCATAGCGAAAGAGGAAGGAGGTTCGCGTACAGAGACAGACCTGAGTTCGTTGACCTCTTACATCTGTATTGCGAAAAGAAAGGAGACTGTTAGCGGCGATGTTGCCGGACTACTAAAACTTCAAACTTAATTTTTAATTAACCGTGCAATTAATCACGAAACGTAATACTTAGTATTTATTTATTTAGTATTTATTTCTCTACCAGGAGATTCCAACTATAATATGAAGAATAAAATTACAATTAGTATTAAATTTACAATTACAATTACAAATAAAATTACAATTAATATTAAATTTACATTTACAATTACAATAAAAATCAAAGTACGAAAAGATTACCTGACTAATGAAAGCTAGATAATTTATCACAGGAAAACAAAGAATATTTTATATTTACTGAATTACAAATTAAACCTAGAATAACAAAATTGTATAGTGATGAAATTACTGGATATTGAAATATTTTGCGATAGATTAAGGAAACTATTTACAAGAAATCAATTACTGACCAAGTGCCTAGTAAGATTGCGTTTGAATTCAATTTTATTTCGACAGTCCCTGATGCTAGCAGATAGCGAATTCCAGAGTCTTGGCAGGGCTATTGTGAAAGAGGATGAGTATGAGGAGGTGCGATGGGATGGTATTGTTAGTATTGTTTCATGACGAGAGCGTGTGTTCAGATTATGGTGGGAAGAAAGGTAAGTGAAGAGAGACGACAGATACGAAGGAATAGAAGAGTTCAAGATTTCGAAGAGAAGGAGAAGTGAATGTAAATTTATTTTCTTATCTAGTTTAAGCCAACCTATTGCTTCCAGGGATGGGGTAATATGATCATATTTACGGGCTATTCCATATGAAATCGATCAGTAAAGAACCTCGCATTTTTTTAATACTCTAATTTTTTCCCTATTTATACAAGGTGCTGATGAGAGTGCATTTGCAAAAATATACTATCGAAAGTCAAACGGTTTTCGTATTATTGAGCGACAAATTTAGCGTATTTTATAAAAACAAGCCTCTTTCAGCGCTTAGAACTCTGGAACCATTTACTGCAGAACATTGAACGGGAGCTCATTTTGAAGCTGACATTTGGTAGGTTATGATAAGAAGTAATCCTTATTTTTATTGTATACCGAGAGACAGATAATCTGATTTTACTTACTTTTAGGCTTTTTGCCCATTTATAAAAAAGTAAAAAATATTGAGAAAAAACCCTGCATTATTAAGAGGGATTCGGCATTGTTTGCTTAGTGGTGTGGCAATAAGTTTCGAGGGTATTAAATAGATTATTTTCACTCGCCTAGACTTGAACGGCGCAGTACCGCACACACTGGCCGAGAGCTGAAGATAAGCGAGCGTTGGGCGTCATTGTACTCCTGTGTTTATGAAAACCTGTGATAAAGCTAGCACAGCCATGACTGCTAGACGACACATCACGTGTTTGTCTCCTGTCCTTGCTTCCCTCGGCTAGCTCCCGCCTCACAGTCAGCTGGTTAGTTCACGCGCGTACTATTTATTTTCTTTATTTGATATTTTCAATACTTTCTTATCAACGGTGCACCAGTAAAAAAATGTTTATTTGCACTTTCAATGCGGAATCTAACTATATATTTTAAAAATATTTTTTCGTGGGCAAAATCGTCTTAATGAAGAAAAATCTAAATTTCTCCATTTCCATAAAAAGTAAGAAATAGTAATATACGTTACAAGAGCGGTATGTTGACGTTTTCATGTTCGAGGAAAAGATTGAAAAAGCGAAACGTAGTTGAGCTTTTTTAATTTCCGAGAACATGAAAACAAACATACCGCTCGTGTATCGTACATTATTTGTGCGAAGATCGTTTATTACATACCTGAAAGACGAATTTCTAATTAGCTGCAATGAAATCTCCATGTTGGTTTCTGTTTAATGACGCCAACTTCGGAACACCAAAATATCTTTCTTCAACATTGTTGCTGTAAAATATTTTCTGTGTTTACTATACTCCAGCAGGCCGTGATATACGTCTGTCTTTTTTCCCCCCAGTCTATAAATGCGAACTTAAAACAAACGGTAAGGTTATGTAATGATTTATTTTTCATTTTAATATTTTAACAATATTATTTATATAACATATTGCAGTAATAACATCGGCATCTGGAATCTTGTTGATTTTTTCACGGCTTCCTTAATGTTACTTGTATCAGTAATGCAATAAGTTTCGTGGAGTAGTAGACTTTACTTAATTTTTGTAAATATTTAAAAACAATAATTAACATTGCAATTTAGGTGAAATTGCAGTGGTAAGTTTCCAATTTATAATTATTACTATGTTAAACGTCTCTAAAAATAATATGTTAAAAGCCTAAAGCAGTGAAATGAATGTCGCGCTAAAGCGGTAAGAAGAGGGAAATTGTTATGTGTGTTACGTTGGGAATACTGAATGTGGTACTTCACACTTACCGCGTATTGGTTCTGTGCGGAAAACAAGCAAATACGCACGATCTCGCACAAAACTGTTTACATGTCAATATAAACTATAATTTCTCAGCATCAAAATAAACCATGATTTTGAACATTGGGCGAAAGGGTTTCGGAGCCACAACAGTTTAAATTCGCTAATTTTATGAAAATACGATAAATTGAAATATTTTTAATTTAAACACTATGAAGTTCTGATGCCTCAAACTTTGCACAAAGCATTGTATCACAGTTGTCAACGGACAAAAAAAGTTTCATTGTTTTTAAAAATTGTAAGGTCAATTTTCTCTATATTTCGGTCGATTTGAGGTGGAATAGCCCTTACGAACATTGCTTACAAAACGTACACACAAATTATGAGCACGTTATAGGTTTTGTATTCATTTAAATGTACTCTATATCGTTATTTTCAATGTGCAAGATTATTTCACTTCCATCTTGTATAATTCGAACATTATAAATTCAGGAAATTCTGGCACTCTGCCCTCACCTGCTCTTGTGTACTACTTTCCTTAGGAAAGTAGACGTCACGTCTTAATAGTCGACATAAGGGTTGCAACCCTATAGGGGTGCAATACGAAGTCGGTAAACTGCGGCCATTCCGAATGATCGTGTTGTTGATGCAGATAGCTTGCCAGATACGAGTTTCAAATGTAACTCTGAATTATATTTGTTGCATAACTCCTGGTTTATGTACGCATGCGATCCCAACATAATAATGCTTATTAACCTGCAACAGCCGGCTGGCTGGATCCACGACGCATGGTTGTGGGCATGATTAAAATTTCAAATGCGCCGTGCAGTATTATATACGGTTTTCATAATCCCAAGAGAAAGAGCACGGGATATGCTATTGTTTATAATTCAGTTTGTTTTGTGGTCATAAAAGTCCGATTTAAATTAAAAACAGGCCAATCGATAAATCACATTTAGCTACATTCAAAACGGAAATTGTGAAATTCATGAGCAGTTTTCATAATATTAATATTAATGACAATGATGACAATAATAATAATAATAATAATAATAATAATAATAATAATAATAATAATAATAATAATAATGATGATGATGATGATGATGATGATGATGATGATGATGATGATGATGATGATAATAATAATAATGATAATAATAAATGATAATAATAAAAATAATAATAATGACTATATCCTACATTGTCTTTTAACTTCGCTCTAAAATATGCCATTAGGAAAGTTCAGGATAACAGAGAGGTTTGGAATTGAACGGTTACATCAGCTGCTTGTCTATGTGAATGACGTGAATATGTTAGGAGAAAATCCACAAACGATTAGGAAAACACGGAAATTTTACTTGAAGTAAGTAAAGCGATAGGTTTGAAGTAAATCCCGAAAAGACAAATTACATGATTATGTCTCGTGACCGGAATATTGTACGAAATGGAAATATAAAAATTGGAGATTTATCTTTCGAAGAGGTGGAAAAATTCAAATATCTTGGAGCAACAGTAACAAATATAAATGACACTTGGGAGGGTATTAAACGCAGAATAAATATGGGAAATGCCTGTTATTATTCGGTTGCGAAGCTTTTGTCATCTAGTCTGCTGTCAAAAAATCTGAAAGTTAGAATTTATAAAACAGTTATATTACCGGTTGTTCTGTATGGTTGTGAAACTTGGACTCTTACTTTGAGAGAGGAACAGAGATTAAATGTGTTTGAGAATAAGGTTCTTAGGAAAATATTTGGGGCTAAGAGGATAAAGTTACAGGAGAATGGAGAAAGTAACACAACACAGAACTGCACGCATTGTATTCTTCACCTGACATAATTAGAAACATTAAATCTAGACATTTGAGATGGGCAGGGCATGTAGCACGTATGGGCGAATCCAGAAATGTATATAGAGTGTTAGTTGGGAGGCCGGAGAGAAAAAGACCTTTGGCGAGGCCGAGACGTAGATGGGAGGATAATATTAAAATGGATTTGAGGGAGATGGGCTATGATGATAGAGACTGGATTAATCTTGCACAGGATAGGGACCGCTGGCGGGCTTATGTGAGGGCGGCAATGAACCTTTGGGTTCCTTAAAAGCCATTTGTATGTATGTATGTTTGTATGTATGTATGTATGCATGTATGTATGTATTATTATTATTATTATTATTATTATTATTATTATTATTACTACTACTACTACTACTACTACTACTACTACTACTACTACTTACTGGCTTTTAAGGAATACGGAGGTTCATTGCCGCCCTCACATAAGCCCGCCATCGGTCCCTATCCTGAGCAAGATTAATCCAGTCTCTATCATCATATCCTACCTCCCTCAAATCCATTTTAATATTATCTTCCCATCTACGTCTCGGCCTCCCTAAAGGTCTTTTTCCATCCGGTCTCCCAACTAACACTCTATATGTATTTCTGGATTCGCCCATACGTGCTACATGCCCTGCCCATCTCAAACGTCTGGATTTATTGTTCCTAATTATATCAGGTGAAGAATACAACGCGTGCAGTTCTGTGTTGTGTAACTTTCTCCATTCTCCTGTAACTTCATCCCTCTTAGCCCCAAATATTTTCCTAAGCACCTTATTCTCAAACACCCCTTAACCTATGTTTCTCTCTCAAAGTGAGAGTCCAAGTTTCACAACCATAAAGAACAACCGGTAATATAATTGTTTTATAAATCCTAACTTTCAGATTTTTGACAGCAGACTGGATGATAAAAGCTTCTGAACCGAATAATAACAGGCATTTCCCATATTTATTCTGTGTTTAATTTCCTCCCGAGTATCATTTATATTTTTTACTGTTGCTCCCAGGTGTTTGATATTTTCCACCTCTTCAAAGGATAAATTTCCTGTTTTTATATTTCCATTCCGTACAATATTCTCGTCACGAGACATAATCATATACTTTGTCTTTTCGGGATTTACTTCCAAACCTATTTCTTTACTTGCTTCAAATAAAATTCCCGTATTTCTCCTAATCGCTTGTGGATTTTCTCCTAACATATTCACGTCATCCGCATAGACAAGCAGCTGATGTAACCCGTTCAATTCCAAACCCTCTCTGTTATCCTGGACTTTCCTAATGCCATACTGTAGAGCAAAGTTAAAAAGTAAAGGTGATAGTGCATCTCCTTGCTTCAGCCCACAGTGAACTGGAAACTCATCTGACAGAAACTGACCTATACGAACTCTGCTGTACGTTTCACTGAGACACATTTTAATTAATCGAACTAGTTTCTTGGGAATACCAAATTCAATAAGAATATCATATAAAACTTCTCTCGTAACCGAGTCATATGCCTTTTTGAAATCTATGAATAACTGATGTACTGTACCCTTATACTCCCATTCTTCCTCCATTATCTGTCGAATAAAAATATCTGATATATAGAATAATTTCGAGGGAAAAATTGTTCCGGAGCCGGGTATCGAACCCGGGACCTTTGGTTTAACGTACCAACGCTATACCACTGAGCTACTCAGGAACTCTAACCGACACCGATCCAATTTTTCCCTCTATATCCACAGACCTCAAAGTGGGCTGACAACCGTCAAGCAACCAACTTCGAGTGCACACTAACTCCGTGTGACTTAATTTGTGGTTTCTGTTAACGAACAGTGACGTGTATTATGCAAATCAGGATTTCAGGTTATAACTCCCTGTAAAGTTGATTTGAATAATTTCGAGGGAAATTACACGTCACTGTTCGTTAACAGAAAACCACAAATTAAGTCACACGGAGTTAGTGTGCACTCGAAGTTGGTTGCTTGACGGTTGTCAGCCCACTTTGAGGTCTGTGGATATAGAGGGAAAAATTGGATCGGTGTCGGTTAGAGTTCCCGAGTAGCTCAGTGGTAGAGCGTTGGTACGTTAAACCAAAGGTCCCGGGTTCGATACCCGGCTCCGGAACAATTTTTCCCTCGAAATTATTCAAATCAACTTTACAGGGAGTTATAACCTGAAATCCTGATTTGCATATCTGATATATAGTTGATCTATTACGCCTAAAACCACACTGATTATCCCACTGGTTCTACCATTTTTAAATTAGCAACCCATTTATAAAAAAAATGCACAATAAAAATTGACGTCATATTGTTAGCACATTTTTCAACGGATTTTTGCTTGTTATATACCTATACCCTGAGCTATGATGAGAAACGGCATGAATGATTCTATTCAATCAGTGTGCATACTTCAAATGGAAATATTAACTTCACAATTCATTTAGGATATTGCCAATGTATGTGCACAAAATGTACTACATAACCAATAACATTGCTTTGTCACAGTCATTTAGTCTCTTTAGTTATTGAATGACCACGTATGTTACAAAAGACCAATACCGAATGACCCTCCAGGCATTTTAACTATTTGCGGTGAACAGGGAATACAGGTTTTGAGAGTATATTTTCGACATGTTCTGTAATAATGAATATTTACAACAAATACACTCTTTCTTATTATTGCATAGTTTTCACAATCCAAAATACGCGTATATAAAGTTCTGTTACAATAAATATATCACCCATACACTAATTAAAAAATAAACTGTAAGAATTACTTCATTTACAAGTAACAAGAGACATCTGTTACTGCAATAACATCGTTTTAAGTTACAAATTTTATTAGTTTTATTTCTACAGCTTCAATATTCTTTGAAATTTGTAAATAAATATGGCTTCCCATTGAAATATCAGACTTTGTTTATGAAATATATTGGATTTAAAGCTTTCTTATTAAATTAAATAAATGTGAGAGTGTGGAGGATTATTTTGTAATAAATAATTTTATTCAAACTTAACCTAAATGGATATTCATATGATTTCAGCTTTTATTTTCGGAATTAATTGTTGTAGGTAATGCGGCGAGAGATTATAGTAGGCCATGCCAACGCCATTAAATATAACACGAGGTTAGAAAATTGAATATCTGGTTTAATAATAATAATGATAATAATAATAATTATAACAATAAATAATAATAACAATAATCATTATAATAACAAAATATGCATTATATTCTTTTTATTAATGATTTATTATTCTATTCGTAAAACAATCCTAATAAACAGCAATCGACATTTTGATCTCCTTCTTGCTCATAGATTTAACAATAAATGCAATATTTCTCATGGCATTACGTATGATTGCATTACTACACCAACATATTGTTATACCCCGTGTTCAATTTTGAATGGAAGCTTCTGGCAGTAGTTTTTACGTTAACGACATCACAGGTTTGTTTGCCGAGCCTATCCAGACAGACGACTGTACAGGCTTAATAATTTGTATATATTATTTTACTGTACCGAAGTACATATGATATTTCCATGCAGATATTCTGCGTCATCATACGATGATATGCATAAATCACTTCGTGATTTAAGACGGCGCTTATTCCGTCGGATCCCGGCCAACTAGTCACTCATATTGAGTGCACCTCAGCACAAAATAGACATCTAACGTAGTGCAGAGGGCGGCCACTAGAGGGAACCCAAGAGTTGGAGCTTAATCTGAGACGATTCTAACCGGCGTCGGAGTTGTATCCGGTGTGGCTTAGTGGATAAAGCATCAGCACGTAGAGCTGAAAACCCGGGTTCAAATCCCGGCGCCGGAGAGAATTTTTCTTCGTTCCATTACTCTTTCATCGTTTAATAATTTGTGGTAATTTCAATGCCTCAGTTTCGTAATTAGTATTTTAATTTTATTAAACGTGTTCTTTTAAAAAAAAAAAAAGAAAGAAACGTATTATTTTATGTACGTATGTATTTATTCACACTGCAATGGGTGTATACCCGGTAATGGTAATAATTACACTAATAATGACAATAATAAACTTATTAATTAAAATACAATTAATAATAATACCAATAATTAATAATAATAATAACAACAACAGGGAATATACTAAATTAAATGAAACGATCACTTAAAATAACATTTTAAATATTCTAATTTGTATCTTAAAACTAAGATCGAACTAAAACCCACGAGTATATGTTCATATCTGCACAAGTACCTTTCAACATTACACTCATTTCGCTGTCAACTCACTCACTGCACTGGAACTACGACACATTTCACTGATTCTATCCTGATTTCACTAACACTTCAAAAACATTTCACTGTTCAAATACTTTGCACTGCCACTATAAACTATAAAGCTTCCTGACAGGAACACGTTTCACTTACACAGCACACTTCACTGACACGACATACTTCTTCACTGATACAACACACTTCACTGACACAACATAATTCTTCACTCATACAACACTTCAATAACAACATATCATTTACACCCTTTAAATACTGTGTATAATTACCGTCTATTAGTAAAGTCCTTAAGCCTATTTTTAAATGCATTTTTGGTTGTTGGTAAAGCCTTTAGTAAGTCTGCAGGTAAAACATTCCAGTCCCTGATAGTACGATTGAGAAAAGAAAACTTTCCAGTGTCCGTCCTCTGCCTTCTTTCCCTCAATTTATATGAGTGGTCGTTCCTTGAAGAGTAATTTGGCGGCTGCAACCTATTTTTTATTTCTCTCCAGGCAGGCTCACCTCTGTATGTTTTGAACAGTGCGCATAATCGAATTCGCGTTCTCCTGTCCGTGAGTGTGTCCCACTTTAATTGTGAATTTTTCCGACAACACTTAAGAGCCCGTTTTTGAATCTTTTCCAGTGTCTTAATATGTTCTAATCTGTAAGGATCCCAACATGCAGCACCATATTCCATTACTGGACGTACTAGTGATTTATATGCAATCTCTTTGGATTTATCAGAACCTTTTCTTAGTACCCTCATCACAAAGTGTAACGCTCTCCATGCTTTTCCCGCTGTGTCTGTAACGTGTTCCCCCCAGCCGAGATCGCTCCTAATGTTATTCCGAGATATTTACATTAACTTCCGGAATGGTTTCACCCCCTAACGTGAATGAAAAAACATTGAATTTACCTGTTAACAATTCTGAGAAGGTTTCGTCCAGGAAGTTGCTGGAATTGGCCAGAAATTCATTCACACAATGATCGACAATATAACGATAGCAACTAAAACTCCTGTGGAGAAGTAAGTTTAAAATATAAATTTGTAATGTTCTGTTGTAATATTCATTTCGTTCTTTAGAACTTTTTGTAATTAAATTATGTTTGGTTGTAATATTAACATGGATAAGATTTATTTATTGTTTTTGATACGTGGCTGCATTCATTTATTGACAAAATAAAGAACAACACCCAAAGTCAACAACAGACATGACCTACATTGTTCATCTATGCCGTCCACACCTGTGGAGTAACGGTCAGCGCGTCTGGCTGCGAAACCAGGCGGCCCGGGTTCGAATCCCGGTCGGGGCAAGTTACTTGGTTGAGGTTTTTTCCGGGGTTTTCCCTCAACCCAATACGAGCAAATGCTGGGTAACTTTCGGTGCTGGATCCCGGACTCATTTCACCGACATTATCACCTTCATATCATTCAGACGCTAAATAACCTAGATGTTGATACAGCGTCGTAAAATAACCCAATAATTAAATTAAATTAATTAAATTAATTCATCTATGCCTTGAGAATTAAATTCGCTTCGTGATGATGATCTCCTAAATATATAGAAGGAAATGGTAGAAGCTCCCACGGGTAAGTCTACTAGTCACATTATTATTATTATTATTATTATTATTATTATTATTATTATTATTATTATTATTATTATCACAAATAATGAATTATGAAAAATATATTACCTGACAATGTAGGATATAGTGATAATGATAATAATAATAATAATAATAATAATTTTATTATCATCAACATCATCAATTTTACTTGAAGGAAGTAAAGAAATAGGTTTGGAAGTAAACCCCGAAAAGACAAAGTATATGATTATGTGTGTGCTTTAGAATGTCTGCCTGTCTAACGAGATGAAGGGCATCGAACGTGAAGTAAAAGCTGATTGGCTGTAACGGGATATTTTGATTTGTGCATTTCAAAACCAATATGTTGGACTATAATGATACAATTTTATTTCCAGAACAGTGAAATCGTCCACCTCTTTGGAGTAACGGTTAGAGTATCTGATCGTGAAACGAGCCGCCCCTGGTTCAAATCCTGGCTAGGACAAGTTACCTAGTTGAGATTTTTTCCGGATTATCCCCTCAACCCAATAAGACCAAATGCTGGGTAACATTCTGCGCTGGACCCTGGGCTCATTTCGCTGGCATTATCACCTTCACTTCACTCAGACGCTACATACACATTGCAGTTGATAAAGCTTCGTAAAATAAACCATTTAAGAAGTGATAATTGACATAGTTCTATCGCATCAACAACCATGCTTGTATGAAAGTTCGATGTTTTTAAAGTTGCATTACACTGCTATTAAAATCTCCCTTTAACGCTCAACATCTTATACAGGATGTTTCCGAGGTAGTGTTACAAACTTTCAGGGATGATGGCGAAGGGAACATGTATCGATTTGAGATAAGAAACCCTAGTCCGGAAATGACAGAGTCGAAAGTTACAAGAAAAAATAGTTCTGTGGAAATGAAATAATTTTATTCCTCTGTACACCTTATTTATGTGTATTTATCTGTACATCTTACTCATACTGTATTCATCTGACGTTGTTTACGTTGTCTACTTACAGTATTCCATTCAGTGCGCTGTCTGAGGGGTGGGGACAGGAAACTACACTAAAGCAATGCAGATAGCGTAATGTGTAACGGACATGGTCGGTCCTGATATGCACGTCTGTAGACAGCAGTGTATGTGTACAAGTTGCAGTGTCCAGTCGATCAGTCCTAGTGAAATGGAGGAGTACACGAGAGCGGAATAAGCAGACCTGATTTTCGAATATGGATGAGCCAATGGAAACAGTAGACAAGCTCACAGATTGTATCGGGACAAGTACCCACGTAGGAGACATCCGGCCCATACCATCTTTCCACGATTGTTCCAAAAGTTAAGGCAAGGAGGGCACGTGGTGCGAAATTACAATTCCGTTTCCACACAACTATTTTTGCTTATAACTTTCGAGTCAGTCATTTACGGACCATGGTTCCTTATCTCAAATTGAGACATGTGTCCTTCACCATCATCCTTGAAAGTTTGTAACACCACCTCGGAAACACCCTGTATAATGTAATAATGTAGTTATGTAGACAGACATGTATCTATCAACACGAGAAACTAAATCGTTTAGGAACATATAAAATGTATGATAAGGAAGTTTATATCACTTTGGTGATGCTGTTTATTTGAGTAAAAATTTTATATTCGATTTGAATTATTGCCGGATGAATTAACACATAGATTCTGTATATGAACAAAATCCATCCAGCAGTTTAGAGGAAATCAAAGACACAAAATAGAGATGTAGATGGAGAGATATGTACACAGACATGCCCTCTGTATCAGGAATGCAGAAAAAGAGTCTTTCCAGTATGTTCTCTTTGTATTTCTCATCAGGCGAAATAAAAAAAAAAAAACGGTTGCTCAAACTGTTGTTTCATTGGTGTCGTGTTTTGTTTTTATACAGCCTACACAATACAGGGAATATAGTTATCTCACTTGGGTTTTTGAAAGCACTCCATTTTCACATTTCTAGCTATTAAAACAAGTACAATAATGAACAAACTCGTTGAAAAATAAGCAAAGCGGATAATTAATATAAAATGCTTAATTAAAAAAAATCGGAATAAAAATTGACTAATAAAATATTCATACTTACACATGGTGGAGCACTAATTTCATTCGTTTGTGATGTAATATCGAATATGGCGAGTGCAGGAGGTAAAAAATAAATTCCACACTTGTAAACGACAGCAATTGGCTGTAATGCTACACAGCCGTGCTCGCGTTGTCACGCTCGAACCTGGTTAATATGTTAAACGATAGCTAATGAACAAACAGTTGAAATTGAAAATTGGAAACAGAAATATTGCCCCACTAAAGTGTTGTTATGGCAACGAGTCATTTGGCCTGCTAATGTACACTTGGCCATTCATATCGGCGTGAAGGAGAGGTTTTGTTTTTTATTGAGAGAGTTGAAGACTCCTATAATTATTAAACTATTCTACTGAACCAGTTTTTGACGGAAAATTACTGATCGGGAGAACTTCTTCAAAGGAATGCCATTTTACCAGTATGAAAAGTTTGTACGAATAACAAAATAGTAATATACGTTACAAGAGCGGTTTGTTGACGTTTTCATGGTCGAGGAAAAGATTGAAAAAGCGAAACGTAGTTGAGCTTTTTTAATTTCCGAGAACATGAAAACAAACATACCGCTCGTGTATCGTACATTATTTTGTGCGAAGATCGTTTATTACATATCTGAAAGACGAATTTCTAATTAGTTGCAATGAAATCTCCATGTTGGTTTCTGTTTAATGACGGCAATTTCGGGAAACTTAATATCTTTCTTCAACATTGTTGCTATAAAATGTTTTCTCTGTTTACCATACTCCAGCAGGCCGTGATATAAGTCTGTCTTTTTTCCCCCAGTCTATAAATGCGAACTTAAAACAAACGGTAAGGTTATGTAATGATTTATTTTTCATTTTAATATTTTAACAATATTATTTATATAACATATTTGCAGTAATAACATCGGCATCTGGAATCTTGTTGATTTTTTCACGGCTTCCTTAATGTTACTTGTATCAAGAATGCAATAAGTTTCGTGGAGTAGTAGACTTTACTTAATTTTTGCAAATATTTAAAAACAATAATTAACATTGCAATTTAGGTGAAATTGCAGTGGTAAGTTTCCAATTTATAATTATTACTATGTTAAACGTCTCTCTAAAAATAATATGTTAAAAGCCGAAAGCAGTAAAATGAATGTCGCGCTTAAGCGGTAAGAATAGAGAAATTGTTATGTGTGTTACGTTGGGAATACTGAATGTGGTATTTCACACTTACCGCGTATTGGTTCTGTGCGGAAAACAAGCAAATACGCACGATCTCGCACAAAATATTTTACGTCGACAACAAATAAGATAAAGAGAAAGAATAATATTGCAATTAGTAAAGAATTGTTATGAGAAATAAAAAAGAAAAAGAACTATTGGGAAGTTGCATATATTGTCATTATAGGGTTTACGCAAGTAGCAGAATTAGTTCCTTTTATTTTATTTCGAATATTAATACCGCTAATACGATATGTTCTTGAACTAATAGCAAAGTACATAGTCAATAAAGTGATTTAATATGAAACATATAAAAAAAGTCGAAACGTTCCGCCATTTTATAGTGCAACTAACGAACCATTAAAAATTTAAAGACGGAAATTTCTATCACTAAATTTAATTATAGTTTTACTGGTTCGTTAGGCTAAATATGCTTGGTGAGATATAAACATGATTTAATTAACCAGTAAATAAATTAATGAATCATTAAAACCTTAGTGAAGCTTTGTGAAACCGGCCCTAAGACTAGTAACATATAATTTAAAAGATATTTTGAATATAAATAAAGAGGAAATAATCTTTATCAGTCAACTGATTATCATACTGACGCTTATTTGAATGCTGAGCTATTATCCATTTAATATTTAGAAAATGTGCGATCTCAACGTGGGAAGAAATTGAAGTCTGATTTGAATATCCTACAAACAGAAATAGGGCACTTGTTCCAATTCACCAGCTACTATTAACTGTAGATTCTTCAACTATAGCAGATGTCAATAGTGCTTCAAAATACGCAGTGAGTAAATAATAAACCTGAAGCAGAGAGAGTGATTAGTGAATTTTATATGATACGAAATTGTCCTCGGGGTTTTGTGTACAGTTGACTACACACACATTCTTGTAATTATTGTCACCTGGTGGTCATAATGCTGAGATTTTTCTGAACAGAAATTCATATTTAGCATTACAACTATAACCTTACTTATACTTACTTACTGGCTTTTAAGGAACCCGGAGGTTCATTGCCGCCCTCACATAAGCCCGCCATTGGTCCCTATCCTGAGCAAGATTAATCCAGTCCCTATCATCATATCCCACCTCCCTCAAATCCATTTTAATATTATCTTCCCATCTACGTCTCGGCCTTCCCAAAGGTCTTTTTCCCCTCTGGCCTCCCAACTAACACTCTATATGCATTTCTGGATTCGCCCATACGTGCTACATCCCCAGCCCATCTCAAACGTCTGGATTTATTGTTCCTAATTATGTCAGGTGAAGAATACAATGCGTGCAGTTCTGCGTTGTGTAACTTTCTCCATTCTCCTGTAACTTCATCCCTCTTAGCCCCAAATATTTTCCTAAGAACCTTATTCTCAAAAACCGTCAATCTCTGTTCCTCTCTCAAAGTGAGAGTCCAAGTTTCACAGCCATACAGAACAACCGGTAATATAACTGTTTTATAAATTATATCTTATAACCTTACTTATAATAATTATTATTCAATAGTAGTCAATACAACTTTCATTAATCAACTCTCTGTACTACATATGAATCAAGGCCTACTGTAACAGGTTATGATTTTATACATGTTTCATGACTTACTCTACAGTACAGATTTAAATAATAATTTCAGCCAATAAGAAATTGCCTTATATGTGCAAAATCATTACCAAATGCTGTTGAGTAGTTAGAATAGTATTAACGACAGTTAAAGTTAAGTGTTGGTTATTTTAAACGAAATTATGTTGAAGAAATGGAAAACATATTAACAAAACTTTAAAAATAAACCAGCTGTTAATTTAACATTTGTTAAGCCAAATTAAACATTACTTGGAAAAACTGGCCATCAGTGTCTCAAACTTACAGACGAAAAACGTTGATAGTTTTATTTTCATCAGGCTTCAATATTACATTTATACCTCTATTCATTGAAAAAATATAATCGTCTGAGTCCACACCTGTGGAGTAACGGTCAGCGCGTCTGGCCGCGAAACCAGGTGGCCCGGGTTCGAATCCCGGTCGGGGCAAGTTACCTGGTTGAGGTTTTTTCCGGGGTTTTCCCTCAACCCAATACGAGCAAATGCTGGGTAACTTTCGGTGCTGGACCCCGGACTCATTTCACCGGCATTATCACCTTCATCTCATTCAGACGCTAAATAACCTCAGATGTTGATAAAGCGTCGTAAAATAATCTACTAAAAAATAATCGTCTGAAACCCGACCATGACTTTTGGGGTCCACACCTGTGGAATAACGGTCAGCGCGTCTGGCCGCGAAACCAGGTGGCCCGGGTTCGAATCCCGGTCGGGGCAAGTTACCTGGTTGAGGTTTTTTCCGGGGTTTTCCCTCAACCCAATACGAGCAAATGCTGGGTAACTTTCGGTGCTGAACCCCGGACTCATTTCACCGGCATTATCACCTTCATTTCATTCAGACGCTAAATAACCTAGATGTTCATACAGCGTCGTAAAATAACCCAATAAAATAAAAAATAAATGACTTTTGGGACACACTGTATTTTCTACATCAGATTATTGTACAGTTTTACGATACTATACAAAATTATCGATAGTATCGGAAAATATCGATAGTTGTCCATCACTAAGGGAACAACTTTTCTGGACACCCTGTTGTGCCTTGTCTACGGTCATGTATTCGTCGTGAACCTCGGGCTAAAGGATTACCGAGTAATGGATGACTTCCACGTAACAATACTCGTTGGGATTAAGCGCTCTAATGCAGCGACAAAGGAAACGACAAATGGAATAAATGAAGCCGCCACACATTTCAACACAGGGAGCCAATTATACGTGTATGAAACTTGTAACGTTGCTACAGCCAGAATGCTCATGCGATTAAGTTTATTTTATTTCTGTTCAGATATTGACATAACAAACAGAAATTTTTATGAACTAAAGCATTTTAATATACGGGTGAGCCATGTAGGCCTATGCCTACTTTGTAGAGAGTTATGGAATTTCGCAGATTCGCAGGTTATTCCATATCCAGAATTAATCAAATCTGAAATGCAATAGTAATATGCGTTACAAGAGCGGTATGTTGAAGTTTTCATGTTCGAAGAAAATATTGAAAAATCGAAACGTAGTTGAGCTTTTTTAATTTCCGAGAATTGAAAGAAAACATACCGCTCGTGTATCGTACATTATTTTGTGCGAAGATCGTTTATTACATACCTGAAAGAGGAATTTCTAATTAGTTGCAATGAAATCTCCATCTTGGTTTCTGTTCAATGACGGTAATTTTGGAAAACAAAAATATCTCTCTTCAACATTGTTGATATAAAATGTGTTCTGTGTTTACTATACTCCAGCAGGCCGTGATATACGTCTGTCTTTTTTCCCCCCAGTCTATAAATGCGAACTTAAAACAAACGGTAAAGTTATGTAATGATTTATTTTTAATGTCAATACTTTAAGAAAATTATTTATTTCTGCCATTGAAATTACAACAAAATTATTTATTTCTGCACATTAAAATTAATTGTCACATTTGTGCAGTTATTCAGAGTCACTGGAGCACCACCACCAGTTTTTTCTATTGTGAAACTTTTTTGCATGAATATTGATTTTCCAGTTTCCGTCGAAGTTGAAGCATTAGCACTATAGATGGCAGCATTTGATAAACCCTCCGTCTGGCAGGAAGTCGATGCACTGGAGACTGTGGTTGCAGTTTTGTGAATGCTAGTACCAACGTTGCTTTTGTCGTGCAAAATATTTAAAAACAATAATTAACAGTGCAATTTAGGTGAAATTGCAGTGGTAAGTTTTTATAATTATTACTATGTTAAACGTCTCTAAAAATAATATGTTAAAAGCCTAAAGCAGTAAAATGAATATGGCGCTTAAGCGGTAAGAAGAGGGAAATTGTTGGGTGTGTGTTACGTTGGGAATACTGAATGTGGTATTTCACACTTACCGCGTATTGGTTTTGTGCGGAAAGCAAGCAAACACGCACGATCTCGCACAAAAGGCTTTTGTATGTCTAATACACTTGCTTATTTGGTTGAGGCTTCCGACCAATACAAGCGAGGTTCCAGGTTAGAATATTATAGTCTGGGATTATCTGTAGTAATGTCACGAGAGGTCTGAGATTTATCTGGGAAATCTCAGACCTCGAGTGACATTTATTAGGACTATTTCGTGAATAAAATAAAAATGTAAATAATATATCCGTAAAATTCGATCACTAAATGTTAATAATTGTATATTAACGAATACTTAACCTATCCAGACATTGTGAAATTGAAATAGATGAATATCGATTACTGCAATAAAGAAATTCGATGTTATTATTCAGTAATGCCAATTGCGAAAAGCGAAATACAAGTTTAACAATGTTAATTACATGTACTGGATTTTTCTCTTACTATTATAACATAAATATATTTTCATTATCTGCTGAAATCATAATTTAATTTAACAGTAACAGTGGGGACAGCCATATACCAATGCTTATGTATTCACAGCGAGACATGTTGCTACACAGTGAATCCATCTCTTTATAGATAGGCCTAATTAAAACACGAATTTTATTACACCGTACGGAAGGCAGTTTGATCAAAGACATTATTATTACTATGCAAGGTCTTTTGGTTTGATATGTAATGATGTTACATAAATTTGAACATCTGACTTATGTTAATTTTTTTTATTCCATTCAAAATATAAAAATTTTATAGGCTACAATTATAGGTTAAGTTACCTGTGGGAGCAGGACCAATGTCAGATATGCCTTATTTCGACCGTTACTTACAACCAGTGCTACACGAAAGCATTTTTAATAGCTCGACAAATGCATTCTCGCTGTAGTGTGTAACGGAACTAAAGCTGCATCTACACAGTTCAATATTCCAATCGCGTATGCGTGCAATCTGGGAAGAATATTGAAAGAATCAAGTTTAAAAGGTACGTTCAATTAAGATGCATGAAGATTTTGTGTCTACATGGTGCGCCGTTTTGAACGTCGTCTTCACTGCGTAAATATATTAATTAATATTAAATATCAATCTTGCATTCATTGCTTTAAAGTTGAAAGAAAAGTTTAACCGTGTAGTTGCGTCTTAATGTATTCATGATCATCATTTTGCGTGGAAACAGTTGGCGATAACGACTAAACAAAAGAACGTCCATGCGATAAATTGAAAGCGATAAATCTAGCTGCAAAAATTATCGCAAAGTTGACTGTGATTGGTTGGAATTCAAAATTTCATTACATTTCATTGGTCGAAAATGGAATGACGTCATATAAACGAAATAGTCACCTTCATCTCACTTAAGCATAGCAGTTGATAAAGCGTCGTAAAATAACGAATTAAAAAATATGATATGAATATAACATCTTTTTCGTTATAGTTAAATACCGACGTTTTCAATTATTTCTTTTATCCTTTGGCAGATCATAGCGTTAGTCACATGTTTTGGTATTGCAGCTGGCTTTTGAAAGCCTCACGACTGTTTCTATGACATTAAAACCACATTATTTTACTCTCCTACCGCATAAGCTGGAGACTCATACATGATGTGTTACGTCTTCTCAGAAAAATGTGATTTTAATGGATTTCTTACAGTCAGAAAAGCATTCATCTTACTTACATTATGGGGCAGAATTACTTCTTTATGTTACTCCACAATGAGAAATCTATAACAATACTATCTTTAGGATGTATTTCAGATGAGACGAGTCCTTATAGAACTTTGTCGATTGCACAGCATGTTCCATAACATGTGGAATCTACGACGAATTCAGGACCTAACAGAAAACGTTTAAATGAACTTGTGTGTGAAATCGATGATACAGAGCATCAGTTATTCATAAATATAACTCGGTTAAGAGAGAAGTTTTATATGATATTCTTATTGAATTTGATATTCCCAAGAAACTAGTTCGATTAATTAAAATGTGTCTCAGTGAAACGTACAGCAGATTCCGCATAGGTCATTTTCTGTCAGATGCGTTTCCAATTCACTGCGGGCTAAAGCAAGGAGATGCACTATCACCTTTACTTTTTAACTTTGCTCTAGAGTATGCCATTAGGAAAGTCCAGGATAACAGAGAGGGTTTGGAATTGAACGGGTTACATCAGCTGCTTGTCTATGCGGATGACGTGAATATGTTAGGAGAAAATCCACAAACGATTAGGAAAAAAACGGGAATTTTACTGGAAGCAAGTAAAGAGATAGGTTTGGAAGTAAATAATATTTCTTAGAATAACAAAGTAACATAATGTTTTACGTAATTTATTACAAATATTATGAATATGGTTATTCTATTTTAAGTCATTATCAATAATTATACCTAAGTATTTAACCTCATTAACTTCATTAATAACTGAACAATTTCAATTTATATCGGAAAAATCAGAATTATGCATTTTAGTTTGTAGTATAGATGAAATTGGTTTATTACCTTTATTATTTGAAGAAAATTGGGATAGATATTGAAATAATAATGAATAATTAAATGAAAACTACATTATCTCTTAAATCAGTACATAATTAAACACACACTGGACGTAATAAAATGTTCATGTAGCTATGCCTAAAGATTTAGACATTTTATGTTGGAGTACAAATTAGTAATGTCTGTTTTCCATTAAGCTGAGCCTCAATTTTTAGGTATTCCTTCGGTTAATGCGTTTGTTTTGTAGTACATACAAGACAGAGCGTGAGTAATTAGAACTTCAGGTACTCTGGGAATCGAGATCTGCCATGTGTACTGAGAACTTGGAATTTCTCGTAGATCTGAAGCACCCGAGTGTAAGGGAGGATTTTGGCTCCTGCTTCTATGCTCGTGTCTGGGGGAATTTAGAAGAGTTTCATTACTAAATTTAAACGTAACTATTTACTCTTCTTATTGACGCAGAGATTTTCACCTGTCAGTGGTTACCAAATAAGCTTCGAACAACTCAGTGATCAATTTTTTTTAATTTTATTGGGTTATTTTACGATGCTGTATCAACATCTAGATTAGTTAGCGTCTGAATTAAATGAAGGTGATAATGCCAGTGAAATGAGTCCGGAGTCCATCACCGAAAGTTACCCAGCATTTGCTCGTATTGGGTTGAGGGAAACCCCCGGAAAAAACCCTCAACCAAGTAACTTGTCCCGACCGGGATTCGAACACGGGCCGCCTGGTTTCGCGGCCAGACGCGCTGACCGTTACTCCACAGGTGTGGACCTCAGTGATCAATGCTCCATTACTGTGAAAACTACAATTGTTCAGGACGATGGCAACATTTATAAATATCCTATTCATATCATCTTGAAACATTTATCCATACAGTTTTAAACTGTAGTAGATTGGCAGTACTGCTTCTTATGTAAACGGCAAAAGGCACCCAGAGAAAAATACTTTAGCACAGGAATTGTTATTTTAGTTATGGAGTCATCTTTAAGTGCAGAAGTAACCCTATGGAAGAAATGTAAGCAACGAAAGAAGAAGAAACAGGATATACTTACTTACTTACTGGGCTTTAAGGAACCCGGAGGTTCATTGCCGCCTTCACATAAGCCCGCCATTGGTCCCTATCCTGAGCAAGATCAATCCATTCTCTACCATCATATCCCACCTCCCTCAAATCCATTTTAATATTATCTTCCCATCTACGTCCCGGCCTCCCTAAAGGTCTTTTTCCCCTCAGGCTTCCCAACTAACATTCTATATGCATTTCTGGATTCGCCCATACGTGCTACATGCCCTGCCCATCTCAAACGTCTGGATTTATATATACAGGACATACTTACTTACTGGCTTTTAAGGAACCCGCAAGTTCATTGCCGTCCTCTTATAAGCCCGCCATTGGTCCCTATTCTGAGCAAGATCAATCCATTCTCTACCATCATATCCCACCTCCCACAAATACATTTTAATATTATCTTCCCATCTACGTCTCGGCCTCCACAAAGGTCTTTTTCCTTCAAGCCTCCCAACTAACACTCTATATGCATTTATGAATTCGTCCATACGTGCTACATGCCCTGCCCATCTCAAACGTCTGGATTTAATGGTCCTAATTATGTCAGGTGAAGAATACAATGCGTGCAGTTCTGTGTTGTGTAACTTTCTCCATTCTCCTGTAACTTCATCCCTCTTAGCCCCAAATATCTTTGTAAGCACCTAATTCTGAAACACTCTTAACCTGTGTTCCTCTCTTAAAGTGAGAGTCCAAGTTTCACAACCATAACGAACAACCGGTAATATAACTGTTTTATAAATTCTAAATTTCAGATTTTTGACAGCGGACTGGATGATAAAATCTTTTTGAACCGAATAATAACAGGCATTTCCCATATTTATTTTGTGTTTAATTTCCTTCCGAGTGCCATTTATATTTGTTACTGTTGCATAATAAAGAAGAAGAAGATTAAAGGAAAGCCACGTTTCAACCACAACAGAATATTTTTCTTAAAGAACCACTGTCCACAGTTACCTACATTTACACATGTATTTCTATGGGACAATTTAAGTTATGAATGTACGTCAGTTTTCCAAAGTTTCTACAACACTTTAAGAAATACCATGCTGAATTTCATACTTGAACTGTCAACAACTCCCATGCCAGATAGTTTTTTGTTTCTCCAGAAAGTTTATGTTTTTGGACTAGGCTTGTTTTTCCAGAAAACCCTTCCGTTTTATGCTCTGCTTTCTAGATGAAATAATTTTATACCGACATTTTTATTTATTCGCGGGAGGTTGTGCAGACGTAAATGCATTCCATACCACAAATCCTGACTGATACATTGTTTGCTGGATCCGTGGCATGAGATTACAGGAGAGATACAAACAGGAACGGCTACCCAATAACATGAGAAAGCAAAGTCGTTTCGGAATGCACAAAATGCATAATGAGAAAGCACTCATCATCTCCTTCACATCATTTTGTGTTAAATTGATGGACTGACTTACTGTTCACATATTAATCGTTGTATAGCGTACAGAGATACATAATGAATCACAAAATATATGGCCTCATACTTTTATTCCTAAGAAATGATCTATTCATTTGTTTTTGAGGTGCCAGGCAACTATCTCCCCTCCGGTTGGGAACCACTAGTTTACAGTATATGAGTGTCGTGTGACTTTAAATTACACCTTTAGTGTCACAAGTGAGAAAAGTTGAAAAAGGCTGTGCTATGATATTGATGAACAAGTACTTATATTTCGGAAGATATTAATTTTAGAACTCATGTTTATTAGACATTTTCTTGTTCTGATGAATTCTAATATTAATTTTAGGACACATTTATTAGACATTTTCTTGTTCTGATGAATTCTAATATTAATTTTAGGACACATTTATTAGACATTTTCTTGTTCTGATGAATTCTAATATTAATTTTAGGACACATTTATTAGACATTTTCTTGTTCTGATGAATTCTAATATTAATTTTAGGACACACATTTATTAGACATTTTCTTGTTCTCATGAATTTTTATATTAATTTTAGGACATATGATTATTAGACATTTTCTTGTTCTGATGAATTCTAATATTAATTTTAGGACACATTTATTAGACATTTTCTTGTTCTCATGAATTTTATATTAATTTTAGGACATATTTTATTAGACATTTTCTTGTTCTGATGAATTCTAATATTAATTTTAGGACACATTTATTAGACATTTTCTTGTTCTGATGAATTCTAATATTAATTTTAGGACACATTTATTAGACATTTTCTTGTTCTCATGAATTTTTATATTAATTTTAGGACATATGTTTATTAGACATTTTCTTGTTCTGATGAATTCTAATATTAATTTTAGGACACATTTATTAGACATTTTCTCGTTCTGATCAATACCAATATTAATTTTAGGACACACATTTATTAGATATTTTGTTGTTCTGTTGAATTCTAATATTAATTTTAGGACACATTTTTATTAGACATTTTCTTGTTCTGATGAATTCTAATGTTAATTTTAGGACACATTTATTAGACATTTTCTTGTTCTGATGAATTCTAATATTAATTTTAGGACACATTTATTAGACATTTTCTTGTTCTGATGAATTTTTATATTAATTTTAGGACACATGTTTATTAGACATTTTCTTGTTCTGATGAATTCTAATATTAATTTTGCGAATACTAATTAAGTGAAGGGCCAACAGGACCAGAAGTTTGAGTGAGAATAAACCATACCATACCATACCATACCATATTAATTTTAGGACACATTTATTAGACATTTTCTTGTTCTGATGAGTTCTAATATTAATTTTAGGACACATTTATTAGACATTTTCTTGTTCTGATGAGTTTTAATATTAATTTTAGGACACATGTTTATTAGATATTTTCTTGTTCTGATGAATACTAATATTAATTTTAAGACACATGTTTATTAGACATTTTCTTATTCTAATGAATACTAATATTAATTTTAGGACATATGTTTATTAGACATTTTCCTTGTTCTGATGAATACTAATATTAATTTTAGGACACATTTATTAGACATTTTCTTGTTCTGATGAATTTTATATTAATTTTAGGACACATGTTTATTAGACATTTTCTTGGTCTGATGAATTCTAATATTAATTTTAGGACATATTTATTAGACATTTTCTTGTTCTGATGAATTTTATATTAATTTTAGGACATATGTTTATTAGACATTTTTCTTGTTCTGATGAATACTAATATTAATTTTAGGACACATGTTTATTAGACTTTTTTCTTGTTCTGATGAATACTAATATTAATTTTAGGACACATGTTTATTAGACTTTTTTCTTGTTCTGATGAATACTAATATTAATTTTAGGACACATTTTATTAGACATTTTCCTGTTCTGATGAATTCTAATATTTATTTTAGGACACATTTTTATTAGACATTTTCTTATTCTGATGAATACTAATATTAATTTTAGGACATGTTTATTAGACATTTTTCTTGTTCTGATGAATACTAATATTAATTTTAGGACACATGTTTATTAGACATTTTCTTGTTCTGATGAATTCTAATATTAATTTTAGGACACATTTATTAGACATTTTCCTGTTGTGATGAATTCTAATATTAATTTTAGGACACACATTTATTAGACATTTTCTTTTTCTGATGAATTCTAATATAAATTTTAGGACACATTTATTAGACATTTTCTCGTTCTGATCAATACCAATATTAATTTTAGGACATATGTTTATTAGACATTTTCTTGTTCTGATGAATTCTAATATTAATTTTAGGACACATTTATTAGACATTTTCTTTTTCAGATGAATGCTAATATTAATTTTATGACTCATATTTAGTAGATTTTTCTTATTCTGATGAATACAAATATTAATTTTAGGACACATGTTTTAGATATTTTCTTGTTCTGATGAATATTAATATTATTTGGAGGACACATTGATTTTTAGACGGTTCTTGTTCTTATGAAAATGAATACTTCTCAAAATGTTGAATGATTTTACAACACTCCGTAATATTTCTTCAAGATGAAACAGCGAATTCTGAACACTATTAAATTCGTCATCATTCGACAATCAACGGAAATTCATCCGAGTCTACATACTGTGGGTCATACAGCACAAGTTGTTTTCAAAAAGAAAAAAGATAACTGATTTTTTTTTAATTCGTATAATTTACTTTGTATAGGTTTATATTATTATGACTCTAGAGACGCTCTTTAAAAACCATTCGTATACACTGCCTCACCCTGTAGAATGCAGGGCGTTTGTAATGTGCAATGAGACGTCGTGGGTCTGCGAAATAGAACACAATACGGGTGGGTCGAATTACCCAGAACAAATATTTGAAATCTGCATGCACCCATTCTAACCGCTCATTTTGTTTGCTTGTTCTGTCGAATAAATATTGAATTTCCTGCCCTCTCCCTTCCGAAATCAAATTCGTATGCCACCAGCACGGTAGCACCGGCTCCAGAAGGGGAGAGGGCTTCAGTCTTGATGAACTGCTGGCAAAATGGCTGGACCATGTTAATGACTGAGAACGGGTTTAAAATATTTCGAAATGAAATGGTGATTGAGTGTGTGGGGTCTAACGAGGGCCGGTGATTGATTATATAAGTGGGTGAATATGCAACACAAGCAGAGTTGGGCTGCCTTTCAGTGAATTACATCAAAGTGATGCATGCGCTGTGTTGATACAGAAAGAAGTGTGCAACTTGGCTGCAAATAAACTGCCACGCAAATTAGGAAGGGAATCCGGAAATTCCAATTGCAACATTTTATACTGATGATTATTATCTGTTACTTTGGATTTTAGGATAAGATTTTTAGCTTTACATATATTTTGGTAAATTATTTCGGATGTCTGGTTATTTTTCTCATTTTGCGCCATTGTTTAGATATTTTCAGGGAATTATTTGTTATTTATATTTGGAATATGTATGATAAGACTTTCTTGTGTTAAATTCTAACGTTACTTGCTTTTTATGTTTCGACCTTTCTGGGTCATCCTCAGAACTGGTCGTTGTTGGTCTTGATCCTCTTGTTTTGTTTCCTGTGATGTGTTCGTGTGGTATAATGTAAAGTCAAAGATTGTGTGTGTTCTGAAATTGAATTGTGTGTTGAGAATTTCGTTGGGGTGTGTTTTCGTGTGTCTGTATATTTCATATTGTTCTAGTGTGTTTATTTTCTGGCTTTTGGTTGGATGTGTAGTATTTCCATATCTGTGTTGATGTCTCTGTGGGTGTGGTTAGCATTTGTGATGTGTTCTGCATATGTGGAGGTGTTTTGTAATTTTGTTATGGCTGTGATGTGTTCTTTGTAACGTGTTTGAAATGATCTGCCTGTCTGTCCTATGTAGAAGTTGTTGCAGGTGTTGCATTTGAGTTTGTATACGCCTGTGTGATTGTATTTGTTTGTTTGTGTTGTTTGTGTGTTGAGATGTTTTTGTAGAGTGTTATTTGTTCTGTATGGGATGTTGTAATTTAATTTCTTGAATGAGGTTGCAATCTTGTGTATTTTTGTTTTCGTATGTTATTGTGATGTATTTTTTATCTTCTTGTGCTTGTGTTGTATTCTTATGTTTTTGTGATTATGTTTTGTCTTGCGTACTATGTTGTCTATTATGTTAGAGTTGTATCGTTTTCTTGTGAAATGTATTTGATTGTGTTTATTAGCTCTTCTTTGTAATCCTGTTGGTTCATTGTTATGGGTGTAGTCTGTGTACCATTGTTCGGAATGCAGCTTGTTTGTGTTGTGTGGGGTGGTTGGATGTGTTGTGTATGTGTGTTGTTGTTGTTGGTTTTCTGTTTACTTTGAATGTGTGTTTGTTGTCTACTTTTGTTATTGTGATATCTAGAAAATTTATGGATTTGTTGTTTTCAATTTCTAATGTGTAGTGTAGCTTTGGGTGTATTTTGTTTATGTGTTGATGCAGGTTTTGGATTTGTCTTTTGTTTCCTTTGTATAGTATTAGTATGTCATCTACGTATCTGTGCTAAAAGAATATGATGTTGTCTGCGTGTTTGTTGTTGTCTTTGTTTAGTATGTATGTCTGTTCTATGTGATGTAAGAATATTTCTGCTAGATATTTATATGTTTAGATTTGTACTTTGTGCCATTGTTGAAATATTTTCAGACATTTCATTTGGATGTTTGGTTATTTTTACTACTTAAGCCATTATTTAGATACTTTCAGATAATTCTATTGATTTTTAGTTATTTTTCAAATTTTATGCCATTGTTTCGCTATTTTCAGAAAGTTATTTCGAATTTCATATTATTTGTCCTACATTGCAACATTGTTGATATTTTTCAGGAAAATCTTTTGGATATTCGGTTATTTTCACTGTTTTGTGTAATTGTTTAGACAGTCTCAAACAATTATTTGATTTGTTTGGTTATATTTCATATTTTGCACAGTTTGTTTAGATGTCTGTGTTATTTTTGTTCTTTGCGATATTGTTGAAGTATTTTCGGAAAATTAATCTAGATGTTTGTTATTTTTATTACTTTACGCCATTGCTTACATACATTTTGATAAATTATTTGGGATGTCTGGTTATTTTTCCCATTTTGCGCCATTGTTTAGACATTTTCAGGGAGTTACTTGTACGTTTAGATTTGTACTTCGTGCCATTGTTGAAATATTTTCAAACATTTCATTTGGATGTTTGGTTGTTTTTACTACTTTACGCCATTATTTAGATATTTTCAGACAATCCTATTAGATATTTAGTTATTTTTCCAATTTTATGCCATTGTTTCGATTTTTTCAGAAAGTTATTTCGAATTGCATATGATTTTTCCTACAATGCACCATTGCTGATATTTTTGCAGGAAAATCTTTTGGATATTCGGTTATTTTCACTGTTTTGTGTAATTGTTTATAGTCTCAAACAATTATTTGATTTTTTGGTTATTTTTCATATTTTGCACAATTTGTTTAGATGTCTGCGTTATTTTTATTCTTTGCGATATTGTTGAATATTTTCGGAAAATTAATTTAGATGTTTTTATTTTTATTGCTTTACGCCATTGCTTACATACATTTTGATAAATTATTTCGGATGTCTGGTTATTTTCCCATTTTGCGCCATTGTTTAGACATTTTCAGGAAGTTATTTGTATTTTTAGATTTGTACTTTCACCATTGTTGAAATATTTTCAGACTTTTTATTTGGATGTTTGGTTATTTTTTCTACTTTACGCCATTATTTAGATATTTTTAGACAATTCTATTGGATATTTAATAATTTTTCAATTTTATGCCATTGTTTCGATATTTTCAGAAAGTTATTTCGAATTTCATATTATTTGTCCTACACTGCACCATTGTTGATATTTTTCAGGAAAATCTTTTGGATATTTGGTTATTTTCACTGCTTTTATAGCAGGACATGAAGAAAAGAAGACCATCTTGACCCTACAATTCAATACTTTAGGGATTATTATCATATACAAGGACAGATTGAAGTATTTGGTTTATTATTCGGAGCAAGGAGAACAATTCTAAAATTCTCAGTTGAATGTTTTAAGTTTTTTGGATTTCATTAAAAATTTTTGAAAATTATTGCTGTAGATGTAATAAATATTCTGTTCAGATTGTACGTAATTCACCTGCACACCTAAATTTCTTTATATTCTATCTGATTACTAATAATAATAATTATTGAATAAAAGTACTTTCCCAAGGATAGCTTCCATTTGAAAATAATAATCGTAAATACTGATAACCTAATGTTTATTTAATTTTTATTTGTTCAGTCTGCTGTGTCTTTTGGCAACCCTTTCACTGGGCAGCTACCCTTGTGCAATTTACATTATAGTCTCAAACAATTATTTGATTTGTTTGGTTATCTTTCATATTTTGCACAATTTGTTTAGATGTCTGTGTTATTTTTGTTGTTTGCGATATTGTTGAATTATTTTCGGACAGTTAATCTAGATCTTTTTTAGTTTTACTACTTTACGCCATTACTGAGATATTTTTCAAGCAATTGTTTTAGATATTTGGTATTTCTCCTATTTTACTCCATTATTTTGATATTTTCAGAAAGTTATTTTGAATTTCAGATTTTCTTACCTACTTTGCACTATTGTTGAGAAAGTTCGGAAAAGTCTAAACAATAGCGCAAAGTAGCAAAATAATCAAACATCCGAAAGATGTTTGAAAGTATCTAAACCAGGCCTGGACACCAATACCTCAATCGGATCACTAAAATCTACCCTTTAACTCCCCAATCCATTTCTCCGGCTTTGTAGAGATATTTTCAGCAATTATTTAGAATACATGACTATTTTAATTTCTCTATGTTAATATTTAGACATATTCAAACATTTATTTTGGATATTTGCATATATAATCTACTTTAGACTTCTGTTTAGATATTTCCAAACAGTTACTTTTAAATTTAGATTATTTTCACACTTTGGGTCATTTTTTAGATTTTTCAGGTAGGCTCTAACTTCAATACTTTGTGTCATTGTATAGATCAGCCCTGGGCATAAAAAGGAAGTGAAAGGGAGCAAAGAAACCCTTGTCCCTTGATAGTACCTGTGCCACGCGTCAAATACAGGGTGTTTCCGAGGTAGTGTTACAACTTTCAGGGATGATGACGAAGGACACATGTATCAATTTGAGATAAGGGACCATGGTCCGGAAATGACTGATTCGAAAGTTATAAGCAAAAATAGTTGTGTGAAAATAGAATTGTAATTTGGCACCACGTGCCCTCCTTCCCCTTAACTTTTGGAACAGTCGTGGAAAAATCATATAGCCGGATGTCTCCTTTCAATTCAAACTGTGAGCTTGTCTACTGTTCCCATTGGCTCATCCGTATTCGAAAAACAGGTCTGCTTATTCCGCTCTCGTGTACTCCTCCATTTCACTAGGACTGATCGACTGGACACTGCAACTTGTACACATACACTGTTGTCTACAGACGTGCATATTTTAGGACCGACCATGTCCGTTACACATTACGCTATCTGCATTGCTTTAGTGTAGTTTCCTGTCCCCATCCCTCAGACAGAGCACTGAATGGAATACTGTAAGTAGACAACGTAAACAACGTCAAATGGATACAGTATGTAAGATTACAGATAAATACACAAAATAAAAATGTACAGAGGAATAAAATTATTTCATTTCCACACAACTATTTTTGCTTGTAACTTTCGACTCGGTCATTTCCCCAGGGTTCCTTATCTCAAATTGATACATGTGCCCTTCGCCATCATCCCTTAAAAGTTTGTAACACCACCTCGTGAACACCCTGTGTAACTCACGCCAATATAGTCTAAAGAACTAATCTTATCTCCGTACGTCCAGGACAGAATACGGTCCCTAATATTAGTAATGATAATAATAATAATAATAATAATAATAATAATAATAATAATTTATAATTATTTATTATTAATATTTGTGAGCTGAACAACAGCCAGAGGCCAATTATAGTTCTGCACAATACACAAACAGAAGATACAAAGGTGCAAAAACAAATAAATAATATTTTAAATAAAGAAAAAGATACATAAATAAAATTGAGAACAAGAACAGTAAATACTAATAATCAAAACGAAACTATACCTTAAAAGGATCTAAATTGTGCCATGCAAATTGGCATATTTTCTGCATCTACAGACTGGAGAAAGTGATTTTGAATTTTTGTTATAATTTTTTTTTTTAAATCTTAAACCTTTTGTAGGAATACGAAGGCTGATATTGTTTATGATAGACTCACAATCAATACCACCCTTGATCACTTTGCAAAACAATTGATAATCAAGATTTTGGCGAGAATAAAGGCTACAACAGTTAAAATATTTACAGGTAATCTCATAATTGAAGTCAGAGGAATTGGGTATAAATCGAAAAGCACATAAGGAAATAAATTTTCTTTGAATATTTTCCAATTTAACCGAATCAGTTGAAGTAGTGGAATTCCAGGCTACAGATGCATATTCAAGTTTAGATCGAACCAAAGTAAAGTATAGAATTAATAGAGACTCTGGAGTAGAAAAAGAATAAGTTATAGATCTGATTAAACCAAGCATTCTTATTGAATGATTATAAAGATATTGAACATGATCGTGAAAATATAATTTAGAATCGAGTAGTACTCCAAGATCTTTAATAGAATTTTTCCTAATAATACAGACGTTATTAAGAGAATAATTAAATTTTATGGAAGTAGTTTTTCGTGAGTACGAAATGACAAAAGTTTTTGTTTCATTAATTTTCATTCCATTATCGTCAGACCAAAGTTCTATAGAGTTAATATCATTTTGTAGAGTTTGGCAATCGGCAAACCTATTTTTTGAGCGAAAGATTTTGAGATCATCAGCAAATAACAGGTAGTTTGAACTTATTCTTTTACATATGTCATCTATAAATAATAAAAATAATAGAAATAATGATAATGATAATAATAATAAATAATAATAATAATAATAATAATAATAATAATAATAATAATAATAATAATAATAATAATAATAATACTTGTAATATGTCGCTTGTTTTGAAAAATTGTGATGTCATACTCATGTACTATGCTTACAGAACAAAAGAAACATTTGTACCAAATGAATCTCTCTCACGGTTCACTTTCGGATCGCAGATCTCGTTTTGCGAAACAAAGATGTTTGCAGCTCTGTGGACTGTTTAATAGATGAATTTGTGTAGCCTATCTAATTGAGTAATAAAGGGAATTATAGTACATAGTTCAAAGTGCGAACAGGAATTACTAAACAATGAATGAAATGTAAATTATGTTGCTTTGCACTCACGTATTTAATAATTGCAAGATTCGATAATGGGGGTAAAACAATTATTTCGATAATTCCTAGCGAACACTCTGCCTTTACGGGAAGTATTTTCCTTGTTTTCCCGTAATTGAATGAAGGGAATTGATTTTCAATTACGTCAGGATTTTCATTCGTCCCGTATTTTCCAGGTCAATCTCGTTTTTCATATCTAGAGACCCGGTTTCCGAGGAGCTTCGAAATAATAAAATATGCAAGTCTCGACTATATGCATAGAAATCAATAACTTCCTTGATACACACTTGCACCTATATTTTACACTTTTATTGCAACTAAAATATGATCTTGCGGAATCGATCAGAGGATTTTCAAGTAAGCGAAGTTGTTCAGCACCCGTGATACCAAAATAAAATGTTCACCTGCCTTCTTTGTGTGTGTGTTTTTTGTATTTTTTTTTTTGTGTTTTTTGTGTTTTGTGTGTGTTTTTTTGTGTTTTTGTGTGTGTATTTTTTGTGTTTGTGTGTGTTTTTTTGTTTTTGTGTGTTTTTTGTTTTTGTGTGTGTTTGTATTTTTTGTGTGTGTTTTTGAGTTTTTGTGTGTGTTTTTTGTGTTTTATGTGTGTGTTTTTTGTGTTTTTGTGAGTTTGTGTGTTTTTTGTGAGTTTGTGTGTGTTTTTTGTGTTTTTGTGTGTTTGTGTTTATGTGGTTTTGTGTGTCTTTTGTGTTTTTGTGTGTCTTTTTGTTTTTGTGTGTTTTTTGTATTTTTGTGTGTGTTTTTTGTGTTTATGTGTTCTTATGTGTGTGTTTTTGTATTTTTGTGTGCGTGTTTCTTGTGTTTTCTGTGTATGTGTTTTTGTGTTTTGTGGGTGTGTTTTTTGTGTTTTGTGTGTGTTTTTTGTGAGTTTGTGTGTGTTTTTTTTGTGTTTGTTTTTTGTGTGTTTTGTGTGTGTCTTTTGTGTTTTTTTGTATGTGTTTTATGTGTGTGTCTTTTGTGTCGTTGTGTGCTGTTTGTATTTTTGTGTGTGTGTTTTTTGTGTTTTTGTGTGTGTATGTGTTTTTGTGTTTTGTGTGTGTTTTTTGTGAGTTTGTGTGTGTTTTTTGTGTTTTTGTGTGTGTTTTCTGTGTTTATGTGTTTTTGTGTGTTTTTCTATTTTGTGTGTGTTTTGTGTTTATGTGCTTTGTGTGTGTTTTTGTGTTTTTTTTTGTTTTTTGTATTTTTGTATGTGTGTTTTTTGTGTTTTTTTGTTTTTTTGTATTTTTGTTTGTGTGTTTTTTGTGTTTTTGTGTGTATGTGTTTTTTGTTTTTTGTGTGTGTGTGTTTTTTTTCGTTATTGCGATTTCTACTAAACCAGTGACTCTCAACCCTTTTTAATGACGTACAACTATTTTTTTGGACATTAATTGAGGAGCTTGGTATCAAAGTTGGACAACTCCACTTTTGCTCTTTTTACAGGAGAGGCGAAAAACTAGATCCTTGGAAACCAATGTCACTGTTATACGTATTTTTTTTTAACATTCTCATGGGTCATAGAAATATTTTTTTCAGTCTGAAAATGTGATTAACATTAATATTCAGGTCGAAATTTAACTTCAAAAAGTGGAGTTGTCCATCTGTGAGACTAAGTCATGGAATTGTCTGTTTTTGAAACTAAACGAAGCCATATTTAAAGTGAAATTATCTACTTTTGAATCTAAGTCTTTTGTAACTCGGTTTGTCCACACCTGTGGAGTAACGGGCAGCGCGTCTGGCCGCGAAACCAGGTGACCCGGGTTCCAATCCCGATCGGGGCAAGTTACCTGGTTGAGGTTTTTTCCGGGGTTTTCCCTCAACCCAATACGAGCAAATGCTGGGTAACATTCGGTGCTGGACCCCGGACTCATTTCACCGGCATTATCATCTTCATATCATTCAGACGCTAAATAACCTAGATGTTGATACAGCGTCGTAAAATAACCCAATAAAAAAAATCTAACTCTGTTTTAAAGCAAATTTACGTAAACCGGTATCTATTCATCCACAAACCGATTATATAAACAATCAGCCATGTTGGATTCGCGTTGCGTGATGGGAAAAGTTGGTACGAATGTGGGCTTCTCATTGGCTACTGATTTGAAACGAAGCCACAGTGGAGTTGTCTACATTTTGATTCTAAAAGTGTAACCCTTCAATCCTGACGAAGTACCCCCAAGAGTACATGCACCACTGGTTGAGGAACACTGGTTTAAAACACCTACGTTGCATTCTGTACACACGGTTTAGTACTAACCAACCCTTCTGAAATGTCAGAAAAATCAATATTAAACGTGCGTGTACCGAACTAACAAGGAAATATTTCACTTCTCTTTGAAAGTTTCTACCTATATAAGCAAACACTGTAGGAGAATTGACCCATGAAATCCTATGTAGCTGACAATGCTAACAACAGGGTGAGTGAATTATCTCCCGACCGCAACGTGGCAACATTGTTGTTAGCAAGCGACTACGGAGCCTACGTCCGCAAATTCACATTATCTCGGCAAAGATCACGACTAAGTAAGTGGGAGTTTAATCCAAGACGAAACTTACTTTTCCTTCGTGCACAAAATGACATATACAAGGTGAACAATAAGTATGGAACATTGCTAATAACTTCTTAAATTTTTAATTTTACAGAAAAAAAAGTTTTATGCAAAAGTTGTTGGAGATAAGCCATATAATATCACGTTCGAAAAAAAGTTATTCAGACATAAAGGGTGTGATAGTGAACTTTATTTTTTTTTTAAATTACACCCTATATTAAAATTTACAAATTCAGAATCTTCATTACATTTTTGGCATAGATGTGTAGAAACTTTACCTATTCACCAGTTTCATGTTTTTTTAACTATTTATTAAGGATTTAAATATCATATTGAGAGTTCAGACAAGTTCGTGAATTATAATATGAAATAGCTTGTTTTATTTTCAGTCTATCACTTATTAAGTTATGGCAGCAGAAGTAGAATCTGTTAAATAAATTACAATATATTAATATGCATCACGTCCACACCTGTGGAGTAACGGTCAGCGCGTCTGGCCGCTAAACCAGGTGGCCCGGGTTCGAATCCCGGTCGGGGCAAGTTACCTGGTTGAGGTTTTTTCCGGGGTTTTCCCTCAACCCAATACGAGCAAATCCTGGGTAACTTTCGGTGCTGGACCCCGGACTCATTTCACCGGCATTATCACCTTCATTTCATTCAGACGCTAAATAACCTAGATGTTGATACAGCATCGTAAAATAACCCAATAAAATAAAAAAAAAATATGTATCACGAATATTTTCTACTTTTTTATGTAAGTCATCTTCAGGTGATGTGATTTACTAACAAACAAGTACAATTGAACGTATGTGAAAAGATATAAAGATAAAAAAACACATATAAAACTTAAACAAATGGCTTTTACAACCCGAAGGTTCATTGAACCCGCCATCGGTCCCTATCCTGTGCAAGATCAATCCAGAAAATATAAATCCATTTTAATATTATCCTCCCATCTATAAAAAACACTCTATATTTCTGGAAAATGCCCATCTCAAACGTCTGGATTTAAAATTTAACAATGCTTCTGCTTGTGTAACTTTCATTCTCCTGTAAAAGCCCCAAATATTTTCCTAAGATGTTAAATGGTTCCTCTCTCAGTGCAAGTTTCAAACCATACAGAACAACCGGTAATATAACTTTTTAAAATTCAACTTTCAGATAAAAAAAGCATTGAAATAAATTCTGCGTTTAATTTCCTCCTGAGTGTCATTTATGTTTGTTACTGTAAACACATATAAAACACAAGTAAAAATTTAACCTTGCTTGCTCATTTTAAAAGATGTTAAATGACGTCAAACATAGTATTGAGTTAAAACTTTCAGATAAAAACATTCAAGTAAATATGGTTGGAATTAAAAACAAGTATATTTGAATGGCAAACAATGTGCCGGAGTTGAATTAAAATTGTTTAAAATTATTGAAGTTTTGAGGATTGTTCATATGTAATACAATGTTCAAGAAGTTGAAATTCTTTAGGAAGTAAATGTAAGATTATTCTCAGTCCCTCGCCGCAATGAGAGGCATTAATATCTGAAAAAATTAATTGTTTGTTAGTAAATCACATCACCTGAAGATGACTCGCATCAAAAAGTCGAAAATATTCGTGATGCATATTAATATATTGTAATTGATGTAACAGAATTTGCTTCTGCTGCCATAACTTGATAAGTGATAGACTGAAAATAAAACAAAAACTATTTAATACTATATTCATTAAGGGGTTAGCTACAGCTTACAGCAGTAAAATTTTTGGAAATATTCAACATTTTTTTCCTACATTACTGTATCTTATAAAATAATGAAAATTGGTATGTGTAAAACACTGTCCTCCTGGTATATGAAAAAAATATTTTTACGATAAAAAATTATTTGTATGTATGTATGTATATATATATATGTATTTATTTTCAAAATTCAAAATGATGCCAGTTTACTGTGCAGTGATGAAGCGTTTCCCTCATAACTCATAAACTTGTTAACTTTTTCATGTTCTCTCCCTTTTATTTTATTGCTGAAACTCATGTTTACAATATCATGCCCTTTCAACTACATTCCTTAATAAATAATATTTTTTTTAATTTTGTGTTAGAATAAATATGGGAAATGCCTGTTATTGTTCGGTTGAGAAGCTTTTATCATCTAGTCTGCTGTCAAAAAATCTGAGAGTTAGAATTTATAAAACAGTTATATTACCGGTTGTTCTTTATGGTTGTGAAACTTGACTCTCACTTTGAGAGAGGAACATAGGTTAAGGGTGTTTGAGAATAAGGTGCTTAGGAAAATATTTGGGGCTAAGAGGGATGAAGTTACAGGATAATGGAGAAAGTTACACAACACAGAACTGCACGCATTGTATTCTTCACCTGACATAATTAGGAACATTAAATCCAGACGTTTGAGATGGGCAGGACATGTAGCACGTATGGGTGAATCCAGAAATGCATATAGAGTGTTAGTTGGGAGACTGGAGGAAAAAGACCTTTGGGGAGGCCGAGACGTAGATGGGAAGATAATATTAAAATGGATTTGAGGGAGGTGGGATATGATGATAGAGAATGGATTAATCTTGCTCAGAATAGGGACCAATGGCGGGCTTATGTGAGGACGGTAATGAACCTCTGGGTTCCTTAAAAGCCAGTAAGTAAGTAAGTAAGTAAGTAAGTAAGTAAGTAAGTAAGTAAGTAAGTAAGTAAGTAAGTAAGTAAGTTGTGTTAGAAGAAAATACTGATATTTGACCATTTTTAAAAATGAATTTATTTTTCATCAGACAATCTATCAAAAGTAGAGAAATGATGTTGCATCATATTGTAGACATGACATGCATAAATACACACAAAAATAATCATCACAGAATGTTTGAGTTATGTGGGAAACGCTTCATCACTGCACAGTGAACTGAATTTTGAAATAAAAAAAAAAAAGAAGTAAATAACTTTTTTTAATTTTTTTTTTCGTTGTTGGTGACTCTATAGCATCTATTAGATGCTTTATGGTTGTGCTAACAGATGGAGTTACTTGTCAACAATGTGACGCTGAAACGTGTGTTCAGGTTACTGCCCAGCGACAGTCCTGATGTATTTTTATATTTGTGATGATTGGTTAATTAATATTAACCCGAGACACTCACAATCATACAAATTTCCAGACTCTAGACACCCAGGGAATTCTTCTTCTTCAAGAAAAATTTACCGAGAGCTGACTCCTGGAATCGAACCGGGGACCTCCTGATCTGGAAGCCATCATGCAGACCAACAGACCACGGAGGCAGCCTTTTTTTTTAAATCGTAAAAATTTTTTTTTCGTATAGCAGAAGGACAGTGTTTTACACATAGGCTACTAATTTTCATTATTGCACAAGAATTTATAAAACAGTTATGTTACCGGTTCTTCTGTATGGTTGTGAAACTTTATATTAAGGGTTTTGAGAATAAGATTAGGAAAATATTTGGGGCTAAGAGGGATAAAGTTAAGGAGAATGGAGAAAGTTACACAACACAGAACTGCACGCATTGTATTATTCACCTGACATAGTTAGGAACAAAATCATACAAATTAGCACGTAGGGCGACTCCAGAAATGCAGACAGACCGGAGGGAAAAGACCTTTAGGGAGGCCGATACGTAGAAGGGAAGATAATATTAAAATGGATTTGAGGTAGGTGGGATATGATGATAGAGACTGGATTAATCTTGCTCAGGATAGGGACCTATGGCGGGCTTATGTGAGGGCGGCAATGAACCTCCGAGTTCCTTAAAACCCAGTAAGTAAGTAAGTAAGTAAGTTGTGTTAGAAGAAAATATTGATATTTGGCCATTTTTAAAAATGAATTTATTTTTTATCAGGCAATCTATCAAAAGTAGAGAAGTGATCTTGCATCATATTGTAGATATTACCTACATAAAAACACACAAAAAATTCATCTCAAAATGTTGGATAGTTTTTGAGTTATGTGGGAAACGCTTCATCACTGCACAGTGAACTGAATTTTGAAGAAAAAATGTAAATAACCTTTTTTTTTAAATCGTAAAAATATTTTTTTCATATAGCAGAAGGGCAGTGTTTTACATATACTAATTTTCGTTATTGTACAAGATACAGTAATGGAGGAAAAACATGTTGAATATTTCCAAAATTTCACTGCTGTAAACTGTATCTAACCCCTTCAACTTGTTTCGTGGACTTCCAACTTGAAACAAGCATGTAAAATCATATTGAGTAAGTCATGAAAGTAAATAAAACACTATCACTAACCAAACTTTACAACAGATGCTTAAAATGATAACCATTCACAGTCAAACAATGTCCCAATCCAATCTCTTTCTCACAATTATACGACCGATCTGTTCTATGTCGTTAGATCTACAATGGATATATCTATTATTCCAAAATTATCGTTCACTCTGTAAATACAGTATTGTATAGAATAACTGCGTTAACAAATCCGTTGAACATTATTATTTCAATGATTATTTATTGTAGTGGATATGCATATTTGATGAAGTATTTGTGAACGTTGATATGCATATTTCAACGTATTGTTTCGCTTCATTTGCACAGCGCAGCTTTTCTAAAGATGTAATCTGAAATAAACGCAGGTAAACCTAACTAGGATCACCATGGTAACATTAGTGCTAACAATAGTTGGGATAATGAAACAAATGAGTATTTGTACGTTACATGCAGTTAAATTGCTACAAAATGGAATAAATGAATGCTAATTTGTATTTAATGCAGCCATCAGCCGGGTGAAATGTCTCTCAAATCCAGCTGTTGAGGTTTCGATTTTGTTTACCTGATAGAAGCTTTCTCTTCTGCATATTTAACGCGGCGTACTTAACGCGCGTCGCATTTGTCATGAACGAAGCTGTTTATCGATAGGTTTATGCATGCCACTATTATTTATTACTTAGTGATGTATTTTATAACTATAGTTCGGATTTTATGAAGGCCTAACTTAAATATTCTAGACCTACATATAGTCTAGTCATCGCCAGTGGCTGAGTGGTTAGCTTCTCTGCCTTCTTACCTTGGCGATCCGGGTTCGATCCCAGTTAGGGTTATGAAGGAATTTGTGGTGGGCAAAGTGGGTACAAGGAGTTTTTCCCGGAGTTCTTCCGTTTCCCGTTATAATTCCACCAATACTCCACAGTCATCCTCGCTTTGTAACGTCACCAGCTAGGCCTCCAGAACTAATAAAATATGGTTGAAAATTGTACAAATTTGAGCTTAATATAGTAATATGCGTTCCAAGAGCGGTATGTTGAAGTTTTCATGTTCGAGGAAAAGTTTGGAAAAGCGAAACGTAGTTGAGCTTTTTTTAATTTCCGAGAATTGAAAGAAAACATACCGCTCGTGTATCGTACATTATTTTGTGCGAAGATCGTTTATTACGTACTTGAAAGAGGAATTTCTAATTAGTTGCAATGAAATCTCCACCTTGGTTTCTGTTCAATGACGGCAAATTTGCAAAACAAAAATATCTATCTTCAATATTGTTGCTTTAAAATGTTTTCTGTGTGTACTATACTCCAGCAGGCCGTGATATACGTCTGTCTTTTTTTTCCCTCAGTCTGTGATGAGTCTGGAATCTTGTTGATTTTTTCACGGCTTCCTTAATGTTACTTGCATCACGAATGCAGTAACTTTAGTGGAGTTGTAGAGTTTACTTAATTTTGCAAATATTTAAAAAGAATAATTAACAGTGCAATTTAGGTGAAATTGCAGTGGTAAGTTTCCAATTTATAATTATTACTATATTGAACGTCTCTAAAAATAATATGTTAAAAGCCTAAAGCAGTAAAATCAATATGTCACTTAAGCGGTAAGAAGAGGGAAATTGTTATGTGTGTTAGGTTGGGAATACTAAATGTGGAAATTTAGACTTTCCGCGGATTGGTTTTGTGCGGAAACCAAGAAAATACGCACGATCTCGCACAAAAGACTATTATTATATTCTAGTCCTATATACGTAGCTAAGAGAAAAAGAAATGTTGGCGAATCACACTAAAAAGTTCCTTATTCCTAGTTTCAAATTACATACAGATAGGAAATTAAAATTTGGAGCGAGTCTTGAGGGGAGTCGACCTTATGTAGGCAAAAATATCACACGACTGTCCACAAGTATCATATACAGGGACATCATTTTATTTTTACTTCAAGTTTTATTGTACCTGAGTTTTTGAATGTACTTCATTCCCACCTCTTCTACTACTAAACTTCCAACCGATCTCCACACAGAACTGAGGCCGCGTATGCAATACTAAGTTAGTGAGCATAGTACATTCCAGAAATATGTTCGCGTTTTCCAGTGACGAAAGAGCTTTCAAAATTGAATCATGTTTTCGCACAGGTACTGTCGTCCGTTTGCCTACGTCGCATCCCGGTTTCCCTCACCTGCTTCTGTTCGTCCCTCTGTAAGGGCTAGTAGTTGGCCTGTCTTAGCTCTTTTCTGAAAACATTAATTTCTGTTAGGAATTGGACGTCTACGTAATTTACACAACTGTTTAAAATAACTTAAATAAAAAAGCCTCGTTAAGTAATTAACTATCACGTGATTTCCCCCCTTTTCGACGACCCTGCGACAAAACCACTTGAACGGACAGTAGATAGCATTTCTGAGTAATTTTATCTTTTCGGATCGGGCTGAAGTGAAGATTAAATTTACAGTACGTAAGGTACTCTTTTATAGAGTAGATACAAAATTATTTCAACATGAGTTACTGGTGCGAAGGACGAAACTGGTAATTGGAATTAGGTACAATAGTCTATAGTGCGATAATATGCACAAAAGAACTGAAGCCTGTATCGAAATGAAGGCCACCATTTTCAAAAATGTGTTTAAATATCCATATTATGATTATTTTTCAATTTAACTTCATTGTCTATGTTGTACGCTAATGTGCTGTAACAGTACAATATACACTGCATAATTAATACGTCCCAATGGATAACTCAATTCGTGAGTAAAAACACTAAGTGTTAATACAGTACTGTATTTTGATTAAACAAAAACCTAATGAAAATTATCAAAATCAAAATTGCGATATTTCCTAGTTTACATAAATGGATGAACTACTTTTCTTCCCTCCTATACCTAGTAAAGTGATTTGTATTTTACGCCAATATCATCGAACTCCATTCTTGGAAGGGGGGGGGGAAGCGGTGTTTCCGGTTCTAAACCTTTAATCCAGAGATATAGCCAGGTTAATATTAAAAATCTTAGTAAAAATAAAATGATGTCCCTGTACATTGTATTTCCGAGGTGGTGTTACAAACTTTCAGGGGTGATGGCGAAGGGCACATGTATCAATTTGATAAGGAACCATGGTCCGGAAATGACTGAGTCCAAAGTTATAACCAAAAATAGTTGTGTAGAAATAGAATTGTAATTTTGCACCACGTGCCCTCCTTCCCTTAACTTTTGGAACAGTCGTGGAAAAATCGTATGGACCGGATGTCTCCTACGTGGGTACTTGTCCCGATACAATCTGTGAGCTTGTCTACTGTTCCCATTGGCTCATCCGTATTCGAAAATCAGGTCTGCTTATTCTGCTCTCGTGTACTCCTCCATTTCACTAGGACTGATCGACTGGACACTGCAACTTGTACACATACACTGCTGTCTACAGACGTGCATATCAGGACCGACCAAGTCCGTTACACATTACGCTATCTGCATTGCTTTAGTGTAGTTTCCTGTCCCCATCCCTCAGACAGCGCACTGAATGGAATACTGTAAGTAGACAACGTAAACAACGTCAGATGAATACAGTATGTGTAAGATGTACAGATAAATACACATAAATAAGGTGTACAGAGGAATAAAATTATTTCATTTCCACACAACTATTTTTGCTTGTAACTTTCGACTCGGTCATTTCCGGACCAGGGTTCCTTATCTCAAATTGATACATGTGCCCTTCGCTATCATTCCTGAAAATTTGTAACATCACGTCGGAAACAGTCTGGATAAATGCACATAAATAAGGTGTGCAGAGGAATAAAATTATTTCATTTCCACACAACTATTTTTGCTTGCAACTTTCGACTCAGTCATTTCCGTACCATGGTTCCTTATCTCAAATTGATACATGTGCCCTTCGCCATCATCCCTGAAAGTTTGTGTCACCAACTCGGAAACATTCTGTATACAGGAGCTCTTGTTTACTGCACATGCGCAGTGTGTTGTGAGCGAAACTTCTACAGTAAGAGAGTTGCAGATTTTTATTTCCGAAGTAGATATTTTGATGTAGGCCTATATTTAATATTTTAAAGAGAAAATTCTGCGGACCTCTGGAAGAAAGAACTAAGGAAGAGACTAGATAGATAGATAGATAATAGATAGATAGATAGATAATAGATAGATAGATAGATAATAGATAGATAGATAGATAGATAGAAGATAGATAGATAATAGATAGATAGATAATAGATAGATAGATAATAGATAGGTAGATAGATAATAGATAGATAGATAGATAGATAGATAGATAATAGATAGATAGATAGATAGATAGATAATAGATAGATAGATAGATAATAGATAGATAGATAGATAATAGATAGATAGATAGATAGATAGATAGATAGATAGATAGATAGATAGATAGATAGATAGATAGATAGATAGATAGATAGATAGATAGATAGATAGATAGATAGATAGATAGATAGATAGATAGATAGATAGATAGATAGATAGATAGATAGATAGATAGATAGATAGATAGATAGATAGATAGATAGATAGATAGATAGATAGATAATAGATAGATAGATAGCTAATAGATAGATAGCTAATAGATAGATAGATAATAGATAGATAGATAGATAGATAGATAGATAGATGGATGGATGGATGGATGGATGGATGGATGGATGGATGGATGGATGGATGGATGGATGGATGGATGGGTGGTTGGTTGGGTGGATGGATGGATGGATGGAACTTTTATTGTCGAAGGCATAATATATGGATAGACATGGTCAAGTATATACATTACATTAAATTTAAAATATGTCAAATATAAAATAAATTATTCATTTCAAGGGCCAATGCGTGTATCCTCTAAATTGTAGGGACACAAATTTATTAATTTCATTTTTATATAATTCCGGAATTAATGAGTATTTTTTGTAAATTTGATGTCTTCTGGCAAACTATTGTAAATTTTGATACCAAAGACCATATAGGTTCTACTAGTGTTTGTAAGATGGTGTACTGGAATAGTTAAACTATTTTTGTTACGAGTATCATAGGTATGAAAATCACTATTTTAGTGAAAATCAGACAGATTTTTATAAATTAGTTATAAATATATATATATATATATATATATATATATATATGTATACCATAAACAGAATATTTTACTGTAAAAATGTTCCGTACAAGCGGTCCTACTGTCAACGCCCGCTATGCACCTGACAATGTGCTTTTGAGCCATAAATATATCATTCAGCATGGTTCCAGATCCCCAAAAACAAATGCTATAGCTATGAAAGCCTTGACTCAACGTGTGCAAAATAAAAAGACATCAATACATCGTGATTTATTGTCGTCTTCAAAATTCTGATTTGATAACAAATACTGTTGGGTTTAGAAATTAAACTTGTGCAATGGGGTTTCCAAGACAAACAATCATCAAATGTAACGCCCAAGAATTTAGTAGTTTCCCATTTACATAAGTATTGATCTTGAATAGAAATATTAATATCCTTCAGATTTTTCTAGTGAAAAGTGCTTTGTGTGGAGTGTGGCATTGTTTGGGGCAGACACATTGACACTACTATGATGTGAAGAGAAAGGACTAGAATCATTATTTGAAATGTGGATATGGAGAAGAATGGAGCGTGTGACATGGACAGGGAGAATAAGAAATGAAGCTGTGCTAGGAAGAGTGAGTGAAGAAAAAATAATGTTTGAACCTGATCAAGAAGAGAAAAAGGAATTGGCTCGGTCACTGGCTGAGAATGTACTGCCTACTGAAGGATGCACTGGAAGGAATGGTGAACGGGAAAAGAGTTCGAAGCAGAAGAAGATATCGGATGATAGACGACATTAAGATATATGGATCATATGAGGAGAGTAAGAAAAAGGTGGAAAATAGGAAAGACTGGAGAATGCTGAATTTTAGACTGGCTGGCTATAGATCTATTGGCCTGGAACCACAGTAATACAGGGACATCATTTTACTTTTACTTCAATTTTTATTGTACCCGAGTTTTTGAATACACTTCACTCCCACCCCTTCTACTAATGAAGTTCAACCGTCCTCCACACAGATCCAAGACCGCATATACAGTCACAGTAGCCTTACGGTCATAGTAAAGAGTACGTTCCAAAAATATGTTCGCGTTTTCCAGTGACGAAAGAGCTTTCAATATTGCATCATTTTCCATTTGCCTACGTCGCATGCCGGTTTCCCCCACCAGATTCTATTCGCCTCTCTGTAAAGGCTAGTGGCTGGGCTGTCTTAGCTGTAAGTAATATTATACCCATACAATTGTTTAAAATAAATTAAATAAAAGGCACTCGTTAAGTAATTAACTGTCACGTGATTTCCCCTCTTTCTACGACCCTGCGATATAACCACTTGGACGGACAGTAGATAGCATGTCTGAGTAATTTTATCTGTGCGGGTCGGGCAGAAGTGAAGATTGAATTTACAGTACGTAAGGTACTCTTTTATAGAGTAGGTACAGAATTATTTCAACATGAGTTACTAGTACGAAGGACGAAACTGGTAATTGAGATTAGGTACAGTAATCTATAGTGCGTTAATATGCACATTAGAACTGAAGCCTGTATCGAAATGAACGGCCACCATTTCAAAAACGTGTTTAAATACCCATATTATGATTTTATTTTTCAATTTAACTTTATTCTCTATATTGTACGCTAATGTGCTGTAGACAGTATAATATACACTGCATAATGAATACGTCCGCATGGACAGCTCAGTTCGTGAGTAAAAACACTCACTGTTAATACAGTACTGTATTTTGATTAAACAAAACCTAATTAAAATTATTACACTCAAAATCGCGATATTTCCTACTTTACGTAAATGGATGAACTACTTTTCTTCCCTCCTGTATCTAGTAAAGTGATTTGTTTGTATTTTACGCCAGTATCATCGAACTCCAGTCGTGGAAGGGGGTAGCAAACTGTGTTTCCGGTTCTCAACCGTTAATCCAAAGGTATAGATAGGTTAATATTAGAAATGTTAGTAAAAATAAAATGATGTCCCTGTATATTTTTAACTTATAAAATCGATTTGAGTTCTCCCTTGCTTTAACCCGGTAGTCTCTGATTCGGGTAATTTGTAAAATGTATTCTTATCTCGATGAAACGCTGGACCAGGAAGCAAGGAAGAGCCCTCAGTACTTGTTAGCAAGTCCCCCGCTGTTTGGTCTAATTGTTGATGGATAAATCGTAACCGGAGAGTTTAACTAGCTGGAACAAGTGGGTAGCAACATCGCTGCAGGTGGGGCGTCGTGAGGTTAATTCAGATGCGCCAGACTGTGAGATAGAAGCGCAGGAAGGAAGTAAGGTAATCGCCCTTACCCAATAAAGCCCCTCCCAGCGTGCAAGATACTCCAACATTATGCAGTTACGTTGTGGTCCATTTCCTAAACGCCTCGGCCGTTTCCTGTTCCGAAGTAAACAGCGAAATTAAAGCAGCAGATCGTGTCCTTAAAGAGTTCAGTGGCGTGCAGTTAAGAGAGACTGTTAAGTTTAGTTCACGTGCAGTAGGCTCACAAAAATATACAGGAACATCATTTTATTTTTACTAACATTCCTAATATTAACCTGGCTATACCTTTGTATCAACGCCGTTTGCTACCCCCTTCCACGACTGGAGTTCGATGATACTGGCGTAATATACAAACAAATGACTTTACTAGGTATAGGAGGAAGAAAGCAGTTCATCCATTTACGTAAACTAGAAATATCGCGATTTTGAATTTGATAGTTTTCATTAGGTTTTTGTTTAATCAAAATGCAGTATAGTACAGGGATATCATTTTCTTTTTACTTCAATTTTTATTGTATCTGAATTTTTTAATGTACTTCACTCCCACCCCTCTACTAGTAAACTTCTAATCGTTCTCCACACAGAATAGAGGCCGTGTGCAGTACTGAGTTACTGAGTATAGTACGTTCCAGAAATATGTTCGAGTTTTCCAGTGACGAAAGAGTTTTCAATATTGAATCATATTTTCGCACAGGTACTGTCGTCCGTTTGCGTACGTCGCATCCCGGTTTCCCCACCTGCTTCTGTTCGCCCCTCTGTAAAGTCTAGTAGCTGGACTGTCTTAGCTCTTTTCTGAAAACATTAATTTCTGTTAGGAATTGTTATACAACTGTTTAAAATAACTTAAATAGAAGGGCCTCGTTAAGTAATTAACTGTCACGTGATTCCCCCTTCTTTCTACGACCCTGCGACAAAACCACTTGGACGGACAGTAGATAGCATGTCTATCTTTTCGGATCGGGCAGAAGTGAAGATTGAATTTACAGTACATAAGGTAGTCTATTATAGAGTAGGTATAGAATTATTTCAACATGAGTTACTAGTACGGAGGACGAAACTGGCAATTAGTCTATAGTGCGATAATATGCACAAAAGAACTGAAGCCTGTCTCGAAATGAACGGCCACCATTTTCAAAAATGTGTTTAAATATCCATATTATGATTATTTTTCATTTTAAATTTCTCTATATTGTACGCTAATGTGCTGTAACAGTACAATATACACTGCATAATTAATACTTCCGAATGGATAGCTCAATTCGTGAGTAAAAACACTTACTGTTAATACAGTACTGTATTTTGATTAAACAAAAGCCTAATGAAAATTATAAAACTCAAAATCGCGATATTTCCTACTTTACGTAAATGGATGAACTACTTTTCTTCCTCCTATACCTAGTAGAGTGATTTGTATTTTACGCCAGTATCATCGAACTCCAGTCTTGGAAGGGGAGCAAGCAGTGTTTCCGGTTGTAGACCTTAATCCAAGGATATAGCCAGGTTAATATTAAAAATGTTAGTAAAAAATAAAATGATGTCCCTGTATTAACAATACGTGTTTTTACTCAGAACTGAGCTGTCCATGCGGACGTATTCATTATGCAGTGTATATTATACTGTCTACACACCTCATTCTAGTGCCGAGGTCACGGAAAGCATGGGGCTCTACCTCCATGCCCCCAAGTGCCTTCATGGCATGTTACGGGGATACCTTTACCTTTTACCTTTACCTTTTACAGCACATTAGCGTACAATATAGAGAATGAAGTTAAATTGAAAAATAATCATAATATGGATATTTAAACAAATTTTTTTAATTGGTGGCCGTTCATTTGGATACAGGCTTCAGTTCTAATGTACATATTATCGCAATATAGACTATTGTACCTAATTCCAATTACCAGGTTCCTTCTCCGTATCAGTAACTCATGTCGAAATAATTCTGTACCTACTCTATAAAAGAGTACCTTACGTACTGTAAATTCAACCTTCACTTCTGCCCGATCCGAAAAGATAAAATTACTCAGACATGCTATCTACTCTCCGTCCAAGTGGTTACGTCGCAGCGTCTTAGAAAGGGGGAAATCACGTGACAGTTAATTACTTAACGAGGCCCTTTTATTTATTTTAAACAGTTGTATAATATTACGTAGACGTCCAATTCCTAACAGAAATTAATGTTCTCAGAAAAGAGCAAAGACAGTCCAGCCACTAGCTGGCGAATGAAAGCTGGTGGGGGAAATCGGGATACGACGAAGGCAAATGGACGACAGTACCTGTGCGAAAATGATTCAATATTGAAAGCTCTTTCGTCACTGGAAAACGAGAACATATTTTTGGAACGTACTGTTTACTATGACCATAAGGCTACTATGACTGTATATGCGTCTTGGATCTGTGTGCAGGACAGTTGAACTTCATTAGTAGAACGGGTGGGAGTGAAGTACATTAAAAAACTCGGGTACAATAAAAATTGAAGTAAAAATAAAATGATGCCCCTGTATAACTGGCCTACAAGAATTCCAGCAATATTAAACGCTGGTGTTGCGATTAATAGGCCTGTAAAGTAGTTGGGAATTCATCGGTAAAGTACTAGAGCAGGCCTGCAGGTATCGTAAGAAGGGGAAATATGACGTCAGCCTCACTCCACTTCTATTGGGGATGATCGACTTTCGCGTAGAGTTATTTACCTTCTCTCAGTGGCGTGTGGTGATAAATAATCCTGGTGGTGCACAAATATTTATTTTATTATTATTATTATTATTATTATTATTATTATTATTATTATAGGTACTAACTACTACATAACTATTAACATATGCTACGTAGGTATAGATTTACATAATTTTGTTAGTCAAGAAATTGCAGTTAATCAGTTTCCTATGTAGGTCCAGTAATTGCAAAGTAAAGTGTTCAATTTCTATTGCAGCACACAGTAAATAATATTGTTTTCGCTATATTGCGTTTTATAACACAGTTCACACGTTCACAAGCATTCAATACGTCTGTCGTCTCATCAGTCTTAACTGTTAAAAAGTCAGCAGCTTTCTTTATTTCTTTGAAATCTCATCATGGCATACATCAAAATGGCTTGAAGGACTTTGTTCTGTATAGTGTTTGACGTGCTCTTAAACACTGTTGCTCTTTCCAAATGTTCCTTAAGAGTGGGTCTAATTCAGAACTAAAATTGATGAGGCCAAGAAAAATACTAGCGTTTAAAGATGAATTCCGTCTTCGTGACCTCTTAAAACCAACTCAAAGCTACACAAAACCGCACGCACATATCTGTGCTTGGTAGCTTTATCATTGTGAAGTTCAACAATCCAATTGAATCCAATTGTGACTGTATGTTTGTTTGACCCAACACTGCTAATTTAACATTATTGTTGATGTGTGCAGCTGAAGAATAGTGTTTTTTAATTCCTTCATTCATGTGCTTCAAATCAATCATATCTGCAGAACGATAATCAAAATTATGTAGTTACTACGCAAAGTCCTAAATTCAAACAGAAAAATAAATAAAATTCATAAAACGTACTTATTTTTGTCAATAAATGTTCGCAGTCGAACAACAGGCAAGGAAAACAAAATACAGCGTCTTTTATATTGCAGCCGCATATTGCATTTTTCGTCAGTCCGAATGTTGAATTTTCTTGTCACTTCTCTATTACTGTTCTTCGTCACTTATAATTTTAATTAATGTGTACGTCTACCCATCTTCTTTATTTTGATCTTTTCGTGTAAAGGTTTTATAGAAAATTGCACATTTAACAGATTTTGCACACTATTCATTGTAGCATTTATGATGGGACGAGCTTGAGAACACATCTGAAAGTGCTCCTAACCCCTCCTACGCTCACTGTAAACCTACCTACCATGCTCCAAAGCCTGCCAGTGAAACAGTACTACTGCGCATGCTCGAATGGAGCAGTGTGCCGCAAGTGTCGAGCGGTAAACATAAGTCCCAGGCGTCAACAAGACCAGTACACGTGCAGTGTTATTTTTACATAGTATTATAATAAAGAATTATGTCGCTCACATAGTCTACTGCAGCTCATTGATATAACTTTAAAAACATGTGTTATTTGAAGAGGTGGTGCACTGCTCCTGTGCTCCTTAAGAGAAATCGCTGCTGCCTTCTCTTGTCGTCAAAGGTCCATCAGTGGCGGCATGTAATTTTCAAAAAGGATTGTAATAAATTCATTGTTTTTATAATGCGTTATCTCGTTTCAAGGTTTACAATTATACTAGATTTCCTGTCGGTAGTTTCTTTGAGATTTCTTTGCACCTAACCTCAGATTTTCGAAAACTTTCCTCCTATCATCACATAGGAAACATAAATTTATATTTTACTTATTTACTTACTTACTTATTTAGGCCTACTTATTTACTTAATTACTTATTTGTTTATATATTTATTTATTTACTTATGTATTTATTTACTTCTTTACTTATTTATTTACTTATTCATTTATTTATTTACTTGTTTACTTATTTAATTTCTTACTTTCTTACTTACTTATTTACTTATGTATTTACTTATTTATTTATTTGGCTGGAGTGCGTTCCAATGTGGAATGACAGCATTGACATCCGGTCATATAGCTATCACTTATTTATCAACGTACAATTTATTTATCGTCCTATTACTAGTAAAACCAGTTAAGAGCAGTAATACAAGTTTTGTAAAAACAGGAATTAAAACTTTATTAATGCACGAAAAATCATAATAAATTCTTCAAATAAAGTAATTGGTTTGTTGCCTGCAAGCAACATTTCGGACTTTTTGAAAATTTACTCATTTTTCACCAAAAATACTGTCCTCTCTTCTTAATGCTATTAACTAACTTATAGGCCTACCTTTCCTAATATTATTTCCAAGAAGCACCCAAACTGACTAGCTCTTCGTCTGTATTGTATGTATTTATTTACACTGCAAGTGGGCAAACACCCGGTGGCAGTGGTATACACAATATAAACAATACACAATAAAATTACAATACACAATACAAATACAATTATACAATACACAATACAATAAGAATACACAATACAATTTAACACAATAATTACAATTAATAATAATACATAAAATAACCTAATTAATAAGTGAACCTAATTTTACATTACAACCTACATAATTATGTATAGGCCCTACATAAGTTTCAATAGTCTTTCACCTTATTCTCATCTCACTCACTGTAGTGGCACTATGACGCATTTCACTGACACTTTAGGACACATTTCACTGACACTTTAGGACACATTCCACTGACACTATAGAACACATTTCACTGGCACTATATAACACATTTCACTGACACTTTAGGTCACATTTCACTGACACTATAGAACACATTTCACTGACACTTTAGGACACATTTCACTGACACTTTAGGACACATTCCACTGACACTATAGAACACATTTCACTGGCACTATATAACACATTTCACTGACACTTTAGGTCACATTTCACTGACATTATAGAACACATTTCACTGACACTTTAGGACACATTTCACTGACACTTTAGGACACATTCCACTGACACTATAGAACACATTTCACTGGCACTATATAACACATTTCACTGACACTTTAGGTCACATTTCACTGACACTATAGAACACATTCCACTGACCCTATACAACACATTTCACTGACACTATACAACACATTTCACTGACACTATACAACACATTTCAGTGACACTATATAAAACATTTCACTGACACTATAGAACACATTTCACTGACACTTTAGGACACATTTCGCTGACACTTTAGAACACATTTCACTGACAATATAGAACACATTTCACTGACACTTTAGAACACATTTCACTGACACTATAGAACACATTTCACTGACACTATAGAACACATTTCACTGACACTATAGAACACATTTCACTGACACTTTAGGACAAATTTCACTGACACTATATAACACTTTTCACTGACACTATACAACACATTTCACTGACACTATAAATTATCACTGATCGGAACTATTCACTGCACTGTAAAACCATAACTTCACTGACTCACCTCGCTTCACTGATACAACAGCAGTATAAAAGCATAACATTTCAATACGTATCACTTCTGCTTTGCTGATTGATTTACCTTCTGCTTCGTTGAATGTTCGATAGCTTGTCTGATTAGCCTACTGTTTCGCGGGTTGATTGCCTGATTGCCGAGTAGTTGGCAGATTGACAGACTTGCTGATTTGTTGACTGATTAAATCGATTGATTGTCTGATTGAAAGCTTGACTGTTCAAACGACATACACGTTCATTATTGACTGGCTACTATTAGACTGACTGGTTGACACTTTGCTTCACTGACTGACTGACATCGCCTGCCTACTGCAGCGGAGTGGTTGGGTTTTCCTTACAATAGAGAGAACCCAAGCCTGTCTGGCTGTTGACATCCGCTCGTTTTTAATTTCACTCTCCTGCTTTCACCTTCTTTCTTCCAACAATGGCACAAGAGAGAAGCGAAATGCGAACTGGAAAATATGGCGAGTGGATGCGGTGCAATTTGCTGGAATTAACCGGCCTGGCGAGCAATTACTGGCGCGACGCTCAAGAAGAAGAACAAGGAGGCGAACTTGAAGAGTGGAATGTGAAGGAGCTCCCGACTCGAATGAAATGTCGCGAGAACACCTGAACTGCTTTGCATACTGCGTAGCAGGACCGGAGCTCTGATCTGCGGTGTGGAAAGCTGATGCATTAGTCATTACTAGACATCGGATTTTTAGGCACTAAAAATTGCAGATTTAGGCGCCTAAAATAAGCTCAAAATTTGTAAAATTAGGCTCTATTTTAATGAAAATAGGCATTTAGGCACATCAAGGTATCATACTTATTTCTTTCACTGAAATTTTTATTTATACACTAAAATACGCACAAAAAGGATGTTTAAACATTAAAAAGAATACTATATTATATTTATAAACAGAGCTGCACAAATTTAATATATTGAAACTAATGAAATAATGATTATTGATATCAAGATTACTCATTTTAAGTTATTGAAATTCAGTTCCATGCTCAGACTTTATTATAATTATCTGCACAGTACACCACCAGAATTTTTTCTAAATTCTCCACAGTTAACCTTTGCCTTTTGTCACTGAGAATTATTTTGAAAGCAGAAAACTTTCAACCGAAACTGATGTGAGAGGCGCAAATTTTAAATTAGGTACAATAGAAACATCAATACTTACTGCAACATTTACACTTTCCCCCGATATCACTCTTGATACTTTTTGCAACAATGAAAATCCTACATTCTTATTTAATACGTTGTCCCACTTATTTTTAACTTTTTTCCCAGTTTCGCCCAAAGCAGAATGTATGTTCACTTGAGCTTCCTTTACTATTGCTATTTGGCTACAAAGAGATTGTTTTTCACGTTCTAATTGTTCAATGCTTGCAGGTATGAAAGAAAAGTTTGATGTTATGTAGGCAATATCGTTTTTCACTCGTGAGTCATTCAGACAATCTTTCACTGCTTTCATACACGCTGCACTATCAGTTTCAGGTAATTTATCAATAACTGTGACCACTTCTTTAAAATACTTAGAATAATACACCACTGACTGAATCCAGGTTCCCCATCGTGTAACAACCCGGCTGAGGTGGGAGTGGGATATCTGGAAAGTTCTCTCTGAATATTACAAACACTTTTTTGTGTTAGAAATAAACGAATTGACAAGAGGAAATTCATTCCGGATTGTTTCAGAAACCCTGTGAAGGCCATGTGCTAGACAGGTTACATGAGTGAGGTTAGGATAAAATGTTTTAAGAAGTGGAGCTGCAGCAACCATGTATGAGGCAGCATCAGTACAAAACAACAGAACTTTAGAATCGTCTATATTACCTGAGTATAAAGAATGTAGGCCTTTATTTACAAAATAAGCAATGGCTTGGCTATTCACTTTCGAAAGTTCCTTAACACATACGAGGTGTGGAATCGAAGGTCCATCAGGACTAAGTTTTCCTACTACCATATTTGCTATATAGCCTACCTATTCATAGGATCTGAGGTTTCATCCACAGAGACCCATATGTAAGAATCACCTATATCCTCCCGAATGGAAGCTAAAGTTTCATTGTATATTCTGTCTAAATAATTTTTTCTTAGGGTCGACTCAGATGGGATAGTTTGTTTGCAGTATTTTTGTAAAATTGTCTTAAAACCGGATTTTCAATTGCATTCCAGGGAATGTTAGCAGCAACAAACGCTCTGGTTAAATCAGCATAGAAATTGCTGCTGAGATTGGATGAAGTAGGCTGTGTTAGTAAAGTTTGTTGCAGTTGATTTTTCTGCTGAGCTTTAGCCTTATGAGCCGCTCCTTGCACATGCTGCTTTAGGTGGCACTTCTTTTCTTGCGAAATCTAAAAATGTAAAGTAAACTGAATTAAAATAAAATCCTAATTGTTGTATTGCCGTATTTCTATCACAAAGTTAGTGGGTTCGAACAATCAAAATTTTAATGACCTGCAAATATTTTAACTATCGGAATTTAAAAGGTTAAAGTGTAGTGGTCTTAAAAGAATTATACCTCAGGATAGCTCAATCAATGTATAAATATTATAGGCCTACTCATTAAAATTAATAGGATTTATATATTTCAACTATTGTTACATACCTGTTTGCTACAAATCTTGCAGAATATTATTTTTCCATCATAAGTGAATTCTGAATATTCTGTTAGCCATTGCCGGATCGATGTAGAGTTTGCACTTATATTTTTCGGCATTATCGCGTTAAACTTCACAGGAAAACGTCCTACCGCTCAAAACTTCTCAACACAAATAAGGTGAGGGAAAGAGCAACTGTTAACGAGCATTCAAATGAACCGTTGTTATTGAGATTAAATTGGACAAAAATACAAAGTTCCACTTATTGTTGCATTTCCTGGTAGTGTTAACACTAGGAGGGCCATTCTTTTAAATATTTTGTAACGGTTTACCCTACTAATTCGCAGTTTTACAACTTTTCATAAATATTTCAAAAACACTCTTTCTCCAAAAATTGTGATTTTATGACACTCTGAAGGGCAGTACAGCTAATCGGTTTCAGACCGAAAACAGTCATTTTTATAGTATAGTATATCTCTGAATCGGTAGCAGCACATGTTGTGATTGTTGCCTGCTTCAAAACTAAGGTTGGTTCTTTGTCGGCATTTATGCCTCCAAACATGTTAAATTCGGTGAAATCTATTGCGAGTGTCGTGAGATTCAAAACATTTTGTTTCCTTTATCAATGGTTTCATGGCCGGTGTGAAGCAAACTTTCCACTTTTTAAATGCCTTCAATTTCGCAGTGAATGCGTGTATAAATTATAAAAGTAAGAGTAAAATGCGAAACTTTACAGTGAGTTAGGCATTTTTAGGCGAATATTAACAAATTAGGGTCTAATAACCGTTTTAGGGCATTTTAGGGCACTATAAAACTCTTTGAATACCTTTCAATTTCCATGAAACACAAATATTAATAATTATTTTTACTTTTCTCCTAAAGAAACAAAATAGGCATTTGCCCTAGAATCCGATGTCTGGCTCATTACATAATGACTACGACAGTTGGCCTAGGTAGGCCAGTGGTTACCGTGAAATATGTTCTAATGACTGAAGTTGGCGACGACGATGATGATGGTGGTGAATATTAATGATGGACGATTGTGGTTAGTGTTCTGTCCAAGGGCGGGTCTTTCACTGCAAACCCAGATTTCTCCCACCTTTCCTATTTTCTGCCTTCCTCTTTATCTTCTCATATTATCCATATTATCATAATATCTATTATTGCTTATACATATTTGGGAAAAGGAAATGGCACCAGAACAATGGAAGGAGTGCGTAACTGTACCTATCTTTAAGAAGGGGACAAGACTAACTGTAGTAACTTTCAACGAACGAATATCACTTTTGTTGACGTCGTACAAAATTCTGTCCAACATTGTTTTGACAAGATTAACTCCATATGTACATGAAATTATTGGGGATCATCAGTGTGGTTTTAGGCCTAATAGATCAACTATTGATCAGATTTTTTGTATTCGACAGATATTGGAGAAAAATGGGAGTGTAAGGGTACAGTATATCGGTTATTCATAGATTTAAAAAGGCATAATTATGACTCTCTTAGGAAAGAAGTATAATAAATAAATAAATAAATAAATAAATAAATAAATAAATAAATAAATAAATATAAATAGCATTCTATTCCCATGAAACTTACAGCAGAGTCCGTATAGGTCAGTTTCTGTCTGATGCTTTTCCAATTCCCTGCGGGCTAAAGCAGGGAGATGCACTATCACCTTTACTTTTTTACTTCGCTCTAGAATATGCCATTAGGAAAGTTCAGGATAACAGGCAGGGTTTGGAATTGAACGGGTTACATCAGCTGCTTGTCTACGTGGATGACGTGAATTTGTTAGGAGAAAATCCACAAACGATTAGGGAAAACACGGAAATTTTACTTGAAGGAAGTAAAGCTATAGGTTTGGAAGTAAATACCGAAAAGACGAAATATATGATTATGTCTCGTGACCAGAATATTCTACAAAATGGAAATATAAAAATTGGAAATTTATCTTCAGAAGAGGTGGAAAAATTCAAATATCTTGGAGCAACAGTAACAAATATTAAATGACACCCGGGAGGAAATTAAACACAGAATAAATATGGGAAATGCCTGTTACTATTCAGTTGAGAAGCTTTTGTCATCAAGTCGCTGTCGAAAAGTCTGAAAGTTACAATTTTAAAACAGTTATATTACCTGTTGTTCTGTATGGTTGTGAAACTTGGACTCTCATTTTGAGAGAGGAACAGAGATTAAGGGTGTTTGAGATTGAGGTTCTTAGGAAAATATTTGGGGCTAAGAGGGATGAAGTTACAGGAGAATGGAAAAAGTTACACAATGCAGAACTTCATGCATTATATTCTTCATGTGATATAATTAGGTACATTAAATCCAGACGTTTGAGATGGGCAGGGCATGTAACACGTATGGGCGAATCCAGAAATGCATATAGAGTGTTAGTTGAGAGACCGGAGGGAAAAAGAGCTTTGGGGACGTCGAGACGTAGATGGGAGGATACTATTAAAATGGATTTGATGGAGGTGTGGTATGATGATAGAGACTGGATTAATCTTGCTCAGGATAGGGACCGATGGCGGACTTATGTGAGGGCGGCAATGAAGTTAAAATTTGTCCAGAATAACAGCGAACTTAAATGAATTCTGATATATGTGACTATATTAGACATGACTGTATTAATCAATGATTCAGACTTGTGCAGTTGGATTTAACCAGCCTGGCGAGCAATTACTGGCGCGAAGAACAAGGAGGCGAACTTGAAGTGTGGAATGTGAAGGAGCTCCTGACTCGAATGAAATGTCGCGAGAATACCTGAACTGCTTTGCATACTGCGTAGCAAGGACCGGAGCTCTGATCTGCGGTGTGGAAAGCTGATGCATTAGTCATTACATAATGACTACGACAGTTGTCCTAGGTACGCCTGTGGTTGCCGCGAAAACACGTTCTAATGTATGAAGTTGGCAACGACGATGATGGTGATGGTGGTGAATATTGATGATGGACGATTGTGGTTAGTGTTCTGCCCTAGGGCGGGTCTTTCACTGCAAACTCAGCTTTCTCCTATCTTTCCTATTTTCTGCCTTCCTCTTTGTCTCCTTAGATGATCCGTAAATCATAATATCAATAAAATTATTGCTTATACATATTTGGGAAAAGGAAATGGCACCAGAACAATGGAAGGAGTCGATAATCATACCTATCTTTAAGAAGGGGGACAAGACTAACTGTAGTAACTTTCAACGAATATCACTTTTGTTGACGTCGTACAAAAATCTGTCCAATATTCTTTTGAGAAGATTATCTCCGTATGTATATGAAATTATTGAGGATCATCAGTGTGGTTTCAGCCGTAATAGATCGACTATTGATCAGATTCGACAGAATGACACTGGAGGAAAAATGGGAGTATGAGGGTACAGTAAATCTGTTATTCATAGATTTCAAAAAGGCATATGACTCGGTTAAGAGAGAAGTTTTATATAACATTCTTATTGAATTTGGGATTACCAAGAAACTAGTTCGATTAATTAAAATGTGTCTTAATGAAACTTTCAGCAGAGTCCGTATAGGTCAGTTTCTATCTGATGCTTTTCCAGTTCACTGCGGGCTAAACTATGGAGATGCACTATCGCCTTTACTTTTTAACTTTGCTCTAGTGTATGCCATTAGGAAAGTTCTGGATAACACAGAAGGTTTGGAATTGAACGGGTTACATCTGCTTCTTGTCTATGCGGCCATACGTGCCACATGCCCTGCCATCTCAAACGTCTGAATTTAATGTTCCTAATTATGTCAATTGAAGAATAGAATGCATGCAGTTCTGCGTTGTGTAACTTTCTCCATTCTCCTCTAACTTCATCCCTTTCAGTCCCAAATATTTTCCTAAGAACCTCATTCTCAAACACCCTTAATCTCTGTTCCTCTCTCAAAGTGAGAGTCAAAGTTTCACAACCTTACAGCACAACCGGTAATATAACTGTTTTGTTTATTCTAACTTTTAGGTTTTTTTGACAAAAGCTTCTCAACCGAATAATAACAGGCATTTCCCATATTTATTCTATGTTTAATTTCCTCCCGAGTATCATTTATACAAGATATTTGAATTTTTCCACCTCTTCGAAGGATAAATCTCCAATTTTTATATTTACATTTCGTACAATATTCTGGTCACGAGACATAATCATATACTTTCTCTCTTCAGGATTTACTTCAAACCTATAGCTTTACTTGCTTCAAGTAAAATTTCTGTGTTTTCCTAACCGTTTGTGGATTTTCTCCTAACATATTCACGTCATCCGCATAGACAAGAAGCTGATGTATCCCATTCAATTCCAAACCCTTTTATCCTTAACTTTCCTAATGGCATACTCTAGAGCGAAGTTAAAATTTGTCTAGAATAACATTGAATTTAAATGAGTTCTGATATAGCACTATTCTTAAACAAGAGATACATGTATATTAAGCAATGGAAGACATGACTATATTAACCGATGATACAGACTTGTGCAGGTGTTGAAACTGGAATGTTTTGTATTCGATGACCTTGAAATTCAGATTATTCTTTTTGCAGAGTTTTTAAGAAATCTCCGTAATTAATAGACTTCGTTGAATTGCCACAAGCAGCATGCAATCAGGTTGCCGATGTACGGTAGTATAGAGGAGGAGAGCGACCGCCCGGTCTCGTAGTATAAGCAGTTCATGTTAAGAGTTGTGACCGGTCCAAATAGATAGAGCAGCTACGGCTAATGTATACCTAAGTAAGCACTTGTTTTTGCATTACTGTGGTTGGAATAGTCAAAGCTTAACATTTGTTCAGTGCAGACAAGAATTCAATCAAACATACTACAATGAGAGTGTTGCTGTTCCAAATAATTGCCCCTGGAATACCCTTACCCCCGCAGCCAGTCTTGACCCGTTGGGGAACGTGGTTGGATGCTGTTAATTATTGTGCAGAACATTACGGCAAACTAATGGAAGTAATAATAATGCATTGGATAGCACAGACAGGTCCGCTGTTGCAGCTGTAAAATCATTGGCTTCTGAACAGCTATTGGAAGATATTCTGTTCATTGATTCTATTATAAAATCGTGTCCAAAAGCATCATCCTGTTAGAATCGTCTAAACTACAACTCTCAGAAGCCCTTAATATAGTGGATAAAGTATCACAAACCTTTGTCCAAAATAACTAATTTCAGAAAAAATGAAATGTAAGTTGAGAAACATTATTGCTAAAAATTGTGCCTATTCACAACTTCGTACTATAAATGATGTACTATCGGGTCACGACAAGACATTTGAAGTAGTGACTTCCCGTTCTTCAAATATGTGCGTATTACCCATCGTGTGATGTACGTACATTTTCCCAAAATAAAAACTGTTTAAGTGACCATCGGAGGAGGTTACTTTGCAGCCGCTGAAAATGTACGTAACTCTTCACTGCAATGCACATATTCAAGGATGAGTGAGTATCTTACATTAAATTTTAAGAGTTAATATATCTCACTATAAAATAATTGTGTATTTACATGTTTAGACATTTCCTACTTCAATGATCATTCATTATATTTCTGAATGCAGGATACAGGTTTTATTGTAACCGCAGTATACTGCTCAGTGTTTACATTAGAGGCATATTCCATCCGTTGCACGGCCTCTTCTCATACAGTCTATACCGCGTACGCAGTAAACCTTACGATTCTTGTGGCAATTCCACGAAGTCTAGTAGTATTATGTCTCCAGACAACATCAAATTTTATTTCAACAAACTGCATTCAACCTTCACACATCTGCATCCTCTCTTTCGTTTCACTTATTCAATAGTGGAAAGTTTCCAGTCACATGGGAGGAAGCTATGACCTCTTCTGCTGCCTTGTAACCCATATTTATGAATCTATGTGTGATACTAAGGTGCATTGGGACGTTTTGGAAATATTACACAAATTTACGAACGATTTTAAAGCACTTTTCGCTTGGAGTTGGGACTTATCTAAACATAAAAACATGCATCCCAAGAGTACACGTATTCGTAAATGCCATAAAGTCAATTTCACGAAAAAGTGGAGTTGGGACGTTTCTGAACTCACAAGTTCATATGTAGGCTACTACAGTGAAACTTCCCAATAGTGCATACTGCCGGGGAAAAATTAAATGTCCGTTATTGAGAAGTGTCCGCTATTTAGAAAATCGGTAGTATGTATACAGTACATCAAAATACAAATATCAGTAAGTTTACATTTCCAGTCAGATGCATTTTCTGGATGAACACAAGCAGATTCACCACATACACTTTTGTAGGAAATATTGTTTCGTGACCGAAACTTGTCTAGCCAACCACCCAAAGCTTTAAAATTAGAATAAACCAACTCTTTTGCAACTTCTAAGGCTTTCTCTCTAATCAAGGTCCCAGATAAAGGCATCTTGTTTGCTCTAGCACGGCACAACCATTCATATGTTAAATTGTCAATGGAAAGTCCCTCAGCTTTAGGAAAGGCTCTTTTTGTATTCTCATTTGCATTCTCATTGTATGGTTTTAAAATAACATCCTTGTTTTTTTAATTTTCCTTAACCTGAGATATTTCCACATTAAACTTAGTGGCCAGCTCACGAACACTTAATTTCTCCTTCTCACTATGCTTTACAATATCCACTTTCTCTTTTAGTGACAAACGTTTACGTTTTTGTGACATTTTTAATGTGACTGTACTTCCGAACACTCAACTTGACAAACTAAGAAAGTACGGACTGCTCACGTGCAGTATCACAACTAACAACTGTGCTGCTTACCTGCAATAAAGTACAAGAACGTTCAAATGCACGATGATGATTGTTGCAAAGAATTCCGTTAGAATTCTGTTTAATTTACAACCGTCTTTTTTTCTTTTTTTTCCTTTAACGCTGTCCGTTATTTGGAAGTTATAATTGTTGTTGGGAGATACATTTCAGCCTAGATCATATATGTAACAGATAACTCATCGCTATGTTAAAATCGGCAGCACTTTGAAGAGAACAACCGCCAGGATCGCCACCCGTCCGCCGTAAACAAACTGGAGATGGCAGTACAGTCGCTAATGCAATTCAAATGGGAATTATGACGTGACTCCTTATGTAACAACTAGATGGCAGCGTAGTAAACCTGACAAAAGTTGTTAACCTAAAAGTCTATAAGGCCGACCTATCTGGGTATATATGATCTAGGACAGTGGTGGCGAAAATGCTATCGTGAGCCGAGCCACTATGTAAGCTGCAACGTGCATAGCACCTATGGAGGGAGGCGGACACCCGAAGGGGAACTGAAGCAACTGTCTGACTTATTAACGGTTTTCATTTTCCTTACGTCAAGTACTTAAATAAAATTATATACAGTACAAGGCTGCAAACTAAAGTTTAGTACGTGTAACGAAGAAAGAAATGAACAAAAAAACATAGGACACATTATCACAACCTGAAATTAATTGTCTTCAGAATGTCTCTGCGGCAGAGTTTCAAAATCAGGAATTATGTCACTTACTGCCAGTCGTAGTTGATCACGAAGGCATTTGTCTGTCAGTCGTGATCTAAATTTGGTTTTTACTATTTTCATTGTTGAAAATACTTTTTCACAAACGTAAGTTGTAGCGAACATGGCTTCAACAGAGCAAGCGATAGAACGAAGCTTCAAATATTTATTTTTGTCAAAGATTTGAAAAGTTTAACATTTGTCAAGTCCTTACATCTAGCTTTCATTTAACATCACATAGTAAATCAGTGAGTTCAAATTGAAGAGCTAACCGCATTATTCGTACATCTGCTGAAAAAGGATCGACGTACAACGATGATGATGATGATGATGATGATAATAATAATAATAATAATAATAATAATAATAATAACACTTAACCTTTTAATGTTTCATCAGTAACATGTAGTAACTTATAATGCCGTTTTATGTTATACAACCGTTTTCCTCGTAATACTTGAAACAAATCATACATTTAATATTCTCATCATATTGTCAGCAAAAATGCGTCCTCCCATCCTACTTGGAACTTTCGTTTTTGTAGAGGTACATGGTTTCGAAGGAGACATTGGACGATACGCCACTCGCAGGTCAGAGACAAATACAAATGGAACGGAGTTTGACTCCAGTGAGTGAGAGGGTGGGGGTTGTAGGTAGGAAGCAAGGGAAATCCACTGCGAGCCACGATGTGCTCGTGAGTCGCATTTTCGCCACGGCTGATCTAGGATTTCAGTGTCCGCGTCCGTTATTGAGAATGTCCGCTATTTGGAAGAATTTTATCATTGGGGCCAATGTTATTTTGCAGGGGAATTTTAAAATGTCCGCTATTGAGAGGAGTCCGCTATTGGGAAGTGTCCGTTAAGGGAAGTTTCACAGTATTGGCCCAAAGTAGAATACCATGTCTTAAGTGGCTATTAGATTAAGCATTGTAAGCAGTTTTATACAATACCTATAAATCCTATAATAATCAGGATAGTTTTTCAGTCATATGAAAAGTATCAATTTATGCAGTAGTTACGTGAATAACTACATATCAAGGAACATTGTTTTAGATTTTAACCCTCCATAATGTCACTGCGTCCAGTCCATGAATTACGCATCAGCTTCTGTGAATTTAGACTTGCACAGGCCTACTACCCCAATGGTATGGTATGAGGTCTGTCACATCGAAAGTCGTTTAAATGTCGTATTGTGTGAACTGGCCCACACTGCCTCTTTGAATCACTGAATTAACGGAAAGCAAAAAGCAATAAAACGTGTATGTGAGTGTAAACATGAAAGACAACGGCCAACAATTGTACTATGACGTAGAGTGGAAAGGTCACGCTGGGCGAGGCAATAAAAGATCGCATGCAGCGGACAATGGAGCTTGAGGAGTGATTGAAGTACGGCGGGCGTTTCATTACGTCAGCGGGTGATGCAAAGTGGACAGTGGAGTCTGTCATCGCCACCAAAGTGTTTAATTACGTGATTACCACAGTGCTGTGTACCTTGCGAGAAAGGTCACATCCCTGTGTGACATCCGGCGCCGCTCCATTGGCAGACTGGCCTCCGTTCATGCCCCGCTACTCCTTGCATCCGTTGTCCAGTGTTGACTTTTATTTAGATCTTTTCCCTCAGGAGGAATTTATACAATACCGGGGCGAGGTAGGAGACACAGACAAATGCGGTCAATTAAATAAGTAGACTTTTCCTTTGTTTATGAATGAATGAATGCTAGCCGTGATGTCCCATGTTGGGCACAGGCCTCCTGTGATGGGGTTAGAACCCCCTCGACAGGGATGGCTCAAGTGTACTCGCTTGGTGAGCCAATCCAGGCGAGCTTGTCGTGTATTTCTATTTATTTTCCATTTTGAATCTTGCGTACACTATTTTTAACACTTGAATATAAGTAATTGATTAACACAACTACACTCAAGTCGGTACTCGGACCATTGTTGTTCACAATATATGTCAATGATATTACATCTCTTGTAAGGCATTGTAACTATCACTTGTATGCTGACGACCTTCAATGCTACATCTCTTCCCGCTTAGACCGAGTAAATGATGCTATAGATAAATTGAACGAAGACATTGACTCGATTGTGACATGGACAAAGAAACTCCGTCTTAAAATCAATCCTGGAAAGACACAAGCAATTATATTAGGACACAAACGGCAAACCGACGCTGTAAAACACCTCGACATTTCCCCTGTTAAAGTAAGTACAGTGCATATCCCTTTCAGTTCTTCAGTAAAAAATCTTGGCATTCACATGGATAATAATCTCAACTGGGACATGCAAATCACAGAAACCTGCAGAAAAGTATATTCTATTATCCATATGCTAAAAGGGATAAATGTTCATCTCCCCTCTTGCTTAAAAAGTCCCTTGTGCAGACACTTGCATTTCCCTATTTCGACTATGCGGACATTTTACTGACAGACCTCTCCAGCGACAACAAAATGAAACTTCAACGTGCTCATAATTTGTGTGTACGTTTTGTAAGCAATGTTCGTAAATATGATCGTATTACCCCATCCCTGGAAGCAATAGGTTGTCTTAAACTAGATAAGAAAAGAAATTTACATTCACTTCTCTTTCTCTTCGAAATCTTGAACTCTTCTATTCCTTCGTACCTGTCGTCTCGCTTCACTTACCTTTCTTCCCACCATAATCTGAACACACGCTCTCGTCATGAAACAATACTAACAATACCATCCCATCGCACCTCCTCATACTCATCTTCTTTCACAATAGCCCTGCCAAGACTCTGGAATTCGCTACCTGCTAGCATCAGGGACTGTCGAAATAAAATTGAATTCAAACGAAAACTTACTAGGCACTTGGTCAGTAATTGATTACTTGTAAATAGTTTCTTTAATCTATCACAAAATATTTCAATATTCAGTAATTTCATCACTATACAATTTTGTTATTCTAGATTTAATTTGTAATTCAGTAAATATAAAATATTCTTTGTTTCTCTATGATAAATTATCTAGCTTTAATTATTCAGGTAATCTTTTCGTACTTTGATTTTATTGTAATTGTAAATTTAATACTAATTGTAATATTATTTGTAATTGTAATTGTAAATTTAATACTAATTGTAATTTTATTGTTGATATTGTAGTTGGAATCTCCTGGTAGAGGGGCAGAGAAGGCTTGACGGCCTTATCTCTACCAGGTTAAATAAATAAATACTACTAATACTACTACTCAAGTGGAATACATACTGGAACTCTAGTGTTAAAGGCTCTGTGACCCAGAAATTATTCTTTCCCAATGTACAGCTGTCAAAAGAAAAAGTGGCCGCTCTCCTGAAACAAAGTTCCCTTCGGGTATCTTCGCTACAATTCGGAGACAGGCGATGTTACATGTTGTTGGACCACGTTGCCTGATATCTACAGTTATAATTGAAGTATTCTGTGTGTTATCGATAGCATAATGGTAGCGTTCAGGCCTCTTATTAATAGATCCTGCGTTCGACTACAACCTCGTGCTTTTTATGTTCTTTTTTGTTCTGTTTTTGAGAGAGACAAACTATACATAATGGCTCCTTTCTCTTTTATGATTATTTTAGTAATTAACATCAGGTTCATTAATATTTATGCCATGACTTTATCATTATGATATTGTGGCTGCAAATGGAAAGAAAAAAGATTTTATTCTCAATAAAAATATCTTTCGTGGCATAAACAAAACAAATTTACTGGCGTCGGGCTTAAAACATTCAAACAATTAAGCGTTCAAAAACAAAACAAAAAGCCACAATTCAATATTTAGTCTATCTTCCTCTTATCTCGATCATCTTGCAGTCGAGTGGGCATGGAATTGACTAGTCTTTGCAAATAGCGACTGTTTTTAGACACGATATTCCAGGCATTCTGAACATACATACATAAGTGTTCTGTCCATGGGCAGGTCTTTCATTGCAAATCCTAAAACACTGCCCGAACAAATTATCAACACACAGATCAATTTCAGTACACACACTATTTGACTCCACTTTTCAACACCTTTCAACAATCAAACGCACCCACATAACAGGCAGAGAAGTTCGAGATGACGCCGAAATCTAGTAGGCTCTGACGATGGTGTGTTAAGCACCGAAACAGCTGTAAGCTGTACAAACTTTCATAATTAACACGAATAAGTCCGCTAGTTAATCAGTTACTTCTATTTATTTATTTTATTGAGTTATTTTACGACGCTTTATCAACATCTAGGTTATTTAGCGTCTGAATGAAATGAAGGTGATAATGCCGGTGAAATGAGTCCGGGATCCAGCACCGAAAGGTACCTAGCATTTGCTCGTATTAGGTTGAGGGAAAACCCCGGAAAAAAACCTCAACCAGGTAACTTGCCCCGAACCCAGGCCACCTGGTTTCGCGGCCAGACGCGCTGACCATTACTCCACAGGTGTAGACCTTGTCGTGTATACTACTTTCCTGACATGGATAATAACTGTTAAACTTTAATTAGTCTCAGCATTCTGTTCTTTGTTAATTTTTTTTTGCACTGTCCACATAATACTGACACCAGCACTTTGACAAACACTGATTGCTGTTTACACTATTTAACTGACACTTTTTCAACACTGACTTTACTATTTACAAAATTTATGTCACACTTTCACTAATACTGACTTTACTATTTACAATATCCTAACACTGATTATGTTATCTATTTACAATGACCTTCCCTAGTTCTTTCCATAAAATCTGTTCTTTGCCGTATCTGTTTTAAATATTACTAGGCCTAAATGATGATTGTGGAGGTTTCTAACAAAACCGTTCATTTCCAAAATAGTATTTATTCAGGAAGTAGAAAAAGCCTTTACTTTACCCCAAAGTTTTTTTAATCTTTATTGGTAATTCTATACAGGGTTATTTCCGATCTATGATATGAATGACGTCATGTGCGTCAGGAATCACACCGACAGCTGAATTGCGGCGAGAGGTGACAGACCAGTAGTGAGTGATTTCATAATCAGAGTGCACGGTGTATCACAGTAGCAATGCCCAAGAAAATCGAGCCTTTTTGGGATGAGTACATAACAACCCTTTCCGATGCCAAGTACAGTTAAGTGAAAATCATAGGAGCCTGCAAACTAGTAAAAAACGATTGCCATATTTGTCGTATATTCAATTTGATTTAATAAATATTGTTTAATAAACGTATTTTGGTCATTTTGTATTCTTTTAATTAAATATTTCGTGTTTCTCACTAGGATTGTACTCATGATATTATCCATTCCCATTTCTATTCTAGCTGCAGTATTTGACGAATTTAAACTAATATTTAACACTTTTTTTTTACAATATGTGACTGTTATTTTATTTAAATTTATCAATGCTTTTTCTTCTAACCCCAATAAATATTTTCATATAATAAAAGTTAATTTAATTTCGAGGAATATCACTTTTATTGACGTCGTACAAAGTTTCGTCCAATATTCTTTTGAGAAGATTAACTCCATATGTAGATGAAATTATTGGCGATCATCAGTGTGGTTTTAGGCGTAATACATCAACTATTGACCGGGTATTTTCTATCCGACAGATAATGGAGAAAAAATGGAACTATAAGGGTACAGTGCATCAGTTATTCATAGATTTCAAAAAGGCATATGACTCGGTTAAGAGAGAAGTTTTATATGATATTCTTATTGAATTTGGTATTGCCAAGAAACTAGTTCGATTAATTAAAATGTGTCTTAGTGAAAAGTACAGCAGAGTTCGTATAGGTCAGTTTCTGTCAGATGCGTTTCCAATTCACTGTGGGATAAAGCAAGGAGATGCATTATCACCTTTTCTTTTTAACTTTGCTCTAGAGTATGCCATTAGGAAAGTCCAAGATAACACAGAGGGTTTGGAATTGAACGGGTTACATCAGCTGCTTGTCTATGCTTATGGCGTGAATATATTAGGAGAAAATCCACAAACGATTAGGGAAAACACGGGAATTTTACTGGAAGCAAGTAAAGAGATAGGTTTGGAAGTAAATCCCGAAAAGACAAAGTATATGATTATGTCTCGTGATCAGAATATTGTACGAAATGGAAATATAAAAATGGAAATTTATCTTTTGAAGAGGTGGAGAAGTTCAAATATCTTGGAGCAACAGTAACAAATATAAATGATACTCGGGAGGATATTATATACAGAATAAATATGGGAAATGCCTGTTATTATTTGGTTGAGAAACTTTTATCATCCAGTCTGCTGTCAAAAACCTGAAAGTTAGAATTTATAGAACAGTTATATTACCGGTTGTTCTTTATGGTTGTGAAACTTGGACTCTCACTTTGACAGAGGAACATAGGTTAAGGGTGTTTGAGAATAAGGTGCTTAGGAAAATATTTGGGGCTATGAGGGATGAAGTTACAGGAGAATGGAGAAAGTTACACAACACAGAACTGCACGCATTGTATTCTTCACCTGACATAATTAGGAACATTAAATCCAGACGTTTGAGATGAGCAGAGCTTGTAGCACGTATGGGCGAATCCAGAAATGCATATAGGGTGTTAGTTGGGAGGCCGGAGGGAAAAATACCTTTAGGGAGGCCGAGACGTAGATGGGAGGATAATATTAAAATGGATTTGAGGGAGGTGGGATATGATGATAGAGAATGGATTAATCTAGCTCAGGATAGGGACCGATGGCGGGCTTATGTGGGGACGGCAATGAACATCCAAGTTCCTTAAAAGCCAGTAAGTAAGTAAAAGTTAATTTAATAGTATATCTAAAATTTCATTTCACTATTTAAAAATCTCTCATATCTTTGGCCCACCCTGTATAAACAAATAGGTCAGTGTTTTCAATAAATAAATGAACGCCCAAGGTAATTAAAACAACTAGCTTGCTCAGCTGTTTTAATAATCTGTCCTTATTTTGAATTCCATTAAATTTGAATCAATAAAATTACTCTTGTTTGAAAAGTTTAGTTTGCAGTTAATTTTAATAAGCGTTCTTGTCCAGTAATCCTACAACAGTAATTTATTTCGAGCTGTTGACCCTTAACATACACCTCTGTGTGCTCCATTACTCTCTGCCAGTAAGATTAAATTTCAAAGCGTTACGTAGGTCATAAACGGAAAAAGAAAACTCACCGCCGAGGAACTTTAATGACTTGGAGTCTGTTCCTTGCCTGTCGCACGAATTAATTGGAAGCCCTCCCCTTCCGCCTGGGACGACATCAAAGCCGGCTAACAAGTACTCTGCTTTCTTGGAACCACAATCCGGTTCACTGCGGTTGTTATAAATATATTTGTTTAAAAATTGGGTCTAATCATCGGTAGATTGAAGAACATTTATTTCAAGATGACACAAGTATAGTAATTACAGCCAATAACTCCAACACATTCCAATCTTCAACAGAGGAAATTCTCTTCAAAATATGTGACTGGTTCTCAGTCAATAAATTAGAATCAAATTGTAACAAAACTAACATAATTCAATTTAAATCCTGTCGAAATTCAACGTCTCAAATTTCTAGCGCAATAATTAATAATAGATCCCTATTAGAAACAACAACAACCAAATTTCTTGGCTTAAAAATCGATAATGTGTTAAATTGGAAAAATCATATAACTAAATTCAGCTTGTTTTGCTATTAGATCTATGCAAAAGATAGTAAATATCAATACCTTAAAAACAATATACTTTGCATACTTCCACTCGGTAATGAGTTTTGGAATAATATTCTGAGGAAATTCCACAGATAGTAACAATATATTTCTATTACAAAAAAGAGCAATTAGAATAATAGTAGGTTCCAAATCTAGGGAATCGTGTAGGACTATTTAAAAAAAAAACTACAAATAATGCCCATGGCTTGTCAGTATATCTTTTCATTAATAATCTTCCTCATATGTAATCGTGAAACTTTGTAACTAAATTCAACAGTTCATAGCATAAATACACGTCAAAAAATGACTTCCATACTCCATCGGCGAGTCTATCGTGCTATCAAAAAGGAGTGCGTTATATGGCAGTAAAAATTTTTAATAGCCTCCCTATCGATATAAAAAATGAAACTCAAAACATAAAATTATTTAGGGCCAAATTAAAGAAGTACCTAATTTCTCACGCCTTCTATTCTGTAGGTGAATTCATGACATTCAATAACGCTTCATGAAATTGATACTAAAACTTTGTGTTGTACTAGTAGACTATATTGTAAATCTCGTCTGTATATATTTCATCTAGACTGTGACTATAAATTAAGATTTTATAATAGTATTAAGTTTTTTGACTTGTTCCATATTCATGTATGAATACCATGGAATGTTAATAAATACAATACAATACAATACAACATTAGTCGAAAAATTTCAGCTGACAGAAATAAGAGAAATGTTACGACATATCACAATGAAAAGATTTGCAATTTGGACAATAGTTAACTAGTGCAGGAGACTTTAAGGGTTTAATTGAATATTGAATACGCCCAGAATAAGTGTGTAAGGTACATTATTTCTCTATTCTCTTATTCTGGAAGTGTGCTTCTTCGTATGACTACATTATCACTCTTTTCGGAATTAGTAACTGTGACTATTTCGTTAATATGGCGTCAATTTCGACCAATGAAGTGTAATGAAAATTTGAATTGCAACCAATCACAGTCATATATCGCGATAATTTCTGCTACTCGATTTATCACTATCAATTTATCGCATGGTCGTTCTTTTCTTTAGTCAGTGTCGCCAACTGTTTCCACTAAATCGACGATCACAATCCATTGTACTAAATAAAGTGCGAAATCCTACTTCCACATCTACATCTTCATCTTCTACTTCCATGTCCATTGTATCTAAAGAAAATGACACTCCTTCATAACAATTATTCATTTAATTAATGTATTAATCAGGTTATCATACTATAAAATGTTAAAATTAAATTATGATTTCAGCAGATAATGAAAATGTATCTCTGTTACAATAACAAGAGAAAGGGCAGTGCATGTAATTAACATTTTTAAACCTGTATTTCGCTTTTCTCAATTGGCATTACTGAATAACATTCAATTTCTTTATTGAAGTAATCGTTATTCATCTATTTCGACTTCACAATGTCTAAATAGGTTAAGTATTCATTTAATATACAAATATTAACATTTTGTGAGCGAATTTTAGGGATATATTATTTAAATTTTTATTTTATTCATGAAATAGTCCTAATAAATGTTACTCGCTTCGCTAATGGATTTATGACCAAATCTCAGACCTCTTGTGACATTACTATAGATATTATCTCTCCTAAAACGAGTTTGGGATTATTGCGTTGCCAACTCATCCACTATATTTTTTATGGGTGAAACAAAGTGAAACAAGTAAAGAGATAGGTTTGGAAGTAAATTCCGAAAAAACAAAGTATATGTTTATGTCTCGTGACCAGAACATAGTACGAAATGGAAATATAAAAATCGGAAATTTATCCTTTGAAGAGGTGGAAAAATTCAAACATCTTGGAGTAACAGTGACAAATATAAATGACACTCTGGAGGAAATTAAACGCAGAATAAATATGGCAAATGCCTGTTATTATTCGGTTGAGAAGCTTTTATCATCCAGTTTGTTCTCAAAAAACCTGAAAGTTAGAATTTATAAAACAGTTATATTACCGGTTGTTCTGTATGGTTATGAAACTTGGACTCTCACTTTGAGAGAGGAACAGAGATTAAGGGTGTTTGAGAATAAGGTTCTTAGGAAAATATTTGGAGCTAAGAGAGATGAAGTTACAGGAGAATGGAGGAAGTTACACAACGCAGAACTGCACGCATTGTATTCTTCATCTGACATAATTAGGAACATTAAATCGAGCCGTTTGAGATGGGCACGGCATGTAGCACGTATGGGCGAATGCAGAAATGAATATAAAGTGTTAGTTTCTAAGCCAGAGGAAAAATACTTTTAGGGGGGCCGAGACGTAGATGGGAGGATAATATTAAAATGGATTTGAGGGAGGTGGGATATGATGATAGAGACTGGATTAATCTTGCACAGGATAGGGAGAGTGTTTTCTTCTAGACTAGAAGTTAACTGAAACTGGGGGAATCTATATTTTTTCAGTTTGTCACTAGAATTTTAAGTTTTTCACCAGAAATTTAGGTGAGCAAAATTACAGTGGCAGTCTTCTTTTTTTTTAAATCCAGTTCTCAATTTTGGTGTGATTGTTCTCGTGTAGTAAGGTAATTAGACATATTAGTTTAGTAGATGTTCTGTGCATTTTTTCAAAAACATGAGTGGAAAACGAAATTTTATATGTATTGAAGAAGAAAGAATAATCGATTTTGTACGCCAAACCGAATTTTTATAAAACATTGAAGACAAGTTTATAAGTGACTCTTTAGATGTTTTCGTAAATTCCCTTTTTGGTCACATTGCTTAACATATATTGATATAACTCGGAAACTATCGGTAGTAGAAAGTTCAAATTTTGTACAGATCTTAAACAGACTATTTCAATAGATTTGGCTTCATTAGAAATTTAATGTTCAGATTAAATATTTATTTATTTACTAATATTTAATGTGCTGTACAACAGCCAGGGGCCAATAAACAGTTCAGCACAAGACAATGCATTAGAAAAACATTAATAAAAGTATATTGGAATAATTATTAAAACAATGACAATTAAACATAATGATAATTGAAAGTGTAAGGATGGAATCATATAAATGAATATAATACAAATGATATAGAAGATAACGAGAATAATATTATAATACATATTAAAACAAAATACATAAATTAATAACTGACATAAAACTCCAAAAAGTATATACTACATATTAAATGGATCCAAGTCCAAGTCTGCATATTTTACACATCTGCAGACCGCAGACAGAAATTTAAAATTTCTATTATAAATCTTAAACCCTTAGCAGGAATACGAAGACTAATATTGTTTAAGAAGGATTCACAATCAATATCACTCTTAATGACTCTACAAAAAAATAATCAAATAAACTACTTACTTACTTACAAATGGCTTTTAAGGAACCCGAAGGTTCATTGCCGCCCTCACATAAGCCCGCCAGCGGTCCCTATCCTGTGCAAGATTAATCCAGTCTCTATCATCATACCCCACCTCCCTCAAATCCATTTTAATATTATCCTCCCATCTACGTCTCGGCCTTGCTAAAGGTCTTTTTCCCTCCGGTCTCCCAACTAACACTCTATATGCATTTCTGGATTCGCCCATACGTGCTACATGCCCTGCCCATCTCAAACGTCTGGATTTAATGTTCCTAATTATGTCAGGTGAAGAATACAATGCGTGCAGTTCTGTGTTGTGTAACTTTCTCCATTCTTCTGTAACTTCACCCCTCTTAGCCCCAAATATTTTCCTAAGCACCTTATTGTCAAACACACTTAACCTATGTTCCTCTCTCAGAGTGAGAGTCCAAGTTTCATAACCATACAGAACAACCGGTAATATAACTGTTTTATAAATTCTAACTTTCAGTTTCTTGGACAGCAGACTGGATGATAAGAGCTTCTCAACCGAATAATAACACGCATTTCCCATATTTATTCTGCGTTTAATTTCCTCCCGAGTGTCATTTATATTTGTTACTGTTGCTCCAAGATATTTGAATTTTTCCACCTCTTCGAAGGATAAATCTCCAATTTTTATATTTACATTTCGTAGAATATTCTGGTCACGAGACATAATCATATACTTTGTCTTTTCGGCATTTACTTCCAAACCGATCGCTCTACTTGCTTCAAGTAAAATTTCCGTGTTTTCCCTAATCGTTTGTGTATTTTCTCCTAACATATTCACGTCATCCGCATAGACAAGAAGCTGAAGTAACCCGTTCAATTCCAAACCCTGCCTGTTATCCTGAACTTTCCTAATGGCATATTCTAGAGCGAAGTTAAAAAGTAAAGGCACCCCTGAAAGTTCGAATATCTACTATACTAGTATGTCTCCTTTTATCTATCAAGATGTGATCTATTTGGTTGTGCAAATAAACTACAGCAATTGAAATATTTGCAGTTAATCTCATATTTATAATCATCGGAATTAGGTAAAAATGTATAGGAACAAAAGGAAATAAATTTTCTTTGAATATTCTCCAATTTAGCCGAGTCAGTGGAAGTATTGAAGTTCCATACTACAGATGCATATTCAAGCTTGGATCTGACCAACGTATAGAATAAAATTAATAGACACATAGGAGTAGAAAAAGAATAAGTTATAGATCTAATTAGACCAAGCATTCTTAATTAATGGGTATGTTGCACATGATCATGGCATTATAGTTTAGAATCAAGTAAGATGCCAAGATCTCTAATACTATCTTTCTTAGTAATTATGACATTATTAAGAGAATAATTAAATTTTATGGAAGTAGTTTTCCGTGAGAAGGAAATGACAAAAGTTTTGGATTGCTTAATATTTCATTTCATTTTCAACAGACCATAGTGCAATTGAATTAATATCATCGGATGTTAATGAAAATAATACCAATATGCAAAGAACTGGACTCGAAAACTGAAATCCATGAGAGTGTTATAGTGTATCTGTTAAGCATATTAAAAATCAAGTGAAGCTATTTTGTGGTAAATCTTCTTGTGAATCTAATGGTAAAACACTTCTCAGAATCTAAAAATATGACGGAGTTATGTCAATGGTTGTAAATAATTATAAATGGGAATTACTTACTTACTGGCTTTTAAGGAACCCGGAGGTTCAGTGCCGCCCTCACATAAGTCCGCCATTGGTCCCTATCCTGAGCAAGATTAATCCATTCTCTATCATCATACCCCACCTCCCTCAAATCCATTTTAATATTATCTTCCCATCTACGTCTCGGCCTCCCCAAAGGTCTTTTTCCCTCCGGCCTCCCAACTAACACTATATGCATTTCTGGATACGCTCATACGTGCTACATGCCCTGCCCATCTCAAACGTCGGGATTTAATGTTCCTAATTATGTCAGGTGAAGAATACAATGCGTGCAGTTCTGTGTTGTGTAACTTTCTCAATACTAATTATGTGTAGGGTCTCTTTTCCAATAGTCGGTTTAAAAATATCCTCCCGTCCTACTTTAGCATTGAAATCCCCCAATAACATTTTCATGTGATATCTAGGGAACTGACCAAAAGTCTGTTCTAATTCCTCATAGAAGCTATCCTTTATATGGTCGTCTTTCTCTTCTGTAGGGCCATGAGCATTTGTAACTACGATATCGCACCATCTACCCTTAAGTACTAAATACGATAACCTATCAGTGATAAATTCGACCTTTTTTACTGCTGATTTTATTCTTTTATGAATAAAGAATCCTGTTCCTAATTGGTGATTATCGTTTCCTTCCCCATAATACAACAAATAATATCCTATTTGTGTTATGCCCTTCCCATCTAACCTAACCTCCTGTACTCCCACGAAGTCTATTCTATATCTAGCTAGTTCTTTTGCTACTAATGTTACCCTCCTGTTCTATATAGACTTGTAACATTCCAAGTACCAAATCTCAAAACCTTATTCCTTTGCTGTGGTCGTGCCGGAGAATCAGTCCCATTCCTAGGCTTATTTGAAGGTTTCGTAACAAGCTGTTTTTTTACGGTGGCTGGTTGTTAGCCCTTCGCCCAACACCCAAGCTGGAGGACCACCCCTCATCGGCTGTCCGCGACTGCTTATTCAATATATTCGCAGCTACCCTCCATATCTGGATGCCGTCTCCTGTATCCGCAACCTGAGGACGCGCCATGCCGTGGTGATAGGGACCTACAATACATGGATTATAAATGGGACTAATTGCCAAATTTGGATTCCCTTTTCATTTTTTTTTAAACCTAATGCTCAAATTTAGATTTTATACGTACGGTTTGTTCAGTACATGAAAAATTGTAAGTTTCAAGGAGAAAAATAATTTAAAAATTTCAGTAGACTAGAAGAGAGTTTTGTGGGCTGGAGGCGTTACGCAGCGGACCATTCCGCCGCTGGTGGCTGACTCGTGACACGGGGCGCCTCACAAGTGTGAGTGACGGCTGTAGCAGCAATATCACCCCTGCGGCGCTAGCTGCTCGATACAAGAAGCATTGTGGCTACAAGCAATTACTCACCCACCGGCACGGCCCACATGAATCGCTTTTCATTCTCTCAGGCACTTTTTGTTTCCTAGGCAACATCTTATGTAGGTACAGAATTTAAGAAGTTGGATTTCGTGCTAATTGAAGGGCTCCTTGCACAAAAGAGGTAGATCCACTTTTACAAAATTGTGGAAAACCATAAAAAAAACACTCTAAAAATTCAAATTTTTAACTGACCTTCTTTCATTTTTCAGAGAATGTCCCAGGTACCTAGGAGTTTCATCTTACCACTAAATCATTTATTATAATCAGCAATTTAGGGGGTAAAACATAAACAAACAATGGAGCTACCTCCTTTTTGTAATAGAACTAGATATAATTAGCCACATTTTGCACTGAACACACAATTACCGTGTCAATATCATAAAATATAACAGAAAACATAGGAGATATAGATACAAATATCTGTGTATGTGTGTATATGTAAACGATTTACCCATGTATGTAAGAAATCATTTTATGTGTATGTATGCTGATGATACTTCTGTCATTGTAAAAGATGGAGAGGAACTGGATTTAGAGACAACCTGTTGTGACCTGTTAAAAGATCTCAAAACATGGTTTGATAGCAATCTGCTTCACTTAAATGTTAATAAGACCGGATATATTTACTTTCACAATTCTCAAAAGTTGAAGGACATCAATATTTCTATTCAAGATCAATACTTATGTAAATGGGAAACTACTAAATTCTTGGGCGTTACATTTGATGATTGTTTGTCTTGGAGACCCCATTGCACAAGTTTAATTTCTAAGCTCAATAGCATTTGTTATCAAATCAGAATTTTGAGGACGATAATAAATCATGATGTATTAATGTCTTTTTATTTCGCACACGTCGAGTCAAGGCTTTCATATGGTATTTGTTTTTGGGGATCTGGAACCATGCTGAATGATATATTTATTGCTCAAAAGCGTATTGTCAGATGCATAGCGGGCGTTGACAGTAGGACCTCTTGTAGGGAACATTTTTTACAATATAATATTCTTACTGTTTATGGTTTATACATTTTTAATGTTTTACTACTAATTTATAAAAATGTCTGATTTTCACTAAAATAGTGATTTTCATACTTATGATACTCGTAACAAAAATAGTTTAACTATTCCAGTTCACCACCTTACAAACACTAGTAGAACATATATGGTCTTTGGTATTAAAATATACAACAGTTTGCCTGATGACATCAAATATACAAAAAATTCTCTGAAATTTAAGAATTATATAAAAACGAAATTAATAAAATTGTGTCCCTACAATCTTGAGGATGCAGGCATGGGCCGTTGAAATGAATAATGTTTTTTTTTTTTTTATATTTGACATATTTTACATCAAATTGTAATTGTATATATTTGATCATGTCTATGCATACATTATGCCATCGACAATAAAGTTCTATCTATCTATCTATCTATCTATCTATCTATCTATCTATCTATCTATCTATCTATCTATCTATCTATCTATCTATCTATCTATCTATCTATCTATCTATCTATCTATCTATCTATCTATCTATCTATCTATCTGTCTGTCTGTCTGTCTGTCTGTCTGTCTGTCTGTCTGTCTGTCTGTCTGTCTGTCTGTCTGTCTGTCTGTCTGTCTGTCTGTCTGTCTGTCTGTCTGTCTGTCTGTCTGTCTGTCTGTCTATCTATATGTACAGGGACATCATTTTATTTTTACTAACATTTTTAATATTAACCTGGCTATACCTTTGGATTAACGGTTCAGAACCAGAAACACTGTTTGCTACCTCCTTCCACGATTGAAGTTCGATGATACTGGCGTAAAATACAAACAAATCACTTTACTAGGTATAGGAGAAAAGAAAACTAGTTCATCCATTTATGTAAACTAGGAGATATTGTAATTTTGAGTGTTATAATTTTCATTAGGATTTTGTTTAATCAAAATACAGTACAGTAGTTTTTACTCCATGCCAACGTATTCATTATGCAGTGTATTTAATACTGTCTACAGCACATTAGCGTACAATATAGAGAATGAAGTTAAATTAAACAATAATCATAATATGGATATTTAAACACATTTTTGAAAATGGTGGCCGTTCATTTCGATACAGGCTTCAGTTCTTTTGTGCATATTATCGCACTATAGACTATTGCATCTAATTCCAATTACCAGTTTCGTCCTTCGTACTAGTAACTCATGTTGAAATAATTCTGTACCTACTCTATAAAAGAGTACCTTACGTACTGTAAATTCAATCTTCACTTCTGCCCGATCCGAAAAGATAAAATTACTCAGACATGCTATCTACTGTCCGTCCAAGTGGTTATGTCGCAGGATCGTAGAAAGGGGGGAAATCACGTGACAGTTAATTACTTTTATTTAAGTTATTTTAAACAGTTGCGGGTGAGGGAAATCGGTATGCGACGTAGGCAAATGGACGACAGTACCTGTGCGAAAATATGATTCAATATTGAAAGATCTTTTGTCACTGGAAAACGCGAACATATTTCTGGAACGTACTATACTCACTAACTCAATACTGTTTGTGTTTACTATGACCTTATGGCGACTTTGACTGTATACGCTTGGTTCCGTGAGGAGAACAGTTGGAAGTTTACTAGTAGAGGGGACGGGAGTGAAGTACATTAAAAAACTCAGGTACAATAAAAATTGAAGTAAAAATAAAATGATGTCCTTGTATATACACAATGGCGGACACAATATTTGAAACATTTGAATTTTACTTTGTATTTAGTAATAGCTATTGTCATTATTATAGTAGTAATATTTAGCTCAAGTACCAGTGCACCAAAGGGTGTCAGAATCTGTTCACTTTTAAACAAACAAAGCCAAATATTAACTACAATCTTGTCGAAATCATCTTGTCGCACCTGATGAGCATTTGTTTAATATCTTATCGCACTTGATGTTCAGATGTTAAATATTTTCTTCGTTTCCTTAACAATACAGTGGGCCGTGATATTCCGTGATGGCCGTTCTAGCAAATCTTAATTTATGACATAATCTGTTTCTGTATATTATACATTATTTATTAATATATTCACGATAGAGTCTTATTCAAATATCACAAGAGTTCTCATCTTGTCGATAATTCACAAAATGAAAATATCTACTTCAAAATAAAATGTTATAACCTCAAATATTTGTTTAATTTTGCTGTTTCACTAATCATAATTAGGGAGCGGATTTTTATGTGCTAAAAAATTTAAATATATTTATTTTTATGTGCTAAAAAGTATGAAAATATTTGCTAAAAATAAAATATATATATATATATATATATATATATATATATATTATATATATACTTAATATGACAAAAATGACTTACTTAGCTTGAAAATAAAAAATTTTACTAGGTACTCACCAACCACACTTGAGTGCTAGTAGTTGTCCGAGAATTGCAGTGAACAACAAAGACCATCTCCAAATTCTCCATCACAAATGCATGCCGATTATCTCTGAACAACGACTTATACTGTGAAAACGATCTTTCCACATCACAGGACGTCAGACGTGCATATTTAAAGAGAGGAATGTCACAAACACAAACACCGTCGGTGTCGGTTAGAGTTCCCGAGTAGCTCAGTGGTAGAGCGTTGGTACGTTAAACCAAAGGTCCCGGGTTCGATACCCGGCTCCGGAACAATTTTTCCCTCGAAATTATTAAAATCAACTTTACAGGGAGTTATACCTGAAAATCTTGATTTGCATAATACACGTCACTGTTCGTTAACAGAAAACCACAATTTAAGTCACACGGAGTTAGTGTGCACTCGAAGTTGGTTGCTTGACGGTTGTCAGCCCACTTTGAGGTCTGTGGATATAGAGGGAAAAATTGGATCGGTGTCGGTTAGAGTTCCCGAGTAGCTCAGTGGTAGAGCGTTGGTACGTTAAACCAAAGGTCCCGCGTTCGATACCCGGCTCCGGAACAATTTTTCCCTCGAAATTATTCAAATCAACTTTACAGGGAGTTATACCTGAAATCTTGATTTGCATAATACACGTCACTGTTCGTTAACAGAAAACCACAATTTAAGTCACACGGAGTGTGCACTCGAAGTTGGTTGCTTGACGGTTGTCAGCCCACTTTGAGGTCTGTGGATATAGAGGGAAAAATTGGATCAGTGTCGGTTAGAGTTCCCGAGTAGCTGAGTGGTAGAGCGTTGGTACGTTAAACCAAAGGTCCCGGGTTCGATACCCGGCTCCGGAACAATTTTTCCCTCGAAATTATTCAAATCAACTTTACAGGGAGTTATACCTGAAATCTTGATTTGCATAATACACGTCACTGTTCGTTAACAGAAAACCACAATTTAAGTCACACGGAGTGTGCACTCGAAGTTGGTTGCTTGACGGTTGTCAGCCCACTTTGAGGTCTGTGGATATAGAGGGAAAAATTGGATCGGTGTCGGTTAGAGTTCCCGAGTAGCTCAGTGGTAGAGCGTTGGTACGTTAAACCAAAGGTCCCGGGTTCGATACCCGGCTCCGGAACAATTTTTCCCTCGAAATTATTAAAATCAACTTCACAGGGAGTTATACCTGAAAATCTTGATTTGCATAATACACGTCACTGTTCGTTAACAGAAAACCACAATTTAAGTCACACGGAGTTAGTGTGCACTCAATGTTGGTTGCTTGACGGTTGTCAGCCCACTTTGAGGTCTGTGGATATAGAGGGAAAAATTGGATCGGTGTCGGTTAGAGTTCCCGAGTAGCTGAGTGGTAGAGCGTTGGTACGTTAAACCAAAGGTCCCGGGTTCGATACCCGGCTCCGGAACAATTTTTCCCTCGAAATTATTAAAATCAACTTTACAGGGAGTTATACCTGAAAATCTTGATTTACATACACCGTCAATTTCACCTACAGGCACATCCTCAAATACTTGAGCAACTTTACACATTTTTTTATATCCACTGTTTTACCCAAACACATTATGGAATTTGTCCCTTAGTAATTGTGCTTCTGAACCTGGTAGCGAGTCTAGTTTAATTTTCACGGCACGCACCTCCCTGTTTCAGACAACAGGTTTTTGTATGTTTCGAGTTTTTTATGGTGTCACACAAAAAGCTTAAATTTGCTAACAGGAAAACCAAATCGGTTTTTAAACAACCGTCTTTCAGTATATCTTGAAGGATAGGCCTATCAATTGACGAAGTCCGATAACATGAAATCACAAAAAGATATATTGCCTTACTTGATAGACATGAGCGAGAGGCGAGAGATTTGTTTAAATTAAATAATGTTCATATCTGTTGTGTTTCACAAACAAAGCGTGGAGTGAAATTATCTTCAGCAACAATAAACATTCCTAATTATGTGTTGCAAGATCTCTGCTCCTTGTCCATGTTAATTTATTCTCTAATAATAACACTGATATGCTGCCTAGCAGTTCTCAGAACTTGAGGCAATACTATTACAAAAATGGATCACGGATACACCACACAGCGCTTAGAAACACGAAGAAACCAAGAATTCTTAAAAAAAGATAATGTACTTCTGAATAATATAATTGATTTAGTTTTAAAATATTTAAAAGTTCTTGTAAAAAAAATATTTAAGTAAAAAACCTGCAAGATTTACGTGTTTATAATATTTTTCCTGAAAATATGTATTTACATATTTTTTTTGTGAAAATATGTGTTTTTATGTGAAATAAAATTCGGGTTTTAAACTTGAAACTTCATGTTCGGAATTTTTAATTTTGTTAATTGTGTTTTATCACACGCAAAAAAATATTTAATTAAATAGGAATCCGCTCCTTAATCATAATTTCTAAAGCTATTGTCAATTGTTTATCCATGAATTTCATATTGCAGGAGGCCAAGGTTATGCTGGTCAAGGAAAAATATTGTTAGAAACTCAATTATCTTATTTATTAGTAATATAATTATGTTATCTTCTTTTTATTATTTACTAGCTGAAAGCACCCGGCGTTGCCCGGGTTTTCCTTTCTGCTTCTATTTTTAATTAAACTGATTATTATATTTTCGGAAATTTCGGAAACATAACTATACATAACCAAAACGAATTGTCTTTACTAAGCTTTCCTCGCCCATAAAGATGAATCTTTACTTTACTTATGAACTCCTTAGCCAAATGCCTGCCAGCAGGGTTAACTTAATTTAAAATCAGGCACCGAAAAGAAAACATTTCATCATGTGCCTGACGTTAAACTGTTGTTTTACATTTATTTATTTATTTATTCGTTTTTATTCATTTATTTGTTTTTATTTATTTATTTATTTTTATTTATTTATTTATTTATTCTGGTGTAGTTAAGGCCAGTAGGTCTTCTCTTCCACACCGCCAGAAATACAAATAAAGTAATAGAAAAATCAAACTATAAACAAAGTAAAACCCAACGAAAATATAATTCCTTCTCCTCTTTCTGATCAGTTTCAGCATCGAATCAATATATACATATTATATAATTTAATTTATATTGGAAGATTTTTTTACCTCTTGACCGCTGTACACCCACTTACATCATACCCAGTTTTTTTTAATAAAACTTGAAACTAGATCTCTTAAATTCAGAGCATATTATATTAATTCTAATATTATACACGGAATGCAGATACAATATAAACTCGCAATAAGTCATTTTTTAACATAAAGACTAATATTCTGAGAAACGTATAGGCCTACCAGTATTTTAGAAATTAAGAGATTTTTTTTTCCACAACGCTTACATACTAAATCTGCAACGTGATTATACAGATATAATTTCGCAGCAACATATTTTGGGACGTGAACAACAATATTTTGAGAATTAATACAATGTTATTTTCAGTGGGATTATGTACATTCACATACTATATTAGCAACATGACAAAAGTATGATTGAATTGCTTATTGATATGTGTAAAATCTTTCTTTTTTTCACTTCTTTGTATAAAATATAGTTGAAGATGTGAAAAACACGCAGTTTTTAAGTTAATGTCTGCAATTTTTGAGCGACTGTCCTTGAGCTTCATTTTAATATGGCCATTAGTGGCATTGAAATTGCAGTTGAATGAGTATCCTAGCAATACGTGGAATAAAAACATCTTCTTTTATTTTTCCAGTTAATATTGCCAATTCTATTACGTTTCGTATGAGTTTTTCACACCAATTCTTATTCGTGCATAATTTTGGTGGGTCAATATTTCGCAATAGTACTATTGCTTATTCAATATTAAGTAAATTATGTGGTAGCAAACCTTGTAATTTCAAAGAATTCTATAATTCAGTTGTATAAAACAATTTGCTCACTATCTACAAAACTGCATCGAGGAATTCATAATACGGTCCTGGACTGCGTAAAGATACTTATTGCATGAATTATCTAGTTTTAGCCTTCATGATCTGTAACAACAATGTAATTTAATTTCGTGTTAAAATTTCCACGGCCTCGTGAAAGTCGATGTTGAATACAACAGACAATAATAAAAAACAACTGACTGTAGAAGATTGCATTTTAGTATTACATATGAATGTTTGATCGTATTTATTTTTATTATTTATAATTTTAATTAATTTAACTTCCATTTGCACAATTTTAATGTAGCCTATGTTCTTCTCCTGGTTATGAAGGTTAAATGTGCAAACTTTGGCACATATCGGTCAAAGCGTGTAGATTTGTATAGAGAACATACACACATACATATATACCTACCCACATTCAATTTTATATATTAAGACTAGTAGCTTGTGCAGCAAATGCTGCTGCAAACTAAGTTCGTTAGACGTTCAAATAAAAATTTTTCAGATTTATTTTCAATGAAGAATACTTGTCTTTTTGATAGTTATTTGCTTCCATAATAATGAAACATATTCCCTCTGAATGGATTTTTTTAGGCCAAATACTTTATCTTGAACCTATCGAACTTCAGTTTTCGAGTTTCAAAGCGAAAACGCAAGTATCAATGTCAGGACGATAGCAGTAGCTATTTCAGGTCATTGTGGATTGTAAGCAAAAGTTAAAAAAATGTCAGGTTTGCTAAGCTTTCGAACAATAGCATTTTCGTATAGCTGCTGCATGTAGAACTTGAAATGTAGAGCGTAAAATCATTTTATCCTACTAAGAGATCTTGCTGAAATGATCTGGAGACTACAAAATTTTCTAGGCCTTTTATTTTATCAGTCAGTAATACCTTTTTATCTTTCCTTAGGAACTGTAATTTTTGCGCTCTGTCGAGCCAATACTGAAGACAATGACGCGTATCAATATCTACACTACACCGCCATTAAGTATATGAAAAAGACCCAACTCCACTGGGTTAATAAGTATAAAAAATTTGATTTTTAATAATAATATTATTATCTTACTTACGTTTTGTAGTTATATATGGCAGCCACTCAGTAAATTATAGAAATGAAGATCTAAATTAAGATATTCTCTACATTTACTTACATAACCTCAAAACGTTTCACTTTCATGTCATCAATATAGCATCATTATTATGTACAATTAATGAAAAATAGATGCGTCATGATATGAGCTATAATAATATTTAATTTCTAATGGTAATAATGTTATCAAACCACCTAAGTTTCGTAGATTTGAATATCCAATACACAGCTTTACTCAGAAAATTATACACTGCAGAATCAGTTTTTAATAACAAATTGAACTGAGCTCTAAATATGTCGGCAATCCTGCAGGTCATGGCCTTCGTGTAATAGCCTATAGTTTATTGTAGTGTGTGTTTTTTCTGAAATTCAATCAAGTCGGCCGTGATTCAATAAAATTAGTTCTCAAAACTGACAACAGATGGATTTTGTAAAATAGGAAAATTATATAGGAAAATTGACATTTCACTGAAAACTACTACTTTTCCGAAAAACTTTGGATGCCAGGCATGAAAATGAGGAGTCACTCATTAAAATCCGTTCAGCCGTTTTCCCGTAATTTCCATTACCAGTTCAAATTATATATATAGATATATTCATTATTTGCTAAGTGGTCTTATTCAATATAATGCCTTTATCTATATTTTTCCGGAAGAAATTTTTTTAGCAACAAATACATGGAGTTTTCATGGCAGGAAAGAAACATGACTCGATGTAGAAGCTAATATTGTTAAATTAGACAGAAGTAAAATAAAGTCATTACAAGTGTGGACCGCACAATATGAAATAGCATTAGACTGTGTAAGAATAATGTTGACGCAAACGGTGGGGCCACCAGCAAATCCTATTAAGAAAATGCACTCGACACTCCAGTGTTTGTAATTTGTCAGCAAGGGAAGTGGAAATAAAATTACTTCTTTTATGTATCGTTTTGTATCCAGCACGAGAAGTGGAAATAAAATTAGATCGTTTTATGTACCAGTTTAATTGTCTGCAATGGGAGAAGTAGGTCGCATTCTTCTCTGTTGGATCTACATTATAATCCAATTCATCGCGTGTGTGACGTTGGCTCAAGTAAACAGAAATAAAAGAACGTCTTCTCCGCGTCGTTGCTAAGAGACTTTCCTTTGTGAAGGTGTGTTTTGTTCTAGTAGCTGAAACAAAAGTGTCCCTTGTTAACTTAAGGAGACAGCGTTTTTTTAACCATAACATAATCCTATGCAGGCGAGGATTTCTGTTCAATAAAATATGCATGCACTATGCACTAAAAAACTTAACAAAATCACTAAAAATTAAAAAAAAAACTATGGAATACTTTAGTGCACTTTTAATGAGATTCAGATAACTTCCAACCATACATTTACTTTAAAAGAATCTGATGAGTTGGGATAATAATTTTGTGCGAGATCGTGCGTATTTGCTTGATTTCCGCACACAACCAATACGCGGTAAGTGTGAAATACCACATTCAGTATTCCCAACGTAACACACATAACAATTTCCCTATTCTTACCGCTTAAGCGCCATATTCATTTTACTGCTTTAGGCTTTTAACATATTATTTTTAGAGACGTTGAATATAGTAATAATTATAAACTGGAAACTTACCACTGCAATTTCACCTAAATTGCACTGTTAATTATTGTTTTCAAATATTTGCATAAATTAAGTAAACTCTACAACTCCACTAAAGTTACTGCATTCGTGATGCAAGTAACATTAAGGAAGCCGTGAAAAAATCAACAATATTCCAGACTCATCATAGACTGGGGGAAAAAAAAAGACAGACGTATATCACGGCCTTCTGGAGTATAGTAAACATAGAAAACATTTTATAGGGACAATGTTGAAGATAGATATATTTGTTTTCCAAAGTTGCCGTCATTGAACAGAAACCAAGATGGAGATTTCATTGCGACTAATTAGAAATTCCTCTTTCAGGTATGTAATAAACGATCTTCGCACAAAATAATGTACGATACACGAGCGGTATGTTTTTTTCATGTTCTCGAAATTAAAAAAGCTCAACTACGTTTCGCTTTTTCAATCTTTTCCTGGAACATGAAAACGTCAACATACCGCTCTTGTAACGCATATTACTATTATGTTATAAAACATGCCACTATTAATATAAATACTATTTAAAAGGTACTCAAATAACATTTTAAAACTAAAATATTCTCTCCCTCGCTAATATGTTTTCGCGGGATATCAGCCGAGTTAAGATTTTGGAATGCTCCAAGCTTTCGACTGCTATCTCTGCAGCCATCTTCAGGGATAAACGTTCAAAAATCTTAACTCGGCTGATATCCCGCGAAAACATATTAGCGAACTGAGATAGCAGTCGAAAGCTTGGAGCATTCCAAAATCTTAACTCGGCTGATATCCCGCGAAAACATATTAGCGAACAGAGATAGCAGTCGAAAGCTTGGAGCATTCCAAAATCTTAACTCGGCTGATATCCCGCGAAAACATATTTAGCAGTCGAAAGCTTGGAGCATTCCAAAATCTTAACTCGGCTGATATCCCGCGAAAACATATTAGCGAACCAACGCCGAGAAAGCCTCAAATCATACATAAAATATTCTCGTACAATTAAATTTATTCATGCAATATGTGAAAAAAAAAAAAAACACTCGTGTATGTGGTGTTAGTTTTCATAATTCATTTCATTATCATTTTAAATTGGGAAGTGAAATTTGTGTAGGGAATGTTGGTTTCTCTGATATTTTTTACATTTTTGAATATTAATTTTTTTCTCGGCCATAGTATAATACGCAAATAACATGTGACGTAAATGTATCTTAATGACATACATTAAAGGTCACCGGTGTAGCTCAGTCGGTTAAGGCGCTTGCCTGCCGATCCAGAGTTGCACTCGAGCGCGTGTTCGATTCCCGCTTGGACTGATTACCTGGTTGGGTTTTTTCCGAGGTTTTCCCCAACCGTAAGGTAAATGTCAGGTAATCTATTGCGAATCCTCGGCCTCATTTCGTCAAATACCATCTCGCTATCACCAATTTCATCGACGCTAAATAACCTCGTAGTTGATACAGCGTCGTTAAATAACCAAGTAAAAAAATGACATACATTAAAGTACCTCTACTCATTATGTTATTGCAACTATCGATTTCCAACTAAGCATATGCGATATTAATTAATATCGTAAGCGCGACATCCCGCAAGCCTTGAGAGCACCAATCCAAAATGGCAGGCGCGAGTTTTGAAAGAGACATTGTCCGAATCACTCAAATAAATATTAACCAACTTCAAACATTTCACTGGAAGCCATTCTCCAGAGAAATTTCACAAATTGCACATTCAACAACATATACTTAAATAAAACAAATTCCTTTCATGTTAATTTTAATATTCTAATAAATTGAGTTCATTTCCTGCATTTTAATGTTTTGTTTTGAGGTTAAAATCCCCAAACCAAGCCCCGCAAAAAATAAGTAAATACTGCGTACACGCCTGCCATCTGTTGCACTACTCGGGAACACGCTGAAAAGACACTCATACTCGTGTCATCTGTTGCAATAGTCAAGAACACGCTGAAAATACACTCATGGCCACCTTTTCATTATCAGTAAAGTAACAAACTAAGATATTTGTAAAAATTCAAACTTTAGACATTTAGGGTCCTATTCATAGACATTTCGGTAGCCCGCGATACGAGCGTGCTAAATAGCCCCGGCTATCGACTGATTATTTGTACTTAAAAATCGATAATGTGTTAAATTGGAAAAATCATATTAAAGAAATTACCCCCAAACTAAATTCAGCTTGTTTTGCTATTAGATCTATGCAAAAGATAGTAAATATCAATACCTTAAAAACAATATACTTTGCATACTTCCACTCGGTAATGAGTTTTGGAATAATATTCTGGGGAAATTCCACAGATAGTAACAATATATTTCTATTACAAAAAAGAGTATTTAGAATAATAGTAGGTGCCAAATCTAGGGAATCGTGTAGGACTATTTTCAAAAAACTACAAATAATGCCCATGGCTTGTCGGTATATCTTTTCATTAATAGTCTTCCTCGTATGTAATCGTGAAAACTTTGTAACTAATTCAACAGTTCATAGCATAAATACACGTCAAAAAAATGACTTTCATACTCCATCCGTAAGTCTATCGTGCTATCAAAAAGGAGTGCGTTATATGGCAGTAAAAATTTTTAATAGCCTCCCTATCGATATAAAAAAATGAAACTCAAAACATAAAATTATTTAGGGCCAAATTAAAGAAGTACCTAATTTCTCACGCCTTCTATTCTGTAGGTGAATTCATGACATTCAATAACACTTCATGAATATGATACTAAAACTTTGTGTTGTACTAGTAGACTATATTGTAAATCTCGTCTGTATATATTTCATCTAGACTGTGACTATAAATTAAGATTTTATAATAGTATTAAGTTTTTTGACTTGTTCCATATTCTAGCTGTAAGCATGTATGAATACCATGGAATGTTAATAAATACAATACAATACAGGATTCATAACATATCTTATCGCTAACACTGGTTTATGAATACGAAAAACGTTAATTCGCTGATCATCCACCGGAAGCCCGCGCTAAGAATCTCTATGAATACGGCCCTTAATTATGGCCGAACAAAAAAACAGTCGCATGAATCTTGCCTATAATAGTAATTAAGACTCTCGTATGAAAATTATGAAACTCGCTTACGGTCGTTTCATAAATAGTATTAAAGGCAAGGTTTGTTCTTCAGTACGCAGAATTGCATAAAGGTATCTAAAAAGTGTGGACGTTATGAAGGAAATGGATTTGGAAAATTTAAGTTATGGGAAATGAGCGACAAACTTAGGGAAGGTGAAAAGTTCTGTTCATATTTAAATGACCAAGTCAATTGCCACAATGTCACGTTTTAGTTTATAACTCTAAAAGTACTAGATATCTTTAAAGTGAATGTTTCACCGTACTACTGAGGAAAGCTCATTCAATAAATAGAAAAGAAAAACACGTTTTCGACATTCCAAGATGTATATACCCCTTTTTTTATTTTTTTTTACAGTCTGCATGCTCCATTACTGTGGAGGAATACTACATGCATTGGTTTAACTTAAACTTTGTTCATACAATTACTTTATATTGTTCTAAAAGTTTCTTTATAGGCAATATAGATGGATGAATTTTGCACTTTTCTTTCATTGTAATTTGTCAAACTGTGTATTGTTAGTAAATTTGATCAAGTTCTTCTGGTATTTGTGCACTAGTTTGTCTTTATTCACTGGCCAGTTCTCAGACTCTAGAACTGCCGCTTTCAGAATGTCTCTTTCTCTCTCAAGTAATTTACAATTGTATAACAAATGATCTATCATTTGTTCGTCATTGTTGCATGGGAATAATGGGCTATCTATAATTTTATATTTATGTAGATAAGATTTTATATTTCCGTGTCCTGTTATTATAGTTGTGAAGTTTGGGGTTATGTTAAGTTTCAATTTTAACCGATCGTTTATATTTGGGAAGAAAGATTTTGTGATTTGTCCTTTTGCTGTGTTGTCCCATTCATTTTGCCACTTCACTGAACTGAGAGTGTGTATTTCACCTTTCACTGCACTTTTTGGTGTCTTGCTGTAGCTCTCTGGAATATCCTCGGAGCGTGCTGCAAGTTGATCTGCTAATTCATTCCCCTCGTGTCCAGCGTGGGCCTTAATCCAGTTGAATTCTATTTTCCACTGCTTCCTCTCCGCTTCCTTTACTTATATTCTGATTTCTTCTATAAGATGCGTATGATTTGATTTCTAATGGAGTCTAATGTTATCCTGCTGTCTGTAAATATTGAAATTTTTTGCTGTTGACTTTCCAGTGTCTGTACATATTGAATAGCTTTCAATATTGCTAGTTGTTCAGCCTGATTGTTGGAACATTTGCCATTCAGTCTGTATTTTAGCGCTTCCCCCAGGTTTCCTTCTTTGAATATAGCTACTCCTGCTCCAACACCGAGTTCACCTTTGCTCCCATCTGTGAATATTTTAATTATATTATATTCGTTGTCCTCTTTTCCTTCTCTGACTTTTACGTGGTCAGCTGGATGCTGCCAATGTTTTAACTCCATATCATGGTCAATCTGATTCCAGTTCTCGTGGTCATGTTGGTTTCTGCTTCTTTTGACAACTCGGTAATACTCTGCTGTATCCTCTATTTGGATTTTATTGGGATTATTCCCCTTATCACGCACAATGCATCATTGGATACAGTTCGGTATGCTTTTGCTATTTTTATATTTATGAGCCTTTGTATTCTAATAATCTTAGTTTTATAGAATTTATTGGCCCCCTTAAATTGTGGTAATGTCCGACAACACCTGACGTCACTAGATAAAGACTAGTCGAATATTTTAGGTAGAGGAAACCACAGTACTCAATCAGAAAGAAAAGTCATGCCAAAATCACATTTAGCTATCAGTAATGCAAAAAGAAAAAAGAATGCGTGAAGAACTCGGAACAGTCTTTTTTTCTTCGCGTCATGATATTTTACCGTCATGCTTAACTCTTAAATTCACAAAGTATCCTATAGGATACAACAGGTTAACAGGCTGTATGCTACAATTTTAATAGAATACTATCCGTACCCGTGCGCTCCGCTGCACTCGTTAGAAATAAATATAAAGTAATTACATAATTAAAATAGGACATTTGATCCAGGGAACATTCGTGTTTGATAGAAGGATAAATCGTTTAATATGTCACTTAATTTAAATTTAATTTGCATAATTAAAATGCGATCATTTTGATCCAGAGACCACTCATTTGGTCATAAAAATTATTTTAGGAAATACAGGAAACGAATGTACAGAATAGCCTATCAAGTTTTCTGTGCATAAAAAGCTATTTTAATCTTACCTGTCCTCGATTCACTCAGAAGTTACTGTAATAACATTATAGCATTATGTCCATCTAGAGAAACTACACTTTCCAATGGTGAATTAATAATTAATTATACAAATCGGTTAATTTAGCTTCTGATATTACTTCATACAAACACAGAAACATTATCTGTAGGCTATCTTTCATAGCTTTCGATTGTTGCTGTCCAAGGCCCCTATAGACGAAGTCATTTGTTTATTTCATTACACGGCCTTAGATGGCAGTTATTTTAATTATAAAACTCATTTATCTCATTAAATATCAGTCCTATCAAAATTTTTCAAGAATAAAACTTATTGGAAATTGTTTTTAAAGAAGCTTTTGTTATGTAACATTTTTCAAAAAAATCAATAATAAGCGAGATATTTCGATTTAATTCAGGCCCCCTTATAACCCCCCTTTTAAATAATGTATTTTGAATGCCATATAGCCTAAAATCTAAGTTACAACGAACTTAATTTATATTCCAATTTTCATCGAAATCCGTTCAGCCATTATCGCGTGAAAAGGTAACAAACATACAGACAGACAGACAGACAGACAGACATACGAACAAAAATTTCAAAAAGCGATTTTCGGTTTCAGGGTGGTTAATTATATATGTTAGGACCAATTATTTTTGGAAAATAGAAAATTACCAGAAAAATTTCGGCTACAGATTTATTATTAGTATAGATTAGAAAAAAGGTATGAAAATTAAATTTAACCAAAATTACACAATCCTATAATATTGTACAACATATAAAATATGGACTTTGCGATAGTTGTTTTCTTTACAGTCCGACACGGTTTAATAAACTAGTGTGAGAAATGAAGTTTTGCCAATTTAAGGGTAAATGAATATCTATACTACTAATAAATGTGAGCCGAAATTTTTCTGGTAATTTTCGATTTTCCAAAAATAATTGGTCCTAGCATATATAATTAACCAACCTGAAACCGAAAATCGCTTTTTTGAAATTTTTGTTTGTATGTCTGTCTGTCTGTCTGTCTGTCTGTATGTATGTTTGTTACCTTTTCACGCGATAATGGCTGAACGGATTTCGATGAAAATTGGAATATAAATTAAGTTCGTTTTAACTTAGATTATAGGCTATATGGCATTCAAAATACCTTATTTAAAAGGGGGGTTATAAGGGGGCCTGAATTAAATAAATCGAAATATCTCGCTTATTATTGATTTTTGTGAAAAATGTTACATAACAAAAATTTCTTTAAAAATAATTTCCGATAAGTTTTATTCTTTGAAAAATTTTGATTGGACTGATATTTAATGAGATAAATGAGTTTTAAAATTAAAATAACTGCCATCTAAGGCCGTGTAATGAAAAAAAACAAATGACTTCTTCTATAAGGGGCCTTGGACAGCAACAATCGAAAGCTATGAATCATAGCCTACAGATAATGTTTCTGTGTTTGTATGAAGTAATATCAGAAGCTAAATTAACCGATTTGTATAATTAATTATTATTCCACCATTGGAAAGTGTAGTTTCTCTGTATGGACATAATGCTATGATGTTATTACAGTAACTTCTGAGTGAATTGAGGACAGGTAAGATTAAAATAGCTTCTTATCCACAGAAAACTTGATAGGCTATTCTGTGTATTCGTTTCCTGTATTTCTTAAAATAATGTTTATCTCAGAGAATTAACGAACAACGAGAGTGTATTGATTTAGTATGCAGTAATAATATGTTAGCTTAGCATTTCATTATTTTATAATCCAAATTTTAACTATGCTCAATTGAATAGTGTTAAAATACATAAAATACATATGCATTAAATGCAATGCAAAAAATTTGGGTAATGAGCCAAGCAGATTATGTTGCCCTGTTGTAAAATAAAATTTGTTCCTCCTGAGATTCAAGAGCCCCCATAACAAATTGAAAACTTACTTATCGAGGTACATCCGTTATCAACACACTTTTAATATAATATAATATAATATAATATAATATAATATAATATAATATAATATAATATAATATAATATAATATAATATAATATAATATAATATAATATAATATAATTTAAGTTATTTAAGTTATTTGAATGGTTCAGAACCATAGTGGGCCAAGCGCCATTTACTGAATATGTAGAAAACAAGAGTTAAAATTAAGTTATTACCATAATTCAATGGAAACATATAGCAAGTAAAATAAAGTATACACATTAAATGTAAATGATGTCAATGTTCATTGAACTATGGACGCATGTAATAAAATTAAGAAACATTTTAAAGGAATTGTCATTGCACCAAATGAGTGTCTCTGGACCAAAATGATTCCATTTTAATTATTTAAATATAATTTAAATTAAGTAACATATTAAACGATTTATCCTTCTATCAAACTCGAATATTACCTGGATCAAACGTCCTATTTTAATTATGTAATTACTTTATATTTATTTATGACGGGTGCAGCGGAGCGCACGGGTACGGCTAGTATATAATAAAAATTGTGATAAATCGTGGATTGCTATACTTTTATCAAATACCTTACTATAATAATACCGGACAGCTAGCAGTTTTACGTGCGAACGGCGATAGTGCTGCTACCTACCTGCCGGGATGGAGATACTCGCGAAACAAGCTGTAATCAACTGCAATGTGTATTGTTGCTGTGCTAGTTAATTTGTTAATAGTTTTATGAATTAGTACTAGTGTTAAAATGTCAGGGTGTATATGTGCTGTTTATAATTGTGACAATTGCAGCATTACAAATTGCTCCAAATCGCACTTTTGATTTCCGACAATTCATAAAACGTACCTAAGTCAACAACATTCTTTAGTAGGCCTAATTCCTACGTCCTTGTGTAGATAGAAAAATACAAATTAGTTTTTTTTTTATTTAGACCTAATAAATAAATAGAACTTAAAATGTTTTGGATTTTAAGGTTTTATCAAATTAAGTTTTATTGTTGTCCACATGCCTTTACTAATTATTACAAGCATCAGATTACTATCAATTTTATCTTTGCAGTTGTCAGCAATGTAACATTACTGTAAATTCATTCCTAATATCAGATAGATTTTGTCTCGGTAAACCAAAGAAAAAATATGTAACAATTAATTACGGAAAGTAATATGAGGTATGCAATATTTCTCATAATATGCAGCTTTGATATAAGTTAATAATTTTACATTAAATATTATTCAACATTTCTTAAGTGTTTCATATATAATTCCACATTAGTAACTCACGTTTTAAACAATAGTCCGAATCTCTCTATGTTAGTATTTGTATATGTGGACGTAATTCCATCCCTCTGTGCTAGATGTCAGGTCCGCGATTTTTCGCACTCACGCCAATGCTGCTAGTATACAGCTGCCCGGTATTATTATACAGGGTCATCACTTTATTTTGACCAACATTTTTAACATTAACCTGGCTATACTTGGAAACACTGTTACCCCCTTTCATTACAGGGGTTTGGTGTTACTAGTGCAATATTTAAACAAATCATTTTACTAGCTATAGGAGGAGAGAAAAATAGTGTATCCATTTATGTTGCAGGGAAATACGATATTACGATTTTCAGGTTGTTTATTACTTTTACGGTATATTATCAAAATACACTAGAGTAGTAACAGTTTTTTTTTCACAAACTTAATTCTTCAGGCGGTTGTATTCATTATATAATGAATACTTAATTCAGCATATTAACGCACTTTCTGTAATTCTTATCTTCACTTCTGCTCAGTCCACACAGATAAAGTTATTCAGTCATGCTACACACCGTACCTGTGCGAAATAAGCAGAGCCAGGTGTTTATAGAGATCGCGACATAATAGATATACAATAGATTTTTACTAAAATGCGGATAAAACAATCCCGACAAATCGCGAAATAGAGTTCTAATAGCGAAATATGAACACATTCGCGAATTATTATTATTATTATTGCGTCGTTTTGTAGCGAATTTCATATTCTGAATTCTTTTTTCGGACTTCTCTTTCATTTGAATTTGTTATACATTCAAGTAGACTACATTACATGGTATTCCAGGTGTTCTGATTACATTAGTGAACTCAAAAGACGGAGAATTCAACATTTCACTAATAATTTGAAAGTGTTAATTTGAGGGCTGGAAGTTCTTTTTCGTTTTTAATGAATATGTGTTAAATACAGTCTCATTCCAACAAATATTGTCTATTGGCCATACCGCACCTTTACCAGAGTCCAACGAAACTTTAATGTTAATTATTTGGAAAGTAATATTTATACCGTACGAGTTAATACTTCAATTTCAAAATAGTTGTATTTTCCAAAATTTCCATTAATATCCGCCAAGTGTACAAATCAATCTCCAACAATCTCCTCTGACACAAATATTTAAAAAGACAAATGATAAAATTAATCTACATAAATACCTGCCCTGGAAATAAGTTTCAATAATATATGCTCTTCCTTCTATGGAAAACGCAACCTTATTTCTGAAACACACTATACTCTGTACTGTTTACTTCATTGCTAGCAGACTTCGAATGCAACAGCGGCCGTAAGTTTGTGTGGCTGACGGGAGCAAGAACATTACTGCAAGGGGTGGGAGTCAAGTACATTCAGAAACGCAGATACAATAACTGTCTTACTAATAAAAACTCTATATATAGACGTTTAACTGTCTTATACTATACAATGAGTAGCTCGTTTATAAGTCGTGTGTAAATTCCTTACTAGTAATCACTACATGCGTCGTGTATAACAGTATAACTGTTACACAACTACGTCATAGTTTCGTCATTACTTCGTTACGAAAGGTAATAGAATATCTGAGGTTCTCTATTGCATCCGGTAGAGCGCTCTAGTGTGGCGTGTTAAGTGTCGATAGTACAACTGGCTCTAATCGATTACCACACTATATTTTGATCAAAAAGTACAAGCTACAACAATATTATTCTAATTATTCTGTACTCTTTGGTTTGTTTTTCTGTGGTTACAAGGCAGGGGCGTATTTTGCGGGCTACCGGCGGTAGCTCAAGGAAATTACAAAAGAAAAAGTTTATAATATAACATAATGTAATGATTTTGTATTATTAGTTTTACCATAGTAATTAAAATTAAAGTAATTGTTAGATATATTTTGTGTAATAATAGGGTCAGCGGTAGCCCAAACCCTTTAACCAGTATACGCCTCTGTTACAAGGCAACCATCATCATAAAATGACAGTCGATACGAACAGCTGTTAAAGAGGCGGCCATTTTTTCGCTATATACAACACTTAAACAGGGGGTTTCGTGTATATAACTACTGCAAAGCAATTCCCATTGTAAGTTACAGCCTGTTTATACATCCATCGCTTATGCATGGTTTATTAGTAACGTTTTCTGTCTCAACTCTGCATAAGACTCGTATAAAAACTATACACGGTTTATTAGTAACACTGTAAAAATGCAAGTAAAAATAAAGAGATGTCCCGGTATAATAATAGTATATAGTAAGGTATTTGCTTTTATTTGCTAATAGATTTATTTTAATTCATATGCGAGCGTCATTCTCCTTACATTTGCGTTCCTTGGAAAACATAATCCGAACAGAGCATTGCCTGCGGTGTAATATCGGAAGCCCTTACATGTGGCAACAGCGCAGCGTTTAAAGGAGGCTCTGGTTGACGCGGTTATTAATGTTGGGGCCAAGTAGCCGTGCTTCACTGTGATTGTTTCAGTTCAGAGGTTGCGGTCTGCTCCACTCGTCAGGTTGGTAAGCCTGCTGCTGCATTGTTCTCTCTGCTCATTATTACAGCCGGAGCCCGATCGCTTCCGCCCCTCCTCTCCCCTCCCGCCGCACAGGAATCGCACACTCCACATAGTTCCACTTATTACAGCCGTCGTACTCAATTCGTTTGCGGCCAGCATCAAAGAAAGCGGTTAATTTGTGTCTGATTAATGATTTTGATTCTTTTCCACGTTCTTTGGCGTTGTCAGCTTCGATATGTGCAGTTCTATGTCCTGGGATAGAATGTCTCAGATTAACTGCACACATCAGCAGCAATTTGGTAGAAATATGGAGATTGCCGGATTTATTTTAGCCTCCTGAGTCCTGGGAGTATAGTGTACTATGCCATATTTCATACATGATTATGTATATATCGAATTTATAAAATAAAACCACATGACCTTCAATATGGGTGACCACAAGGATCCAAAAAACAAATACATATCGTCGTTGTTCCTGCAATAACTCCTATGTGACATATTTACCGATTTTAGGATTTTTGCTCTAGTAAATAGCTGTGGCCGGGAGGAAAAAGGTCTTAAGTAAAATTTTTATACTTTTCAGGAAAGCAGTAGAAAGATTGAAATTGGTGTTTTTTTAATTAAGAGGTTTTTCCTGGATATTATTTGTGTATAACTCTTCTAAAATAGGTAATGTTGCTCATTTAACAATTTTCTTGATTATTTCCAAAAATAGCCGCACTTAAGCCCTTTTAAGACTAGAAGCCAAACTGAGTAGAAGGGACTATTAAAAATAAGACCTTTTTCATGTCAAATGAGAAATGTAAATTATTAGGAATGCAAACTGGGTCTTAAACAATTATAGGACTGTTTACCCTGGTGCTGAAAGTTTTAAAAGGAAAGGGCATCAGTATGTGATAAAATGGCTAAAATACAAGTTAGACCTTTTTAATAGGGAAGCAGGGAAAGTAAAGATGTGATGGTTTGTAAGAAATAAAGTATTAAATATTCTTAAGTCCTTGATTCTGTGTGTGCTCGATTCAAAAAGTACTTAGGACATTTGGTAACTCTCTATAAATCCAGCCAGGAGTCTTATTTGACTTTAGCCATTTTACCAGATTGTAGAGAATTGTTTCCGCTTTCAGAATATATAAAAATCTCATTTTCACAAAAAATTGACTTAAGACCTTTTTCCTTCCGGCCACAGACTATAAATAGCGATACAGCAAATAATAAAATCTCCTATATGTAATTATATTTATTTCTTTCGAAAATGTAACAAATCAAAATCTCCTTTTTACAACTGCTATAGAATGAATAAATGTGTTTTTTTCTTTCTACCGAAAAATTTTACATTTTGCACATAGGAGTTATTGCAGAAACAACGACGATATATAAAAGTTTACAGTGAAACAATGAACATACAAGATATTTCAAAACAAGCGCGTTATATGACAGTAAACAATTTTAATAGTCTCCCTGTGGATATAAAAAATGAAACTCAAAACATAAGATTATTTAGAGCCAAATTAAAGAAGTAGGCCTACTTAATTTCTCACGCCTTCTATTCTGTAGGTGAATTTATGACATTTAACAACACTGTATGAATATTTGTCTTGTATTAAGTATCGACACTAACCCCTTGACTTGTACTATTGTAATGTAAAACTCTTCTATATATAATATTTCAACTAGACTGTGACTATACTTAAGACTATAATAATAATAATAATAATAATAATAATAATAATAATAATAATAATAATAATAATAATAATAATAAGAAGACCTAATAATAATAATAATACTAATAATAATAATAATAATAATAATAATAATAATAATAATAATCCGTGGCGCTACAGCCCTTGAAGGGCCTAGACCGACCAGCCGGCTGCTGGCCTCACGCCCACATGCCGAAGCAGAGGTGGACGATCAACCAGAATGGAGGTATCGTGTGGTGAGCACGATGATTCCCCCAGCCGTTATAATTAAGACTATAGTACTATTAAATTTTTTTGACATGTTCCATATTCTAGCTGTGAAGCGATGTATGAATACAGTGGAATGTATATAAATACAATACAACACAATACAATACAATAACATACAATACTTGAGGCATACTATAAGCAGTAACATGAGCTGCAACCAGGAAGTCAAAAGGAGGATATCAATGGCAAAGGAAGCTTTTAATAGAAAAAGGAGCATCTTCAGCGGACCTTTGGAAAAACGACTAAAGAAGAGACGAGTGAAGTACTTTGTGTGGAGTGTGGCATTTTATGGGGAAGATACATGGGCATTACGACGAAGTGAAAAGAAACGACTAGAAGAATTTGGTGTGTGGTTATGGAGAAGAATTTAACGTGTGAAATGGACAGACAGAATAAGAAATGAGGCTGTGTTGGAAAGAGTGGGTGAACAAGGAATAATGTTGAAACTGATCAGGAAGAGAAAAAGGAATTGGTTGGGTCACCGGCTGGAAAGAAACTGCCTAATGAAGGGCGCACTGGAAAGAAAGGTAAACGGGAGAAGATTTCGGGGCAGAAAAAGATATCAGATGGTAGATAACATTAAGATATGTAAATCGTAATGCGGAGGTTTTTATTTATTTATTTATTTATTTATTTATTTATTTATTTATTCATTCGTTCTGGTGTAGTTAAGACCATCAGGCCTTCTCTTCCACAAAACCAGGAATACAAATACAATAATAGAAATAAACAGAAAAAAATACACTGTATACAAACTAAAGCTACACAAGAAATAAAGAGAGAGAGAGAGAAAAAAAACACTATAAACAAAGTAAAGCCACACAAAAATATACACAGGGTGCAGTCACACACACTTTAAATGAGTGATTAAGTATCATAATTAATTAACTAACATAAACAAGAAACTTGCAATTTTAATCTAGATTAAAAAAGAAAAAGAAAAAAAACATAAATCAATACTTCTGGCAATACCTAAAAACATTAACTAAGACAAAATTTCCAATTTAATTTTGAATTGTGATAAAGTCCGGCAGTCCCTGACGTCAATAGGTAACGAATTCCAGAGGCGAGGTATTTCTACAGTATAGGAAGATGAGTGTAAAGACGTTCTATGATGAGGGATAGAAAGAAGTGCTTGATGTCGGTTTTGAAGAGTTGTAAGAAATTGAAAGCGCGATAACAGATAATTTGGAGTAGAAGTATGCATGATTCTAAACAGAAGAGACAGTGAATGTATTGTTCTTCGTTCCTTCAGACGCACCCATGAAAGTAACTGGAGGGAAGGTGTTATATGGTCAAATTTACGAGTATTGCAGATGAATCGTATGCACACATTATGAACACGTTGTAGTCTCTCAGCTAAGGGTGAACTTACATTAGTTAGCAAGGAATCGCAATAATCAAAATGGGGCATTACAAGCGTCTGAATAAGATTCTTTTTAGACTAAGTGGTAGAAATTCTTTCACATGGAATTTATTTCAAAAAATAGTCTGAGGCATCCTGAGAAAAACACAGAATAACATTTTTAGTAACAAGTAAGATAGATGAGTCAAATTGAAATTACTTAAATTTAAGTAATAAATTTGTTCCATATTGTAACAATCACACAGTAACGAATAGAAAAAGGGGGGATTATGATCCATAAAAATGCCAAGGTTGAAGTTTTCCAAATGTTTTGATAGTGTTTTGATCACTGTATTTAATTCCATCTGATATTTTTCTCGAAAATACGAAATAGTAGGCTCAATTTTCTTTTGTTGGCCATTCAATAAATTATATGAGAGCCAATGTCCGCTGTTCTAAGACGCAACGCAGTGCACCTCTTCAGACCTCGAAGGATTTGTTTCTAAGGGCTTGTGCTGTTAGTTTTCGGATGTTATGTTGGCGTGAATTTTGAGAATAGGATCTGGACGTTTAAGGTTTCAATCTCGTTGAAATCTTCAACGACACTCCAAGGATCCTTCTCACTGGTGAGCGATTTTGAAAAATGGTTTTTTTGAATGGATGATCAGTTTAGATCTTTAATGCCAAGATTTTTAACTGTATTTAACATAATCCCATACAATATTATATGAGGAAGGCGGAAAATAGGAGATTTTGAGAATACAGCCTGTCCTTGGGCAGAAAACCAGAATGATTTTCTTTATAACACTGTATCATTAAGCTAGTTTGTACAGCCCTACAGAGATTCCTTTCTGTGAAAACGAGCCACTGTTCTTCAGGCTAATCTACATATCACGGAAGACAAGACATTCATTTTTGTTGAAATATTATCAATTTTAACTTCTTATCTTATTTCTTGATTACATTATAAGCCTTCCTGCAGTGTATGTCCCACGAGAGGTCTCGGCAATTTCATCTCCGCGTCTCGATGCATTTCTCGTGTCGGTTGTCAGCGCCCATGTTTCAGAGCCGTGTAACAGAAGAGGGTTGTCATGGTTCCATAAAAACTTAAAACTCTCTCTCTCTCTCTGTATTCTCCTTAACAAACTTTGTTCCACCGTGCCCGTCAGTTGTTGATATTTATAATGCATCTAATACTCTAGATCGCTGGTTCTATTCATCTGCAACATTGTGCCCTGAAGAATTAAGTACAATCACTTTTACAATTTCAGTGTCGTGGAAAATTTTTCTTCCAGTATTTTCTTTATCTTAAGACTAAAATCCTTATTTTTTCTTTACAGATATCTTCATGTTACATGAATATTTAATAGTTTTCAAGTCGTAGTCTCCAGATAATGTCTGGAACACGTGATTTGTGGGTTCGCAACTGAGTTCGAATCCCGCTCAGACCGATTACCTGTTTGAACTTTTCTGCAAGGTTGTCCCCCCAGCTGTAAGGCGAGCGTTATGTAGCTAATTTAATGGTAAATATTCCGCTTCATTTTGCTCAATACTATTTCGCTATCACCAAATACCGCCGTCATTAAATAGCGATAAAAAAAGTGACAGAGAATTTGAGAAAATCGCCAGGATTGTAACATCTATACAGGAGTTGGAATTAGGATAAATAAATACAACCTGCTGTGAGATTTAAGTTTGTGCTATAAACGAAATGAAATTTTCTATGACTGAGAGTGAATCCAATAATAATAATAATAATAATAATAATAATAATAATAATAATAATAATAATAATAATAATAATAATAGTGATAATAATAATGATAATGACAATAGTGTTAATATACAGAGCTTCTATTTCAAAACTTCCCAGTACAAATAAATAATTATATAAATTGAATTCATTTTAAACAAAAAACACGTAAATTTAGATATTGAGGGACAAGTCTGAAACCAGGCTTAATTGCATATGAACAAGAGAATGCTGACAATAACGGAACAAGAAACACGAGCGCTAGAAAAAAGGCGAGTGGGGATAAAAAGAGAAACCAAGAGTCAGGAAATGATAGTGAAGAAAGTAAAGAAAAGATTAAGGGTGCGGGTGTAAGTGGAAATGTAGGATGTGAAAGTGAAAGCGTGGGGGGGGGGTGGGAAATAAAAGAGGAATAGAAGAAGAAATAAATAGAAAGAAAGACAGGGATAGAAATAAAGCAGAGACAAACAGTAAAGAAAGGTCAGAACCTGCGACAGCTGAGGATATAGCAGAGGTATTAGATATGTTAAAAAAATGTGGGGATGTGATCAAAAAGTGCAAGTAAAGTGAAATTGTAAATGATCGAGAAGTATAGGGGAGAGGGGAATTGTATAAGCTGATGTGTAAAGATAAATATAAGTATTTATAGGAAGTGAGAATAGTGAGAAAAGATTAAGTGTAAGTGCAATAGTGAGAAAGTGAAAGTGAGCGCAAAAAGGAAAGAGTGCAAATAGTGAAAAAGGGTTAAGAGAAGTGAACAAGTGACAGCATAATAGTACATTATGCAACGAGCCTATAATGATAGTAATTAAGACGCGAGGATGTTTATGAAACTCGCTTGCGCTCGTTTCATAATTTTCATACGAGCGTCTTAATTACCATTATAGGCAAGTTTCATACGACTTTTTATGCTCGACCATATTTCTAACTTGAAATTATTCATAAATATTCATGTTATTCTTATGTGACTGGGAAGCGAACTGACCTTGTACAATCTCGTAAATTGTGAGATGTGCGCAGACGCGAAAGTATTGATTTTTTCCGGGCAACGAATGTCGACGACCTTGATATAATCTAGAGAGTAAGATAAACGTTAAACTTGATATAACCTTGAAATTGAATTCGACATTGAAAAACGAGATGACAAATTGAATTTATTTGAATATTATTTACAATTAACGCTAATTATTATAGTAACAGAACATAACCTTCTGCGACAGTATTGGATTTCCAGCCTGCGTGACGTTTAGCTAGTTGTCTTTCGATTGCAAATCCGAGAATAATCGAAAACCTCAACTTCAATGAATAGGTGTACTTTAATGACATGCATTGAAGGACTGCTACCAAGTGTATAATTACTACATTTCGGCATGGTCGAGCATAAAATTAGTACTAAAATTTGAACGTTGGAACAGTAAATAAATATAAGAGAAAGATAGGAGAAAAGGTCAAAGAACAAATAGGGCAAATAATTCAATATGATAATTTATAGAGAAAAAGTGAAATTGAGATTTTAGTGAATAGTAGTTAGAGGAAAAGGGGGTTTGAAAGAAGTATATAATATTGGATATATTAGGATTAATGATCAAATAGAGAATAGCAAATGAAATGTGGGAGAAATACTGAAGGGGAGATTGACCAAGTAACAAAAAAGGTACGTAGTGTAATTGGGAGTATCTGTGTAGACGTGTACTGCAAATAATGTGTTACTGTAATAATATGTTAATGGTGGCACCGGATACAGAAATGTGAGGTACACCATTACATGTAAAGAAGTGCTGTGACGAAGTATATCATATTATTATCATGTGAACAAGATGGTGCTGTTTGATTTTGTTTACTGAATAGACATTTTCAAAGATTAGTTGATTTATGTATTTAAATGTGTCAATATTGGAACTATAAATATGGCAGTTCTTCAAATCATTATACAAATTTTTTCATACTTGACTTCAGATCCTTCAACAGAAGCCAACTATTAATCAAAATCAAACTTCGATATTAAAAGCCTTGAAACAATAATAATATGCGTTACAAGAGCGGTATGTTGAAGTTTTCATGTTCGAGGAAAAGTTTGAAAAAGCGAAACGTAGTTGAGAATTGAAAGAAAACATACCGCTCGTGTATCGTACATTATTTTGTGCGAAGATCGTTTATTACATACCTGAAAGAGGAATTTCTAATTAGTTGCAATGGAACCTCCATCTTGGTTTCTGTTCAATGACGGCAAATTTGCAAAAGAAAAATATCTATCTTCAACATTGTTGCTCTAAATGTTTTCTGTGTTTAATATAATCCAGAAGGCCGTGATATACGTCTGTCTTTTTTTTTCCCAGTCTATGATGAGTCTGGAATCTTGTTGATTTTCTCACGGCTTCCTTAATGTTACTTGCATCACGAATGCAGTAACTTTAGTCGAGTTGTAGAGTTTACTTAATTTTTGCAAATATTTAAAAACAATAATTGAAAGTGCAATTTAGGTGAAATTGCAGTGGTAAGTTTCAATTTATAATTATTACTATATTGAACGTCTCTAAAAATATTATGTTAAAAGCCTAAAGCAGTAAAATCAATATGTCACTTAAGCGGTAAGAAGAGGGAAATTGTTATGTGTGTTAGGTTGGGAATACTGAATGTGGAATTTTAAGAGTTTCCGCGGATTGGTTTTGTGCGGAAACCAAGCAAATACGCACAATCTCGCACAAAATTTATTTTCGCAACTCTGTGTATTGTTATTTAGGAAGTTTAATTGGCAGAACTTATGTTGCTTCATTGGATCTCTTACGGAGGAACGAGAGGCTTCCTTCTTGAGATAGATGTCTCCTCAGACGCACTTGTGAATGCATCTCTTGAAGAAGTGTGGTGGATGTCCCGGATTAGCAGTGACCCCCGTCTCTGGACATGAATAATGCATTTCGCTGAGAGCTCCTTTCTGTAGTATGTAATTTCTTGTGACGTGCGTGTTGCCGTATCTTAGCAACGGGTCGAGTCGAGCGTCTGAGACGCAATATACAAGTATGTAGTACACCTCTCTTAAGTGGCTTCTGGGATCTATATAGCGAGACTCCAGCTGAGTTTATCCCTCTCCTTGTGTTATGAAGCAATACTAGTGGCCAGACAACGCTTCTTACATGCTCGCGTCACTTGTTACCAGTAAACAACAAGCGTTTTTATAAAATGTTGTCTTGATCTCGTTTTTCGATCCACTTTACATTGGTTGGCCTTCATCAGATCTTCCCTTAGGAATACGAATTCATTTAATTATTAATTTTATATTTGATGTTATTTTTTTAGATTATTTACCTCCAGCCAAAATTAATAATCTATATATCTAAATTTTAACTGGTAATGGAAATTACGGGAAAACGGCTGAACGGATTTTAATAAATGACCCCTCATTTTGAAGCTTAAAACCCGAAGTTTTGCAGAAAAATAGTAACTTTCAGTGAAGCGTTAGTTTTGCTACATAATTTTCATATTTTCCAAAATCCATCTTTCATCAGTTTTGAGAACTAATTGCATCATTTCAGAATAAAACAAAACACACACTAGCCTACAATAAACAATAGGCTATTACACGAAGGCCATGACCTGCAAGATTGCTGACATATTTAGAGCTCAAATTCAATTGGTTATTAAAAACTTTAAGGCTTATTTACATGTCTGATTCTGCGGTGTGTAATTTTCTGAGTACAGCTGTGTATTGGATATTAAAATCTACAAAACTTGAGGTGGTTTGATGACATTATTATCATGATGCGACTATTTTTCATTAATTATATATATTAATGCTATATTGTATGATTATGAAAGTGAAACTTTTGGGGTTATATAAGTAGATGTAGAGAATATAATATGAAATTAGATCTTCATTTCTATAATTTACTGAATGGCGGGTATATAGTATATATAACTACAAAACTTACATAAGATAATAATATTGTTATTAAAAATCAAATAATTTTATAGTTATTAATCAAGTGGGGTTGGGTCTTTTTCATATACTTAATGGCGGTATGGTGTAGATATATATATATATATATATATATATATATATACGCTCGAGAGAGCGCAAAAAGTAGTTCCTAAGGAAAGACCAAAAAGGTATTACTTACTGATAGAATAAGAGACCTAGAAAATTTAGTAGTCTCCAGATCATTTCAGCAAGATCTCTTAGCAGGATGAAATGATTTTACCCTCTACATTTCAAGCTCTACATGCAGCAGCTATACCAAGATGCTATGTGTATTGTTCGAAAGCATAGCAAACCTGACATTTTTTTAACTTTCGCGTACAATTCACAATGACATGAATTAGCTATTATTTAGTCCCACGTGAAAAACCCACTGATCGTCCTGACATTGTTACTTGCGTTTTCGCGTTGGAACTCAAAACCTGAAGGTGGATAGGTTCAAGAAAAAGTATTTGACATAAAAAAAACATTCAGAGGGAGTATGTTTCATTATTATGGAAGAAAATAACTTTCAAAATGTCTGCTATTCTTTATTGAAAATAAATCTGAAAAATTTTTATTTGAACGTCTAATTTACTTAGTTTGCAGCATTTGCTGCACAAGCCACTAGTTTTTATTAATTTTGGGAATCTTGATCAAAATTCTGTTCACATGTCCAAACCAATTAAATTTTTGCTTTTTCCGGAATGACTGTTGCTTTAAATTTTTGCAAAATTGTCGTGGTTTTGTTTGAAATCTGTTTCAACGTACCCTGTTCTTTCTCGCATAAATTTCATCTCAACTGATTTTAATCTGAATTTATCTTTCCTTCTAAAAGTTTAACTTTCACCACCATATAACTTACCTATTTACAAATGGCTTTTAAGGAACCCGCAGGTTCATTGCCGTCCTCACATAAGCCCGCCATCGGTCCCTATCCTGTGCAAGATTAATCCAGTCTCTATCATCATATCCGATCTCCCTCAAATCCATTTTTATATTATCTTCCCATCTACGTCTCGCCCTCCCTAAAGGTCTTTTTCCATCCGATCTCCCAACTAACAATCTATATGCATTTCTGGATTCGCCCATACGTGCTACATGCCCTGCCCATCTCAAACGTCTGGATTTAATGTTCCTAATTATGTCAGGTGAAGAATACAATGCGTGCAGTTCTGCATTGTGCAACTTTCTTCATTCTCCTGTAACTTCATCCCTCTTAGCCCCAAATATTTTCCTAAGAACCTTGTTCTCAAACACCCTTAATCTCTGTTCCTCTCTAAAAGTGAGAGTCCAAGTTTCATAACCATACAGAACAATCGGTACTATAACGTTTATAAATTCTAACTTTCAGATATTTTGACAGCAGACTAGATGACAAAAGCTTCTCAACCGAATAATAACACGCATTTCACCATATTTATTCTGCGTTTAATTTCCTCCCGAGTGTCATTTGTATTTGTTACTGGTGCTCCAAGATATTTGAATTTTTCAACCTCATCGAAGTATAAATCTCCAATTGTTATGTTTCATTTCGTACAATATTCTGGTCACGAGACATAATCTAACATCACAGGAAAAACTAGGTAATTTGATGTTGTATAATAATTTTGTGTAATTTTATTATTGTTCTCTTTGATACATTTTTATGTTTGAGAATATAATCAATAATTCGTGAAATTTTTAAAATACTAGGTCGTTCGATAAGTAAGAGATTGACAATGAAAATACTAATGTTTAAGTTGCATTATTTCATGATGAATTAGTAAGTCACAAAAAATGTTCAAATAGATCTCCATTTGCAATAGAAATAACCAAGTCTATTATAAAACTTTCGTCTGACATTGCTAGCTGCATGTTTGGTATCTTGTTGCAATCTCTACGTGCACTTTTTGCAGTATAATACTATTTAATAATTTGAACGTTTTGTTTAATTGAATATGTTTTCTCAGATTAACAAATGAACCGTAAAATTAATATCTTCGCATTCAATTGTTTTTACCAATCCATGGCCAACTATGATTAACATGCATTAAAAATTAGTGCAGTTTCTGTGGCGGAAGTATTTTGTATTACCTGTATATATATATATATATATATATATATATATATATATATATATATATATATATATATATATTTTGAACTGGTAATGGAAATTACGGGAAAATGGCTGAACGGATTTTAATAAATGATCGCTCATTTTGAAGCTTGGAACTCAAAGTGTTTCAGAAAAATAGTACTTTTTAGTGAAGTGTCAATTTTTCAACATAATTTTCCTATTTTCCAAAATCCATCTGTCGTCAGTTTTGAGAACTAGCTAATTGCATTTCAGAATAAAACAAAACACACACTACAGTAAACAATATTACACGAAGGCCATGATCTCCAAGAATGCTGACATATTTAGAGCTCAAAATAAATGGCTATTAAAAATTTAACTTACTAAAAATAATTTACAGGTTCGATTCTATGATGTGTTATTTTCTGGGTATAGCTGTGTATTGGATATTAAAAACTACAAAACTTGAGGTGGCTTGATGACATTATTACCATTACAAATGAAATATTATTGTGGTTAATGCCATGATGTGACTATTTTTCATTAATTATACATATTAATGCTATACTGATGATATGAAAGTGAAACGTTTTGGGGTTATATAAGTAGATGTAGAGAATAACTTAAATTAGATTTTGATTTCTATATTTTACTGAGTGGCGGCTATATAGTATATATAGTATATGTTACTGAAAGCTATAAAACTTACATAAGATAATGATATTATTAAAAATAAAATATTTTTATAGTTATTAATCAAGTGGGGTTGGGTCTTTTTCATTGGCGGTGTGGTGTAGATATTTATATGCGTGGTTCTCTTCAGTATTGGCTCGAGAGAGAGTATCTTTCATTATTATGGAAGAAAATAACTTTCAGAATGTCTGGTATTCTTCATTGAAAATAAATCTGAAAAATGTTTATTTGAACGTCTAATGAACTTAGTTTGCAGCATTTGCTGCACAAGCCACTAGTTTTTACCTCCAGTCAAAAATTGTTTTAATGGTATGATTGGACGCAGAATTTTTTTCTCTACAAAAAACTTTAATAACATTTCTTTGTATAATAATTAAGGGAGCTAATATAACAAAATATAAATTTTAGCATTGAAATCCCTATGGTGCGTGTTTCACTTCACCAGACTGTATAGTGACGGCAACAGACTGAGATGGGTGCATTACAATCTAAAGAACGTGTAGGTGGCTAATGGTGAAGAAAAAGAAATGTTATCCCAGTTGAAAATGATTTAGAAGGCAGTGTGCGAAACTATACAAAGGCTGATAAGTTATCTCGCTTCATATGTTAATATCTGTAATGGATTTGGTCGATGTTCACAGATCAAAATGTTGATAATTTACAAACAAGACGTATTTGCAGTTGCAGGGGGCTGTGGAAGCCGTAACTACGTGTGGTCTGTGTTGCACTAGCATCACGTTTGTTGTCAGCTGATAAATAATTCATAGAAAAGTCGAATGCAAACGAGAAACTAGCCACAATTTTACTCCGACTGACATGATGCGAGCTTCAATTGTTTTTTTTTTAATGTGACAAGAGGCGCGAAATTAGTACGTGACGGGAATGTTAATTTTCTATTGTTGGGAATAACTGAACTACGAGAACAAGCTTGATTTTGTGTTAACATTGGAAAAAGGAAAACTAAATGCATGCGGCCACTGCTAATATCCGACGGTTTGCAGTGAGGGCGTTCTCTGGAATTTAAAGGAGAGCGAGAGAAATGAGAAATAATATTTACGTAGTAACTCTGGCGTTGTAAAGACATTCTTACTACGTTCAATGTCGTTCATAGTAACTCGCTTATTATCGAATAGGCCTACGTGCCATGAAGGTTGTCTTAGTAACATAAGAACTATGACGTAATAAACATATAAACATTAAAGCGAGAAAAAACATCGTATTTTACATGTAAAAGACTTACTTGACCACCTCTGTGGTATAGGCGGTAGCATAATAATAGTTTTATTTTCCCTGGCAGAGTTAAGGCCATCAGGCCTTCTCTTCCACTCAACCAGGATCAAATCACATACAGAAAAATACATACCGGTATACTTACTTACAACTTACAAATGGCTTTTAAGGAACCCGAAGGTTCATTGCCGCCCTCACATAAGCCCGCCAGCGGTCCCTATCCTGTGCAAGATTAATCCAGTCTCTATCATCATACCCCACCTCCCTCAAATCCATTTTAATATTATCCTCCCATCTACGTCTCGGCCTCCCTAAAGGTCTTTTTCCCTCCGGTCTCCCAACTAACATTCTATATGCATTTCTGGATTCGCCCATACGTGCTACATGCCCTGCCCATCTCAAACGTCTGGATTTAATGTTCCTAATTATGTCAGGTGAAGAATACAATGCGTGCAGTTCTGTGTTGTGTAACTTTCTCCATTCTCCTGTAACTTCATCCCGCTTAGCCCCAAATATTTTCCTAAGCACCTTATTCTCAAACACCCTGAACCTATGTTCCTCTCTCAGAGTGAGAGTCCAAGTTTCACAACCATACAGAACAACCGGTAATATAACTGTTTTATAAATTCTAACTTTCAGATTTTTGGACAGCAGACTGGATGATAAGAGCTTCTCAACCGAATAATAACACGCATTTCCCATATTTATTCTGCGTTTAATTTCCTCCCGAGTGTCATTTATATTTGTTACTGTTGCTCCAAGATATTTGAATTTTTCCACCTCTTCGAAGGATAAATCTCCAATTTTTATATTTCCATTTCGTACAATATTCTGGTCACGAGACATAATCATATACTTTGACTTTTCGGGATTTACTTCCAAACCGATCGCTCTACTTGCTTCAAGTAAAATTTCCGTGTTTTCCCTAATCGTTTGTGTATTTTCTCCTAACATACCGGTATACAAATATTAAATTAAAAATAATAATAAACATAATAAAATAAAAAGAGAAATTGAATATATACACACGATCACTATTAACTTTAAAATAATAATACTAAAAATATATATAATATAAAAGAGACTGGATACATAATTACAGACAGGAAAATACATTCTAGGATACAAGTATTAACTTTAATAATAATAATAATAATAATAATAATAATAATAATAATAATAATAATAATAATAATAATAAATAAAAATTATACCTAAAAAAACTAATTCAGTGCATTTAAAATATTTTTAAACAACCTAATTTTAAACAACTGAGGACTAAGACTACCCCTGATTTCCAGCGGCAGCGAATTTCATGAGCGGGCCATGGCTATTGAGAAAGAACTTGAGTACAGAGATGTCTGATGACGTAGTATTGATAGCAACAGATTGTGCTGTGAATGTGCTGTAGGCCTACTGGTCTCTTACGCAGAGGCCCGGGTTCGATTCCCCGGTAGGATTGAATTTTCTGGTTGAGGTTTTTCACGGTTTTTCCTCAACAGTAAGGAAAAATCCCAGGAAATTCGGGCCACAACATCCCTGAATATCACCGGCTTCATTCGTCACCAAAATCATATTCATAACAAATCAGTTGTATATATACAGACGCTATCTAGTTCACAACAATAGAACCAGTCTCAACAATAGTACACAGGCCTTCGGATTTCCCGTTAAAGCGAGTATAAATAACAGCAAAAGAAGGGACTCACTTCTGTTGGTAAATATTAATAGTAGGCCTACAGTTTCTTGTATTTCAAAATGTTTTTCCTGAATTATTTTTGTGGAATCAGCAGAGCTTCAGCGTCCTGGGTTTTCTTTATTAATTCTTCATGAATATTAGCCATGTTGGCCGACATTTTATTCTCTTCATTTTATTATTAAAACAAATGCTGTCTTGGAAACCATTGCATAATTCTATTACTACGTCATTACACGAAAAAAGGCAATGAAATGAAATTTTGTAATTTACTACTATTAATTTATGATGCTAGAATTGCGATAAAACGTTGTATATAATTCTGTGGCCGGGAGGAAAAAGGTCTTAAGTAAAAATTTTATACTTTTCAGGAGAGCAGTAGAAAGATTGAAATTGGTGTCAATTATAGAGTTTTTCTAATTAAGAGGTTTTTCCTGGATATTATTTGTTTATATTTCTTCTAAAATAGGTGATGTTGCTCATTTAACAATTTTCTTGATTATTTCCAAAAATAGCAGCACTTAAGCCCTTTTAAGACTAGAAGCCAAACTGAGTAGAAGGGACTATTTAAAAATAAGACCTTTTTCATGTCAAAATAAATGGGAAATGTAAATTATTAGGAATGCATAATGGGTCTTAAACAATTATAGGACTGTTTATCCTGGTGGTTAAAGTTTTAAAAGGAAAGGGCATCAGTATGTGATAAAATGGCTAAAATACAAGTTAGACCTTTTTAATAGGGAAGGATGGGAAGTAAACATATATGACGTTTGTAAGGAATAAAGTATTAAATATTCTTAAGTCTTTTATTCTGTGTGTGATCGATTCAAAAAGTACTTAGGACATTTGGTAACGCTCTATAAATCCAGTTAGGAGTCTTATTTGACTTTAGCCGTTTTACCAGATTGTAGAGAATTGTTTCCACTTTCAGAATATATAAAAATGATTTTCATAAAAAAATTGACTTAAGATTTTTTTCTTTCAATTATTCCGTTGGAAATTCATTCAATAAGTAATTTTAGGATTAAGAAATTTCAGAATGTTCTGGTAGTTTCGATTCCTTGTCACTAGATGCGCAGAAACTTGTTTTATTCCTATTGTTAAATCAGCACTAGATGCGCAGATGTTTATGACTTTTCGTTTATTGTTGACGTCATTCTGTTTTCGACAATTTGTGTCAACGTGAAAATGCAGTACCAACCAATCACAGTCACATTTTAATCAACGACTCTTCTTTGTTTAGTCGTTGTCGCCAACTGGATTACCCGTAAATTCAATGACAACTACTTAAATGCATCTACAGGTTAAACTTTTCTTTCACTTTAAAGCAATGAATGCAAGATTGATACTTAAATTAATTAATAAACAACTGGATCTCTGGTTCAAAAGGGCCATTTTTTTTTAACCAGACTTCAACATCTTAATTGAACGTACCGATTGATTTTTCAATATTTTGTTGACCAACTGGACGATGGAATATTGAACTGAGTCAAGGATATTTTACAGCAAGATGGCGCTAATGCCATACATCAAATAAATCCATGGAACTAATTGGAAGTTTCTTTGACGACAAGAATAATTTCCAGGAACCTGTAGGCCTAACATCTCCGGATTTGACAACGCCGGGCTTCTTTGTATTGGGTTAAACAATTAAAGACAGGGTTTACGCCACATGAAATTAAACATTGGACGATCAAATTTATGTAACAACATCACACAGGAGATTCAAGCTATTGACAACAGAGTCCTTGATCAAACTGAGTGGCCAGTAACATGGAACGACGTGTTTTAATTAGGCCTATCTATGCAGAGATGGAGGACATTTTCAACATTTGCTATAGAATAAATAATCTCCCAAAATTCCCCACATTTTAGGTATAATAAATTGATTTCGATAATGAAAATGTTTTGAAACAATTAATGAAAGAATGCAGTTCATATAAATCACATTGTTAAACCTGTATTTCATTTTCGCAAAATTGACTGAATAATACCTTTTCTTTATTGCAATAATCGATATTCATCTACGAGTATTTCAACTTCGTAATGTCTGAATAAGTTAAGTATCCTTAATTAAGAATATTTCATTTTGTGATCTTATGTATATTAATTAATTTTTATTTTATTGCGAAATGGTTTTTCACTAAAGGTCTGATTTTAAATGCCCCTTCGCTCGTGTTAAATCTGGACTCTGGGACCTCTCAAATTTTTACTACAGATAATTCTCCTTCGAAAAATTCGATGCAATTCTCTCATGGATTCTTCGGCAGTATGAGCAGTGGCGGAGTCTTGTTGGAAATATATTGAGGAGCGTTCTGCATAAGTCAGTTCATCAAAAAATGGGTCAAGGATCTCATTCACATAACGCTCGCTGTTACTTTTGCTCCAAGATATTCGAATTTTTACACCTCTTCGAAGATATATTTCCATGTCGTACAATATTCTGGTCACGAGACATAATCATATACTTTGTCTTTTCGAGATTTAGCCTACTTCCAAACCTATCTCTTTACTTGCTTCAAGTAAAAGTTCCGTGTTTTCCCTAATCGTTTGAGGGTTTTCTCCTAACATATTCACGTCATCCGCATAGATAAGAAGCTTATTTAACCCGTTCAATTCCAAACCCTCTCTGTTATTCTGGACTTTCCTAATGGCATATTCTAGAGCAAAGTTAAAAAATAAAGGTGATAGTGCATCTCCTTGCTTTAGTCCGCAGTGAAATGGAAAAGCATCCGATAGAAAATGGTTATACGGACTCTGCTGTATGTTTCATTGACATACATTATAATTAATCAACTAGTTTTTTGAGAATACCAAATTCAATAAGAATATCATATTAACTTCTCTCTAAACCGAATCATATGCCTTTCTGAAATCTATGAATAACTGATGCACTGTACCCTTATACTCCCATTTTTTCTCCAATATCTGTCGAATAGAAAAAAATCTGATCAATAGTCGATCTATTAGCCTAAAACCACACTGATTATCCCCAATAATTTCATCTGCACATGGAGTAAATTATCTCAAAAGTATATTTGACAACATTTTTGTTATATGTAACAAAAAAGGGCAATACCATATTGGTGGAAAGTTGATAGTTTTTTCAGAAAAAAAAAATGTTTTTTTTTTTTTCAAATGTTTAACACCCTCTTATTCGATAACTATTGCGAGTAGGATCATGATTTTTGTCCGTATCGATATAAAATATAATAAAGAATCATTTGTCCCTCTGCACAGTGGGCCAGACTGAGTCGAAAATGGGACAAAATGGAAAAATGAACTTTTTTACAATATTTTTGACAGTGTATACTCGATGTTGGTGAGCACTAAACTCATGATGCATCATCGATAACATGTTTTAACAACTGTGGCTACAGCCTTGAAAGAGAGCTATTGTAACCAGGCGGTAGCGCACCAGTCAGTCCTAGGCCGTGCGCTTGAGACAGTGGTGTGTGTTATGAGGTCATATTAATAAATAAAGAAATAATAATGGCTGAGAATGTTAGAACAAAGGGTAGTTTTATTAGGAATATATGTAATTTTGAATTGGTTTAAATAGAGTGTAAATATTTGCGATAACTTGGAGGGATGCAATTTAAGCTAATGTATTTTAGTTTTCAATATTTAAACAGAGTTATAAAGTGCGTGTCACTCGATGTCACGAAAACTTTTGTGTCGCTGGTTTAAACAAACCCTATAGATTGCAGAAAAGTCGTATTCAGCTGCAGCTACTTGCACTTTTCTGTTTAATGTGCGAAAATTCAGATACTTACGTATTATTCATTACTATTCCAGATGACCGCTGTTTTTTACACTGTGAAATCATGGAAGCCCTGCTACAAAATAATAATGATAAGACAGCTGTTCATGAGTTTGTTATTTCATAATTAGGATTACGTGAAAATTGTCAACAAGATTTTTCTTCAGAACTAAAGAAAACAAATAGTTCATTCTGCAGTAATTTTAATGAAAGATAGCAGATTTGCTACAGAATGAAAAATAAATAGGAAGAAAAATATGTCAGTTCGTTGGATCAAGAATTTAAGCTACCCCCATGTAATAAATTTCATGTTGAACATGTAACTGGATGTTCATAGTTCATAGTGTTCATAGTCATTCTGGTCGTCCAAGAAAATTGTTCTCTGAATCATCTAAGAAGACCAAGAGGAGGAAAACTGAACATCTCAGAGAAGCTGCCGATCCTGCTGCGCTTGCTCTTGATACTCAGAAGGCTTCTGGTAAAAGAAGCAGCTAAATTAATGGGAAATGCTCTAAGTACACCAACCCATACAGCAAAAATTCCAACTGCATATAACGAGCATAGTGGTTCCTGCAAAAATGTTGCAAAATATAGTGGTGATGACGTTTTAGCCCTGATAATGGATGCAAAATTATCTACTACACTTTATTGAGACTGCAAGCAAAACCTAGAAATGTAGATTTATATCCAACGTACAATGAAGTTCGTGAAGCAAAGCTGCATTGCTATCCAAGTGATATTACTGTGACAGAAATAAGTGCAGAAGTGTAGTTACAGAGTCTATTAGATCATACAGCCAGACGAATTTATGAAAAGTAGAAAGGAAGAAATTCAGAGCCGGTTTCGAAATGAGATGGGACTTCTGGAAAAACCTAAACCAGGGGGAGTGGAACCTCAAACGACGGGAATAATGCTAAAAGATTATTCTCAAATCCCGAATTAACATCATAATCGGGATAGACAAAGACTTAATTATATGTTTTGCAGTTGTTCTTCGAGTAATTTCTAGTGGAAGAGACATTAAAGTTGATTCTTTCAATCAATATGCGCTAGAAAATGCAAAATTGTTCATTCAGAAGTATCCCTGGTTTAACCTCCCAGCTAGCATACGGTACACAAAGTTCTCATCCATGGGTCTCAGATTATTATTAACTCATCTCTGCTTACAATTGTACAGTTATCTGAGGAGGCTCAGGACGCTCATAATAAGGATATAAAATATATCGAGAGCCCCACACAAGGAAAAGTTCTCGTAAAAACACAATGACAAATTTAGTCAACAACCTTCTCATATCTTCCGATCCTCTGATTTCAAATATCAGAAAGTCACATAAAAACACAAAACTCCTTTGTGGAAGGAAGCATTACAGCTACTGAAAGACTCTAGTGAGGAAGAAGAAAGAAGTGCCATTCATGAAGAAAATGTCAGTAATGAAAATGTAATGATGAGGAATCAGATATTGAATAATAAAAAAAACTATTATGCAAATCAAGATTTCAGGTATAACTCCCTGTAAAGTTGAACTTTCAACTTTACAGGGAGTTATACCTGAAATCTTGATTTGCATAATACACGTCACTGTTCGTTAACAGAAAACCACAATTTAAGTCACACGGAGTTAGTGTGCACTCGAAGTTGGTTGCTTGACGGTTGTCAGCCCACTTTGAGGTCTGTGGATATAGAGGAAAAATTGGATCGGTGTCGGTTAGAGTTCCCGAGTAGCTCAGTGGTAGAGCGTTGGTACGTTAAACCAAAGGTCCCGGGTTCGATACCCGGCTCCGGAACAATTTTTCCCTCGAAATTATTCAAATCAACTTTACAGGAGTTATACCTGAAAATCTTGATTTGCATAATACACGTCACTGTTCGTTAACAGAAAACCACAATTTAAGTCACACGGAGTTAGTGTGCACTCGAAGTTGGTTGCTTGACGGTTGTCAGCCCATTTTGAGGTCTGTGGATATAGAGGGAAAAATTGGATCGGTGTCGGTTAGAGTTCTCGGGTAGCTCAGTGGTAGAGCGTTGGTACGTTAAACCAAAGGTCCCGGGTTCGATACCCGGCTCCGGAACAATTTTTCCCTCAAAATTATTCAAAAATTATTCAAAAACTATTATGTTGTGAAAGTGCTTTTAACTTAAAGAAAAAGTGAAAAATATTGAATATCTATTGATTTTATGCATCCAAGAAAACAATAGAGACATAAAATAATTTTGTCCCATTTTGAGTCGATTCTGGCCCACTGTGAGCTCTGACGTGTTTCAATAGCGTGGACTGTTCTCGTTTAAATTTAATTTAAAAACCACTAATTTCAAGCCAAGGAACATTGTGAACAGATTGCAACGTCGTAGCGACAGAGGGAGGCTCGCGTACAAGGACAGACCTGAGTTCTCTGACCTTTCACATCTGCATTGCGAGAAGAATGAAGACTGTGTTAGCGGCGATGTTGCCAGACTGCTGAAACTTCCAATTTGATTTTCTAATTAACCGTGCATTTAATCACAAAAATCATATAGGTTTCATAAGTGTACCCTATCCTATCGTCCCTTTCGATCTGCAAGATGCAAATCAAGATTTTCAGGTATAACTCCTGTAAAGTTGATTTGAATAATTTCGAGGAAAAATTGTTCCGGAGCCGGGTATCGAACCCGGGACCTTTGGTTTAACGTACCAACGCTCTACCACTGAGCTACTCGGGAACTCTAACCGACACCGATCCAATTTTTCCTCTATATCCACAGACCTCAAAGGGGCTGAAGAAAATGGGCTGGTAGAGCGTTGGTACGTTAAACCAAAGGTCCCGGGTTCGATACCCGGCTCCGGAACAATTTTTCCCTCGAAATTATTCAAATCAACTTTACAGGGAGTTATACCTGAAAATCTTGATTTGCATAATACACGTCACTGTTCGTTAACAGAAAACCACAATTTAAGTCACACGGAGTTAGTGTGCACTCGAAGTTGGTTGCTTGACAGTTGTCAGCCCACTTTGAGGTCTGTGGATATAGAGGAAAAATTGGATCGGTGTCGGTTAGAGTTCCCGAGTAGCTCAGTGGTAGAGCGTTGGTACGTTAAACCAAAGGTCCCGGGTTCGATACCCGGCTCCGGAACAATTTTTCCCTCGAAATTATTCAATCTGCAAGATTATTTCACTTCCACCCTGTATACTAAGTCTTCCCAGGCGTAAGTACAATAGCAGACATCATTTCGACCACATCTATTGTGAAGGTCACGTAAGAACAGTTCCTAAACAGCAAATATTGCCGTCTTGTCAGTGTTACCAACTGTTACCAGATATCACACGATTCTACGTACTGAATGATTATTTACTTACCGTACTTTACCTTTATGTTGGAAGGTTATTCTAAATAATTCAATAATTTGTGACATATTTTCGTAGGCAAACTAAACGAGAAAGGTATCAACATGTTAGGTATTTTGTCTGGTAATATGGAATTCATTAGTTTGATTAAACAATTGATTGACGAGATCTAACCTAAAAAGATATTTCGTTTGACCACATGAAATTATTAGTACTAACTCCGAAAACTTATCTGACTTACTTACTTATTGGCATTTAAGGAACCCGGAGGTTCATTGCCGCCCTCACATAAGCCCGCCATTGATCCCTATCCTGAGCAAGATTAATCCAGTCTCTACCATCATATCCCACCTCCCTCACTTAATCTGACTATAGTCTTGAATTATAATCACAACGCAACACATAAAATAACTATTATGTATTAACATTAATACTAATATTATTTAATTAGTATGTTCAAATCTCGCTAGCTTCCAGTAACCGGCTCAGAAATCTAGTACAATTTTAATTTCATGGAACTCCAGTACCGACAACGTTTGTCTCAGCTGCCAACATAACAGTTACAAAATCACTACCTTTCACTAGCTAGCCATTGAATAAATAAATAGATAGATAGATAGATACATAGATAGATAGATAGATAGATAGATAGATAGATAGATAGATAGATAGATAGATAGATAGATAGATAGATAGATAGATAGATAGATAGATAGATAGATAGATAGATAGATAGATAGATAGATAGATAGATAGATAGATAGATAGATAGATAGATAGATAGATAGATAGATAGATAGATAGATAGATAGATAGATAGATAGATAGATAGATAGATAGATAGATAGATAGATAGATAGATAGATAGATAGATAGATAGATAGATAGATAGATAGATAGATAGATAGATAGATAGATAGATAGATAGATAGATAGATAGATAGATAGATAGATAGATAGATAGATAGATAGATAGATAGATAGATAGATAGATAGATAGATAGATAGATAGATAGATAGATAGATAGATAGATAGATAGATAGATAGATAGACAGACAGACAGAGTGATTGATTGAATGAATGAATGAATGAATGAATGAATGAATGAATGAATGAATGAATGAGCGAGCAAGCAAACAAACAAGCAAATAAATAAATAAATAAATAAATAAATAAATAAATAAATAAATAAATAAATAAATAAATAAATAAATAAATAAATACAATTTGTAGTATTTTGTCAGTATCGAAATTCGAAACGAATTTGGTAAAAGAAAATTCAACCTTCAAACTAGAAAATTACCACAATCCACTAACATATGTAGTAAGGGAGGAAGTGGTTAGGTTTCACCCTTAAGGTATGAAGTTAGCTGACCCGGACTATGCAGCAGATACTACTTTATTTGTCTAGCATTTTTGTTAGTTATGGCAGTATTGAATAATTTCAAGGAAAAATTGTTCCGGCGCCGGGTATCGATCCCAGGACCCTTCGCTTAGCGCACGAATGCTCTCCCGACTGAGCTACCCCAGGAACTATACACGACACCGTCACAATTCTCCCTTTATATCCACACAACTCAAATGGCCTGACAAAACGCCAGAACCCAACTTTGAGTCCACACAAATTCAGCGTGACTTAAATTGTGGCTTCCTGTTAACTTGCTTCCAGTAACGAATGTATTATACAAATCTAGCTTTCAGATATTAGCTCCCTGTAAAGCAGGTTTGAATAATTTCAAGGAAAAATTGTTCCGGGGCCGGGTATCGATCCCGGGACCCTTCGCTTAGCTCAGTCGGGAGAGCATTCGTGCGCTAAGCGAAGGGTCCTAGGATCGATACCCGGCCCCGGAACAATTTTTCCTGGAAATTATTCAAAGCTGCTTTACAGGGAGCTACTATCTGAAAGATAGATTTGTATGACAGTATTGCTTAATATTAAACAAAATAGCAGGTACGACTGACAAAATAATTGTTATTTTCACATTTATGGACATTTACAGCCTCAGAAATCTAGAAATCTATACTAATAATAAATCTGTAGCCGAAATTTTTCTGGTAATTTTCGATTTTCCAAAAATAATTGGTCCTAACATATATAATTAACCACCCTGAAACCGAAAATCGCTTTTTTGAAATGTTTGTTTGTCTGTCTGTCTGTATGTTTGTTACCTTTTCACGCGATAATGGATGAACGGATTTCGATGAAAATTGGAATATAAATTATGTTCGTTGTAACTTAGATTTTAGGCTATATGGCATTCAAAATACATTATTTAAAAGGGGGGTTATAAGGGGGCCTGAATTAAATAAATCGAAATATCTCGCTTATTATTGATTTTTGTGGAAAATGTTACATAACAAATGTTTCTTTAAAAATAATTTGCGATAAGTTTTATTCCTTGAAAAATTTTGATGGGACTGATATTTAATGAGATAAATGAGTTTTAAAATAAAATAACTGCCATTCAAGGCCGTATAATGAAATAAAAAGCAAATGACTTCGTCTATAAGGGGCCTTGGACAGCAACAATCGAAAGCTATGAAAGATAGCCTACAGAGAATGTTTCTGTGTTTGTATGAAGTAATATCGGAAGCTAAATTAACCGATTTGTATAATGAATTATTATTTCACCATTGGAAAGTGTAGTTTCTCTAGATGAACATAATGCTGTAATGTTATTACAGTAACTTCTGATATAATATAATGTAATGTAATATAATATAATGTAATATAATATGATATAATATAATATAATATAATATAATATAATATAATATAATATAATATAATATAATATAATATAATATAATATAATATAATATAATATAATATAATATAATATATGTAATGTAATATTATATAATATAATTTAAGTTATTTGAAGGGTTCAGAACCATAGTGGGCCAAACGCCATTTACTGAATACGTAGAAAACAAGGGTTAAAATTAAGTTATTATCATAATTCAATGGAAACCTATAACAAGTAAAATAAAGTATACACATTAAATCTAAATGATGTCAATCTTCATTAAACTATGGTTGCATGTAATAAAAATTGGAAATATGTTAAAGGAATTGTCATTGCACCAAATGAGTGTCTCTGGACCAAAACATCGCATTTTAATTATTTGAATGCAATTTAAATTAAGTAACATATTAAACGATTTATCCTTATATCAAACATGAATGTTCCCTGGATCAAATGTCCTATTTTAATTATGTAATTACTTTGTATTTATTTCTAACGGGTGCAGCGGAGCGCACGGGTACGGCTAGTCTATTCATAGCATAATGCTGATTCTTGTGGCAATCCTAATATTTTCTTCAAAACTGTAACTTACTCCTTTTCTGCTTAATACAGCATTGCAGCTGTAGCCACATTCAGGATCCTTATCCATGTGACTACGAAGTGCAAGACAAGAGTGGAGAATAAATAAAATTAGTCTCGCTAGGGGAATACTTTCCTTGCGTATTCACACTACGTGGCCCAGCTCTTGAAACCTCAGATTATCTCTCGAGTATTATAAAAGTTCTCTTCTCGAGGAGCGAATTTTCTCCACAATCCACTCGTTGGAGTGGGGAGTAGAGAGGTTCTTTAATAAAATTGCAAAGATGTTCAGTGACCTCACATAAAAGCTCCAGCCTTGGAGAAGAGGGGGAAAAGAAGAACACAATTAGCGGAAAATCGCTCCCTTAGTGGAAAATTACCCGCGTGTATAACGTTTTCATTGAGCGTAAAAGCGCTCCCTGGGCGTGGAATAGGAGTCCCTCCCCTCCAAACTGACCTGTACAATGTCGAGTGGAATGAATCAGACCTGCAACCGAGCGAAGAATGTTACAGCCTACACACTGCTTGAGGATCGAACGAGTGTTATTCCACTATTAAATTACAGTATCCAACTTCCAATCTGTCATTTAATTATCGAAGAATCAGGACAGCGTTATCACGGCAACTCTCCAAATTTCACATAGGTTCAAAAGGAGGGAACAACTGGATAATATCCACGGCAGAGCAATGTCGATAGTCGACGTTATTCGCTGGTCACTCACCGGGACGTACCAGGACCTCCTATATTACCGGACCTGACACTGGCATCCAAGATGGCGGCCGGAAGAGGGCTTTCGTAGATTGCAATGAGTTAAAATAAATACGGCACCGATGAGATTATTTTAACAAAATTCTCAATGAAACAATAAATAATAAAGTTCCTTACCTACATAAATGAACATAGTACATTCAGTAACATAAAAATATGCCTACATATACACCGATAATAAAAGAAAACGACTGATTAAAAGCTGCAATATGTTATTATATTAGGCCTAGGCCTATATGTTTCTATATATGAATATTGGCAATTGCCCAATTAACTCTTGTAAAATTCAGATTTGTGAGGAAATAGAAGACAGTAATACAATACCGAATAGCTGCTACTTCATGATTTAGGAAATCTTACTTGGATTATACAAATCGATTTCATCAGCAACTGGAAATTATACAATATGGAGTCCTGTCTTCCTAGTCACTAAACTTTGTCACTGTATTCACTGAGATTGGTTGAAAATAAAACTAGCTATTCACTACGTACAGTTTAACACTGTGCCCACTGATGCTGATTCAGAATGAAATGGCACTATTCACTGTAGTTTCTCACTATATCCACTGATGTTAATTCAGAATGAAATGGCACTATTCACTGTAGTTTCTCACTATATCCACTGATGTTAATTCAGAATGAAATGGCACTATTCACTGTAGTTTCTCACTATATCCACTGATGTTAATTCAGAATGAAATGGCACTATTCACTGTAGTTTCTCACTATATCCACTGATGCTGATTCAGAATGAAATGGCACTATTCACTGTAGTTTCTCACTATATCCACTGATGTTAATTCAGAATGAAATGGCACTATTCACTGTAGTTTCTCACTATATCCACTGATGTTAATTCAGAATGAAATGGCACTATTCACTGTAGTTTCTCGCTATATCCACTGATGTTAATTCAGAATGAAATGGCACTATTCACTGTAGTTTCTCACTATATCCACTGATGTTAATTCAGAATGAAATGGCACTATTCACTGTAGTTTCTCACTATATCCACTGATGTTGATTCAGAATGAAATGGCACTATTCACTGTAGTTTCTCACTATATACACTGATGTTAATTCAGAATGAAATGGCACTATTCACTGTAGTTTCTCACTATATCCACTGATGTTAATTCAGAATGAAATGGCACTATTCACTGTAGTTTCTCACTATATACACTGATGTTGATTCAGAATGAAATGGCACTATTCACTGTAGTTTCTCACTATATCCACTGATGTTGATTCAGAATGAAATGGCACTATTCACTGTAGTTTCTCACTATATACACTGATGTTAATTCAGAATGAAATGACACTATTCACTGTAGTTTCTCACTATATCCACTGATGTTAATTCAGAATGAAATGGCACTATTCACTGTAGTTTCTCACTATATCCACTGATGTTAATTCAGAATGAAATGGCACTATTCACTGTAGTTTCTCACTATATCCACTGATGTTAATTCAGAATTAAATGGCACTATTCACTGTAGTTTCTCACTATATCCACTGATGTTAATTCAGAATGAAATGGCACTATTCACTGTAGTTTCTCACTATATCCACTGATGTTAATTCAGAATGGAAATGGCACTATTCACTGTAGTTTCTCACTATATCCACTGATGTTAATTCAGAATGAAATGACACTATTCACTGTAGTTTCTCACTATATCCACTGATGTTAATTCAAAATGAAAGGGCACTATTCACTGTAGTTTCTCACTATATCCACTGATGTTGATTCAGAATGAAATGGCACTATTCACTGTAGTTTCTCACTATATCCACTGATGTTAATTCAGAATTAAATGGCACTATTCACTGTAGTTTCTCACTATATCCACTGATGTTAATTCAGAATTAAATGGCACTATTCACTGTAGTTTCTCACTATATCCACTGATGTTATTCAGAATGGAAATGGCACTATTCACTGTAGTTTCTCACTATATCCACTGATGTTGATTCAGAATGAAATGGCACTATTCACTGTAGTTTCTCACTATATACACTGATGTTAATTCAGAATGAAATGGCACTATTCACTGTAGTTTCTCACTATATCCACTGATGTTGATTCAGAATGAAATGGCACTATTCACTGTAGTTTCTCACTATATCCACTGATGTTGATTCAGAATGAAATGGCACTATTCACTGTAGTTTCTCACTATATACACTGATGTTAATTCAGAATGAAATGGCACTATTCACTGTAGTTTCTCACTATATCCACTGATGTTAATTCAGAATGAAATGGCACTATTCACTGTAGTTTCTCACTATATCCACTGATGTTAATTCAGAATGAAATGGCACTATTCACTGTAGTTTCTCACTATATCCACTGATGTTAATTCAGAATGAAATGGCACTATTCACTGTAGTTTCTCACTATATCCACTGATGTTAATTCAGAATGAAATGGCACTATTCACTGTAGTTTCTCACTATATCCACTGATGTTAATTCAGAATGAAATGGCACTATTCACTGTAGTTTCTCACTATATCCACTGATGTTAATTCAGAATGAAATGGCACTATTCACTGTAGTTTCTCACTATATCCACTGATGTTAATTCAGAATGAAATGGCACTATTCACTGTAGTTTCTCACTATATCCACTGATGTAGATTCAGAATGAAATGGCACTATTCACTGTAGTTTCTCACTATATCCACTGATGTTAATTCAGAATGAAATGGCACTATTCACTGTAGTTTCTCACTATATCCACTGATGTTAATTCAGAATGAAATGGCACTATTCACTGTAGTTTCTCACTATATCCACTGATGTTAATTCAGAATGAAATGGCACTATTCACTGTAGTTTCTCACTATATCCACTGATGTTAATTCAGAATGAAATGGCACTATTCACTGTAGTTTCTCACTATATCCACTGATGTTGATTCAGAATGAAATGACACTGTTCATTATAACTTATCACTGTAATATCCACTTATACATACACAAGGGATTAGATAGGCTAGATTCACTGCTAGATTTCTTACCACTGAGTTGTTTGTTGGGGTAAAATGTTCACGATGAATGCTTCTTGTCCACTTATCCCTTAAATCTTTATCTTTTGGAAACAAACATACATGTACAAACGGACTTTCTTTATCGTAATTCGATTTGCAACCTCGGACACTACACGTGTGAGGCATTTTAAGATTAACAACATAACACTTTCAAGCTTTGTTCTCTACAAAAACAATTTATATTAATTATATGTCACAATTCTATTAATATATAGTACTAACTTATAAACCCTCCAACGATTACACTAGAGGCAAATGATACAAGAAACACAATAAACATTCACATGAAGTACGTGTACTTTCACAGTTGCGTTAACCACTCTATTGTCCACCATGTTTGTTTATTTCAGCTTACAATGTCAGGTCCGGTAACATAGGAGGTCCTGGACGTACCGAGCCGTGTTAAACAAAAGACAATCGAAATGGTGGTAGTAAAATTCGCGACTATATTTTTAAATAAATCACTCTATTAGTCAAGTGCAAGATTTATGCAGTACAACGACGATGTTTTGAATGCACTAAAAGAAAATATTTCTGTATTACATAAACATATAACATCATATAAGAACATATAAAATACTACCACAAAAACAATAATAATAATTATTATGACCATGGTTACAGTACAAGAAGACACATTGTTTCATGTGCTTTGAACACAAATGCAATTCTGAAGCAGGACTAAGGCATGGCTCAAATTTGGGCCCGAGATTGTATAATAACTTCATTAAAAACATTCAAAATGGCATCTTCCAATAATAAATTATTTAAAAAGCAAGCACTTCAACTGATTTTAAACACTGATTAGTATTCTATTATGTGTGTGTGTGTGTGTGTGTGTGTGTGTGTATATATATATATATATATATATATATATATATATATATATATATATATATATACAGGGACATCATTTTATTTTTACTAACATTTTTAATATTAACCTGGCTATACCTTTCTATTAACGATTGAAACAGGAAACACCGTTTGCTACCCTTTCCACGACGGAGTTCGATGATACTGGCGTAAAATACAAATCACTTTACTAGGTATAGGAGGGAAGAAAAGTAGTTCATCCATTTATGTAAACTAGGAAATATCGCAATTTTGAGTTTGATAATTTTCATTAGGTTTTTGTTTAATCAGAATACAGTACTGTATTAACACTTAGTGTTTTACACACGAATTGAGCTATCCATTCGGAAGTATTAATTATGCAGTGTATATTGTACTGTTACAGCACATTAGCGTACAATATAGAGAATGAAGTTAAATTGAAAAATAATTATAATATGGATATTTAAACACATTTTAGAAAATGGTGGCCGTTCATTTAGATACAGGCTTCAGTTCTTTTGTCCATATTATCGCACTATAGACTATTGTACCTAATTCCAATTACCAGTTTCGTTCTTCGTACTAGTAACTCGTGTTGAAATAATTCTGTACCTACTCTATAAAAGAGTACCTTACGTACTGTAAATTCAATCTTCACTTCTGCCCGATCCGAAAAGATAAAATCACTCAGAAATGCTATCTACTCTCCGTTCAAGTGGTTTTGTCGCAGGATCGTAGAAAGGGGGGGGGGAATCACGTGACAGTTAATTACTTAAGGAGGCCCTTTTATTTTAGTTATTTTAAACACTTGAATAATATTACATAGACGTCCAATTCCTAACAGAAATTAATGTTTTCAGAATACAGCTAAGATAGCCCAGCTACTAGACTTTACAAAGGGGCGAACAGAAGCAGGTGGGGTGAAACCGGGATGCGACATAGGGAAACGGACGACAGTACCCGTACGAAAATATGATTCAATATTGAATGCTCTTTCGTCACTGGAAAGCGCGAACATATTTCTAAAACGTACTATACTCAGTAACTCAGTACTGCTTACGCGCCCTCGGCTCTGTGTCGTGAACGGTTGGAAGTTTACTAGTAGAAGGGGTGGGAGTGAAGTACATTCCAAAACTCAGGTAAAATAAAAATTGAAGTAAAATAAAATGATGTCCCTGTATATATATATATATATATATATATATATATATATATATATATACAGGACACACTCACACACACACACACACATATATATATATATATATATATATATATATATATATATATATATATTCACTTTTTATTTTCATTTTTTTCTTTACATTAAGTTTTTGAAAAAAAATAGAAAAAATATTTTTCTAACTTAGGAATCTTTCAACATTCAATAAATCAATTAAAACTAAAATATCATTTATGTATATAATAATTATTACTCCATTATATTATTGCATAATATTTTGCATTTATTTTACAATTGTATTATTTAATATTTTTCATTTCAGTTTATTATTTGTACTTTCTAGTTAACCGAATCTTCTATATTTTACCTGATATAATTTCATTGTATTTCTTGTATTATTTTGTTATTCATCACTTTCTTTTACTTACATATATTTGATTTGAAATCATAATGGAAATTACGGGAAAACGGTTGAACGGATTTTAATCAATGACCCTTCATTTTGAAGCTTGGAGCCCAAAGTTTTTCAGAAAAATAGTAGTTTTCAGTGAAATGTCAATTTTCCTGCACCATTTTCCTATTTTCCAAAATCCATCTTTCGTCAGTTTTGAGAACTAATTAATTGCATTTCAGAATAAAACAAAACACACATTGCAATAAACAATAGACTATTACACGAAGGCCATGACCTGCAGGATTGCTGACATATATTTTAGACTTCAAATTCAATTGGTTATTAAACATTTCAACTCTTACTAAAAATAATTTACAGGTCTGATTCTGCGGTGTGTAATTTTCTGAGTACAACTGTGTATTGGATGTTAAAATCTACAAAATTTGAGGTGGTTTGATGGTATTATTATCATTAGAAATGAAATATTATTATAGTTAATGCCATGATGTGACTATTTTTCATTAATTATACATATTAATGGTATGTTCATGATATGAAAGTGGGGTTATGTAAGTAGATGTAGAGAATATCTTAAATTAGATCTTCATTTCTATAATTTACTGAGTGGCGGCTGTATAGTATATAACTACAAAACTTAAATAAGATAATAATATTGGTATTAAAAATCAAATATTTTTATAGTTATTAATCAAGTGGGGTTGGGTCTTTTTCATATACTTAATGGCGGTGTGGTGTAGATATTTATATGCGTCATTCTCTTCAGTATTGGCTCGAGAGAGCGCCAAAATTACAGTTCCTAAGGAAAGACCAAAATGTATTATTTACTGATAAAATAAGAGGCCTACAAAATGTAGTCTCCCGATCATTTCAGCAAGATCTCTTAGCAGGATAAAATGATTTTACCCTCTACATTTCAAGCTCTACATGCAGCAGCTATACCAAGATGCTATGTCTATTGTTCTAAAGCATAGCAAATCTGAAATTTTTTTTAACTTTCACCTACAATCCACAATGACCTGAAATAGCTATTGCTTTACTCCCACATATTCGTAAAAAGCCGACTGATCGTCCTGACATTGTTACTTGCGTTTTCGCGTTGAGACTCAAAAACTGAAGGTGGATAGGTTGAAGAAAAAGTATTTGCTATAAAAAACCATTCAGAGAGAGTATATTTCATCATTCTGGAAGCAAATAACTTTCAAAATGTCTGGTATTCTTCATTGAAATAAATCTAAAAATTTCTATTTGAATGCCTAATGAACTTAGTTTGCGGCATTTGCTGCACAAGCCACTAGTATTGGATATAATTTCGTTGCATTTCTTATATTATTGTTTCTTGTATTATTATTTTGATATTCATCACTTTACTTTTGCTTACACATATTTGATTATTCAAATTAAACTTTTAAATAATTATTTTAGTGTAGGCTTAAACTTGTAGTATTACTTTTTCATTATTCGATGTAAACTCCACTCCCGGCCACAAGCTTTTGCTTCATCGGGAGTGCCAACCAAAAGTGTATCATTATTATGATCGTTCAAATACTTACTTACTGGCTTTTAAGGAACCCGCAGGTTCATTGCCGCCCTCACATAAGCCCGCAATTGGTCCCTATCCTGAGCAAGATTAATCCATTCTCTATCATCATATCCCACCTCCCTCAAATCCATTTTAATATTATCTTCCCATCTACGTCTCGGCCTCCCTAAAGGTCTTTTTCTCTCCGGCTTCTCAACTAACACTATATGCATTTCTGGATTAGCCCATACGTGCTACATGCCCTGCCCATCTCAAACGTCTGGATTTAATGTTCCTAATTATGTGAGGTGAAGAATACAATGCGTGCAGTTCTGTGTTGTGTAACTTTCTCCATTCTCCTGTAACTTCATCCCGCTTAGCCCCAGATATTTTCCTAAGCACCCTATTCTCAAACACCCTTAACCTTTGTTCCTCTCTGAAAGTGAGAGTCCAAGTTTCACAACCACAAAGAACAACCGGTAATATAACTGTTTTATAAATTCTAACTTTCAGATTTTTTGACAGCAGACTGGATGATAAAATCTTCTCAACCTAATAATAACAGGCATTTCCCATATTTATTCTGTCTTTAATTTCCTCCCGAGTATAATTTATATTAGTTACTGTTGCTCCAGGATATTTGAACTGCTCCACCTCTTAAAAAGATAAATCTACAATTTTTATATTTCCATTTCCTACAATATTCCTGTCACGAGACATTGTCTTTTCGGGATTTACTTCCAAACCTATCTCTTTACTTGCTTCCAGTAAAATTCCCGCGTTTTCCCCTAATCGTTTATGGATTTTCTCCTAACATATTCACGTCATCCGCATAGACAAGCAGCTGATGTAACCATGATCGTTCAAATAAATATTATTATTATTATTATTATTATTATTATTACCGGAGGGCAAAAAAACCTTTGGGGAGGCCGAGACGTAGATTGGAAGATAATATTAAAATGGATTTGAGGGAGGTAGGATATGATTGTAGAGACTGGATTAATCTTGCTCAGGATAGGGACCGATGGCGGGCTTATGTGAAGGCGGCAATGAACCTCCGGGTTCCTTAAAAGCCAGTAATTATTATTGTTATTATTATTATTATCATCATCATCATCATCATCATCATCATTTCACGCTTTATAAGCAAGGGAAAAACCGAAGACGAACGAATGTGAGAAAGCAATAATTATTCTTAATCTATATTCTACAAGATGCTGGTGTTCAAAACCCGTCAACTGGTATGTCTAAAAGTTGCAAATGCGTAACATGTGTACACATGGCCCTCTTAATACAATTACCACAGTAGCAGATGTGTACAGAATGCAGTCGTTTCTATAGCTACAAGTAACCAAACACGCCAGTTTCCTTCTGTAGAAGAAGGGCTCGAACAGCTTTGCTTGAGGGATTTCGAGAGGGTGAGAAACACTATATAAGGCCTCTCTGTAGAGATCTGGCGGCCTAGCGAACAGGCGATGACTACATCAAAGAGACCGTGTGATTGAGCCCTTTCGTGATAATCTTCTGGCCCGGTGAAGCTGTTGCTGGCTGGTCTAATACAGATGGCTGCCTTCTAATTGAGCAAGATTTAATTTACTCTGGTTCACTCTATAGACAAATGCGTCCTCCATCTCGCTCACGCCTCAATTTCATCTCTGTCTTTCTTATAACTCGCCCCTAATGCAGCCCTGAGCTCCTGTGGCGCCGCGGAGTGGATGAACACTACGGTTATGTTAAACTCAAGGAGTGTTTACCATGCAATCTATACCGACAATGAGCTGCACGGAACAGACACTTTGATTGGACCTACGTAAATTGATTACAGTTTGTATAAACAATAACGCGGCTATAGCCAACTTTCCTTGTGCATCAGAGAGAATATAAAGTCCTTTACAACATATAAACTACCACAAGAAACATTTCAGAATTTAATAAACATAAAATAAGGGAAATCGCACATCAAAAATCACCATCCACTTACTCACTTACTTACAAATGATTCTGAGAGAATCCGGAGGTTCATTGTCGCCAGAGGTCTGCATCGGACGTTTTCATTCGAGCGTTAAATAGTTCATAGCATAATCTGACAGGTAGCGCACATGCATGATGGGTAAAGTTGTCGCGAGAGATAAATCCTCGAACGGTATAAGCCGAGCGTTAGACATTCGTTCTTGTTTTTTTTTTAGTAGGTTATTTTACGACGCTTTATCAACAGCTTTGGTTATTTAGCGTCTGAATGAGATGAAGGTGATATGCCGGTGAAATGAGTCCGGGGTCCAACACCGTAAGTTACCCAGCATTTACTCATATTGGGTTGAGGGAAAACCCCGGAAAAAACCTCAACCAGGTAACTTGTCCCGACTGGGAATCGAACCCGGACCACCTGGTTTCGCGGCTAGACGTGCTAACCGTTACTCCGCAGGCGTGGACTCGTTCTTGTTACAGTGATGAACTGTGTAGTAATATCATAGATGTTTATCACTTCAAAACTTTGCAGTGTTTAACTAACCTCTCCACAGTACAACTACAAAACTTGCTTTAAAATGTAATATAAATGTTGTAGGGAAATGTCCCCCCCCCCCCCCCCACAGGAGTGATTTTGTTTTTGCCATATCTGATAGATGTTATTGGATGTAAATATAATTATTATAAACGGAGAACACAATCACGATAATGCAAGAAATGTATCAAGTTTTCTAGTAATAATAATAATAATAATAATAATAATAATAATAATAATCTCTAATAATTAGTGTATCAATCTTTGCGTCTGTAACAGTTGTGCAGCATGATTATTCATTTTATGCTCGACCATGCCGAAATGTAGTAATTACACACCTGGTAGCAGTCCTTTAATACATGTCATTAAAGTACACCAATTCATTAAAGTTCAGGTTTTCGATTATTCTCGGTTATGCAATCGAAAGTCAACGAGGGAAACGTCACGGAGGCTGGAAATCCAATATTATCGCAGAAGGTTATGTTCTGTTACTATAATAATTAGCGTTAATTGTAAATAATATTAAAATAAATTAAATTTGTCATCTCGTTTTTCAATTCTAAATCAATTTCCAGGTTATATCAAAATTAGTTCATGTTATTCTCAAGATTACATCAAGGTCAATGACATTATTGTTCCTTGGAAAAAAATCAATACTTTCGCGTCTGCGCACATCTCACAATTTACGAGCTATGCACAAGGTCACTTCCGATCTTCAGTCAGATACGAATAAAATGAATACTTCTGAATAATTTCAAGTTAGAAATATGGTCGAGCATAAAAAGTCGTATGAAACTTGCCTATAATGGTAATTAAGAAGCTCGTATGAAAATTATGAAACTAGCTTGCGCTCGTTTCATAATCAAACATACTCGCGTCTTAATTACTATCATTATAGGCTCGTTGCATAATGTACTATTATTATATTTTCTGTGACGTTATCTCTGTACTAATATTGTTATTAATTTACTGCTATATAGCCTAATAATATTTTGTAAAACGTTTCTACATTGTCGCAGTATATAGGCGGAACACTATGTATGGACCTATCATATTATATATGTGGTATAATAACTGTATATCGAAATTTTTCATACTATTTTATTTATAACTTCATGTTACTGTTTTGGTACGTTCCATTAGACGTTTGTCATAAAGGCAGAAAATAAAGCCTTATTTTTACCGTGTGAGCAAAACATATGTGTATCTTATCTGTCGTCTTCCATACAAGATAAGACATGTCGGTGAGATGACCTTGTACTGTGCATCTATGTATTACGAGCGTATTACGACCGATGTTATCTCGCTCGAGCGTGCGACATTCGACCGAGTTCAAGCGAGCGATGTAACTCCAATGCAGCACTCTGATTGTCGCCCTCACATAAATCCGCCATCGGTCCCTATCCTGTGCAAGATTAATCCAGTCCCTACCATTATTATTATCCCACCTACCTCAAATTCATTTTAATGGCTTTGAAAAAAAAACTAAGTTAAAAAAATGCAAATTTGAGATATTATATTTAATTTTAATTTTATTTATCTAGTTAGTGAGTACAAATTAAGATTATAACACAAAAATGTTTCTAGCCACTACCGTAAGAGCCAGGCTCGTGTACGGTGTGGTCTTAGCCAATAATATAACATAAAATTTACAAGGATAGTTTACTAAATACAGTAAGTAACTTAATTCAAACCAATAAATACAACACAAGGAAAGAAAAAAAGAAGAAAGAGAAATAGAAAGAAAAAACACATTTAATATAAATTGACAATCAGAAAAATCCAGTGATATTCAATAAAAACATGAATACAGTCGACAGAAATAAAACATAAAAAAAAATATACAGATTTGTTAACATTATATACCATGAATAATTTTATAAATTAATTTTTCTAAAAGCTTCGATTTTTAAATATTTCAAATTTGGAAAATGGTTGTAATTTCTTGGGCCGAAACTAGCACCATGTTTAAGAGCTGCACTTGTATGACATTTAGGCTCAATTATTGTAGCGGCCATCTACTGAAATAGTTGTTAGGGGAAAGAACACCACAGGCCTATGTTATATGAGTGGAAAATTTCAGTGGTTTTCATAAAATAACTATAGTTCAAAGGTTTGTTCTTATTCTCAAACACCCTTAACCTATGTTCCTCTCTCAAAGTGAGAGTCCAAGTTTCATAACCATAAAGAACAACCGGTAATATAACTATTTTATAAATTCTAACTTTCACATTTTTTGACAGCAAACTAGATGATGAAAGCTTCTCAACTGAATAATAACAGGCATTTCCCATATTTATTCTGTGTTTAATTTCTTTCCGAGTATCATTTATATTTGTTACTGTTGCTCCCAGTTATTTGAATTTTTCCACCTCTTCAAAGGATAAATGTTCAATTTTTATATTTCCATTTCGTACAATATTCTCGTCACAAGACATAATCATATACTTTGTCTTTTCGGGATTTACTTCGAACCCTATCGCTTTACTTGCTTCCAGTAAAATTTCCGTGTTTTCCCTAATCGTTTGTGGATTTTCTCCCAACATATTCACGTCATCCGCATAGACATGCTAGTAATTATAATAATAATAATAATAATAATAATAATAATAACAATAATAATACTAATAATAATAATAATAATAATAATAATAATAATAATAATAATAATAATAATAATAATAATAATAATAATAATCTACAAACATCGTGCCTTTACCCAGAGTTGATGAAGGTAATATACTTTTTTAAATGAAATTGAAAGTTCTGCCACCTCCTGATTTGTCCCTTTTATTTATATTAAAATAAGTGGGCAAAAAATGTTATATCAGAAAATTTCAAATTTCAAAGTTTCGATTGAAAAAATATCAAATCCAAATTTAAATTCAATATCTCGAGGAAATTGTCTATTAAAATATTACTGTTTTAGTTTCCAATATTAATTGCAAGTATTTTTAAATGAAGCTCAAAAGCTTAAAATTGCTCTTCTGTAAAAATTATGAAAAATACACATATCATGTTTTGACATTCTAGTCTAGAAATATACTTCAGTTTTCCCAAGTTTCTACAACACCCTAAGAAACGGCATGATGAATTTCATACTTGGAGTAACAACAATAGCCAAGCCAGATAGTTTTTTGTCTCTCCTGAAAATTTATGGACTATGTTTTTTTTTCTTCAAAAAACCCTTCAACAGTACTATTTTCGAAATTGATCTGATCTTTTCTTAATATCAGTTTACTTTTTCCGAAATTGAGATTATTTTTTCTGAAATAGAAAGATGTAGAGAATTGCTCTTGGTAACGGATTCAGTTATTTGCTGCTGATCCGGAGCTGCGTTCGGGCTTGGGTTGGATCCCCCTTTGGTCTTTGGTTTCTTCCGAGGTTTTCCACAGCCGTGGGACTGAAGCCGGATGGTCTATGGCGAGTCTATGGCGAATCCTTGGCATCACCCCCTTTGATTTGATTACCTGCCTTTGATTTGATTACCTGGTTGGGTTTTTCCGAGGTTTTCCCCAACCAAAAGGCAAATGCCGGGGTAACATTTTGACGAATCCTCGGACCTCACCTCATCTCACTACATCTCGCCAAAATATTGTAAAAAAATTGCACAAAATTGTAAAAATTGTAGAAAATTACTAAATTGTAAAACTATAAAAATTTGTAAAAATTGTAATTTTAATATTGTAAAATTTTGTCATGTTCCACATCTTAAAGCTTCATTGCTCATGTAAGATCTATGGAATAAAATAAATGAATGAATGAATGAATTGCTAATGCAGGCAAAGTGTAGCTTCGAAAAGATGTGTAATTCTTCATCCATGACGAGTTGAATCAACCGAAATTTATCACCCCACACCGAATAAGTTGATACTTTGTAAGTTGATACACACACACACACACACACATATATATATATGTATATATATATATATATATATATATATATATGCTTTTTGCTGGTTGAGTGGAAGAGAAAGCCTTACGAGCTTAATTCTGCCAGCTAAAATAAATTATTATTATTATTATTATTATTATTATTATTATTATTATTATTATTATTACTAGCCGTACCCGTGCGCTCCGCTGCACCCGTTAGAAATAAATATAAAGTAATTTCATAATTAAAATAGGACATTTGATCCTGGGAACATTCGTGTTTGATAGAAGGATAAATCGTTTATTATGTTACTTAATTTAAATTGCATTTAAAATATTAAAATGCGATCATTTTGATCCAGAGACACTCATTTGGTCATAAAAATTATTTTAGGAAATACAGGAAACGAATGTACAGAATAGCCTATCAAGTTTTCTGTGCATAAGAATCTATTTTAATCTTACCTGTCCTCAATTCACTCACAAGTTACTGTAATAACATTATAGCATTATGTCCATCCAGAGAAACTACACTTTCCAATGATGAAATAATAATTAATTATACAAATAGGTTAATTTAGCTTCCGATATTACTTCATACAAACACAGAAACATTATCTGTAGGCTACCGTATGTTTCATAGCTTTCGAGTGTTGTTGTCCAAGGCCCCTTATAGACGAAGTCATTTGTTTTTTATTTCATTACACCGCCTTAAATGGCGTTGTTATTGTACTTTTGAAACTCATTTATCTCATTAAATATTAGTTCTATAAAAATGTTGCTTGGAATAAAACTTATCGGAAATTATTTTTAAAGAAACTTTTGTTAGTAATATTTTTTATGAAAATTAATAATAAGGGAGATATTTCGATTTATTTAATTCAAGCCCCCTTATAACCCCCCTTTTAAATAAAATATTTTGAATGCCATATAGCCTAAAATCTAAGTTACAACGAACTTAATTTATATTCCAATTTTCATATAAATCGGTTCAGCCATTATCGCGTGAAAAAGTAACAAACATCCAGACAGAGACATACAAACAAAAATTTCAAAAAAGCGAATTTCGGTTTCAGGGTGGTTAACTATATATGTTAGGACCAATTATTTTTGGAAAATCGAAAATTACCACAAAAAATTTCGGCTACTGATTTATTATTAATATAGATTATTAATATAATGAAACTCTTAAACTGCTCTACAGAAGAACCCAGTAATTTTATTGTAGTCCGATATAGGGTAGAAAAGCTTCTACATAAGCGGGTTGGGACTTGATAGGGTGATAACGGCATCCCCGTCTTGTCTGACACCTGTCACGTTGCGGCTGACTTCCCTTCCCAGAAACTATGTAGCTAGATGTTGCAAGTTGCAGCTTTCTCTTAGCGCCGCCAGATGCGCTGTCAGCGATCGTAATGATGACAGGCGTTTGAAAACGATTAGGGGATGTGAATGACACATACATGTGATATAATTGTGACACTGAAAAGCAATTTAGGTATTGTTCAGTTTATCTACAGGGAGTTTCGTAAAATGCGGAATCTATTTGATTGACGATTATAGTAAAGATTTACATAAATTTACTCTCGAAATCACTTCCATACCGAGCACGGTGATGCAGTGCCTAACACATTCGCTTTGTATTCGAGAGGGCTGAGGTTCGATGCTAGGTATTGGCTATCCTGACTTGGAATTTTCGTGGTTTTTCAAGTCCCTCATGGTTAATGCTGGAATAGCACCAAACACAAGGGCCACAACCGACTTCATTTCCAATTTTACAATCCTTCATAACAGCATTTCGTTGTCATCTTCTCACCTTTCGCGGCAGGATGATCATCTGTCAGAGAAGTATGGTAACTGACTGTGTTCCTCTCTGTCGACAGGAAAAAACACTAGAGGTAGACCGCTGAAGACCGGAAATAGTCCAGCAAATAATCGCTTCAATTTCAAGCTACAGTTTATTGTTTCATCAATAGCATTCTTAAACATTTGTCACCTCATAGCTTTAGGGACCCTTTTATTCTAGTCAGTTACTGTGTGACAGTGAATCAGTTAGAATTATCTTGGACTCATTTGTGTTAATTAAATTACGTACACATTTCACTTTTTTGATATATTTAAGAAATAAAGATGTCTTCTCCACCTAATGAAGCCTGTAATTACACAAAAATAAGAATTTACTTCATGAAATTCTTGAAGGTCACTGTTCTTCATATGCGTCATTAAAAAGACGAAGATACAACATTCGGATGGGCTGGGGACAACTCGCCACAGAAAATTGACCACAGAGGCAACTCGCCACATAATTTAAATTCGTATCAAAGACAATTCGCCACACATTATATTCAAGGCAATACTCAAATTCGCAACAATTTATAATATTGTGACAGCGACGTGAGAATCGAACTCACGACCAGCGTCCCGCATGAAAGCAGATCGCACAGGCTCCACGGAACAGGTGACGTCGCGCGGTGGAGAGAAGAGAGGGTGTATTACGTCACGCGACGAGTTTGCGCGCGCATCTGGTGCTGGTAGAGAGGAGAGGGCCCTGGATTTCTCTGGAATGCCATCTCTAGAGACGGGTCGAACTTTCCAGGCTACGTCGCTGTAGTTATAAATTACGGTCGCGAAGAACGACAGCAGTTTCAAGTTTTCAGTCAGCCACAACTTGTGTATTCGATCGAGTGGCTCTGGAGTTCGAACTCGCAGTTGGAGGGACCTGAGTTCGAGAAAATTGACCAGTTCGAGAGTGAACTGTCTCTGAAGGTCTGTGGTTCGAATACTGTGAACTCAAAGACTGAGATAATAACTGTGAACTGAGAACTGGTAGTTGTGATTTGTAAATAGTGCTTTGTAAATTAGTTAAGATTAACAGTTCATTGTTGTGCGTAATAGTCAAAGTAAATTGTCATTGTTCGGTGGAGTGCAAATACTGTGTTGAGTGAAGAAATTGTTGACAAGAGCAATTTATAAAGGAATTATTGTTGTTTTACATTGTTGGGTAACACAAGACAAATCCAGAAGCTGTGAACTAATTCGAAACTATGGCGAAAGAAATTCGCTTCACGAAATCAGAAAGAGGTTCTGACAAATTAATATATCTTGGCTACATGTACACGAGACTTAGAGAAAATAAGAATGGAGTTGTTTGGCGCTGTGACATACGTGGCGGTGTAATGCAACAGTCACGTTATCAGAAGATGGAAGCAGTGTCGTCAAAGAACCGTCTGAACACAAGAATCATTCTGCAGACTGGGGAAGGATTAAGGCAAAGGAATGTGTAGAGAACATGAAGGCAAGGGCGGGGACTTCCCGAGAACCAACGTCTGTCATTATTCAAAATGAGTTACAGCGTATTGCAAGTGAAGCCAATGTGAATCTACCGAAGAAACCATCTATTAAAAAAAACTGTGCGCCGTGTCAGGAAGCTGCACCTACCACCTGAACCAAGGAATATTCACGAACTGAACGACAGATACACTAAGACCGTACAAGGAGAAAGGTGGTGGTTGTACAGGGACATCATTTTATTTTTACTAACATTTTTAATATTAACCTGTCTATACCTTTAGAGAACAGGAAACACCGCTTGCTCCCCCCTCCAAGACTGGAGTTCGATGATACTGGCGTAAAACACAAATCACTCTACTAGGTATAGGAAGGAAGAAAAGTAGTTCATCCATTTACGTAAACTAGGAAATATCGCGATTTTGAGTTTGATAATTTTCATTAGGTTTTTCTTTAATCAAAGTACAGTACTGTATTAAGAATAAGTGTTTTTACTTACGAAGTGAGTTATCCATGCGAACGTATTCATTATGCAGTGTATATTATACTGTCTACAACACATTAGCGTACAATATAGAGAAAGAAGTTAAATTGAAAAATAATCATAATATGAATATTTAAACACAATTTTGAAAATGGTGGCCGTTCATTTCGATACAGGCTTCAGTTCTTTTGTGCATATTATCGCACTATAGACTATTGCATCTAATTCCAATTGCCAGTTTCGTCCTTCGTACTAGTAACTCAAGTTGAAATAATTCTGTACCTACTCTACGTACTGTAAATTCAATCTTCACTTCTGCCCGACCCGAAAATATAAAATTACTCAGACATGCTATCTACTGTCCGTCCAAGTGGTTATGCCGCAGGATTGTAGAAAGGGAGGAAATCACGTGACAGTTAATTACTTAACGAGGCCCTTTTATTTAAGTTAAATTAAACAGCTGTATAATATTACGTAAACGTCCAATTCCTAAGAGAAATTAATGTTTTCAGAAAAGAGCTAAGACAGCCCAGCTATTACAGAGGGGCGAGCAGAAGCAGATGGGGAAATCGGGATGCGACGTAGGCAAACGGACAGTACCTATGCGAAAATATGATTCAATATTGAAAGCTCTTTGGTCACTGGAAAACGCGAACATATTTCTGGAACGTACTATACTCAGTAACTCAGTACTGCTTACTATCTGCGGTCTTGGTTCTGTGTGGAGTTGGAACTTCCTTAGTAGAAGGGGTGGGAGTGAAGTACATTCAAAAACTCAGGTAAAATAAAAATTGAAGTAAAAATAAAATGATGTCCCTGTATTTTGAACCGGAGGACAACGTGAAACTTATCATATTTGCCACTAATGCACATTTAAATAAATTGTTACGGTCCCATTTTTGGATAATGGACGGTGTGGCAAATTGTCTATCTGTGGCAAATTGTCTATTTGTGGCAAACTGTCTATCTGTGGCGAATTGTCCCAGTTACCAATTTTCTGTGACGAATTGTCCCAGTTACCAATTTTCTGTGGCCAATAATTGTCCCAGTTACCAATTTTCTGTGACCAATTGTCCCAGTTACCAATTTTCTGTGACCAATTGTCCCAGTTACCAATTTTCTGTGACCAATTGTCCCAGTTACCAATTTTCTGTGACAAATTGTCCCAGTTACCAATTTTCTGTGGCCAATAATTGTCCCAGTTACCAATTTTCTGTGACCAATTGTCCCCGTTACCAATTTTCTGTGACCAATTGTCCCAGTTACCAATTTTCTGTGACCAATTGTCCCAGTTACCAATTTTCTGTGACCAATTGTCCCAGTTACCAATTTTCTGTGACGAATTGTCCCAGTTACCAATTTTATGTGACCAATTGTCCCAGTTACCAATTTTCTGTGACGAATTGTCCCAGTTACCAATTTTCTGTGACCAATTGTCCCAGTTACCAATTTTCTGTGACCAATTGTCCCAGTTACCAATTTTCTGTGACGAATTGTTCCAGTTACCAATTTTCTGTGACCAATTGTCCCAGTTACCAATTTTCTGTGACGAATTGTCCCAGTTACCAATTTTCTGTGGCCAATAATTGTCCCAGTTACAAATTTTCTGTGACCAATTGTCCCCGTTACCAATTTTCTGTGACGAATTGTCCCAGTTACCAATTTTCTGTGACCAATTGTCCGGCATCGCATTCGGACTCCTACTGGAAAGCACACCGAATATGTATTTCGAGTTTCTTCTTCTTCTTCTTCTTCTTCTTCTTCTTCTTCCTCCTCCTCCTCTTAAATTAGGATTCAATCCTGTTCTATTTCAATCGGTGCTATTGTGTTCGGAGGCAGGTGACCAGCTTTCCTGCCAACGTTTCGATGGTCGTCCCTGAAGTCTAGGGGGTGTCTGGTTGTGCTGTCATTGCGAGTTTTGGTGAAGAATCGTTCGACATTCTCAATACGTAGTCTCTTAATCATTTTCTCCTTGCTTTGACCCATTTTACTATGTCCTGTACATCACATATATTTCTAATTTTCTCATTTGTTTTCCTGTCTTGTAAGCTGTATCTTGCAATGCTTCGTAAGGTTCTCATTTCTATAGTTGTCAACATTTCCTCAGTCTTTTTCGTTTCAGCTCTCGTTTCAGTAGCATAAGTGAGAATGGGCCTAACACATCTTTTATAGATCCTAGTTTTACTTTCAATGTTCATATATTTGTTCCTCCAAACGACGTCTTTCATATCAAAACATTGCCATATTTCTCCCTTTTATCTCGAACATTATACGTTTTACGTCAAAAATTCTCATGGCTCATGCGGTGCCCACATTCGGTGTGTTTTAATACTGTGGACAAGATCTAAACATCTCTAAAATAGTTATGCAAGAAATTATAGACAAACCCTTGACTCCCCTTACAGATATTTCTAACGATTACATTTTATCTTTCTTTCATTGTCTTGTTTGATTTCGCAATGCGTGTGGTGGAGGGTATATGCTTGGACCAACAATAAGGTCACACATTTCGGACCTCCTTGGTCAAGTAGTCAGTGCAGGACCATAGCTGAGACAACATCGTATAACACATGACAAGGAATAAACACCTAGTTCATAGACAGAAGATAAATCTCTGCCATTGTCCACGCCGGTAATCGAACTACGAAATCCTTGAGTCGAAAGCGCATACGCTGTCACGAAGTCAAGTTTGCATTACATAAAAAATTACAAGAATTTTTGTCGTATTAGTAATATATTTTCTATCTACAAAAATGCATATGGAGAATTGGAACATACTTTTACTCACTCTGTTTGTATTTAATTTGACATGTTATATATACTGTGGGTCTATATTTTATATATATTTTTTTCCTTTCTTTTCAGGTATGTGAATAGCCCCATTGCATGTGTGACTATGAAACCGGTAAGAATTGAATTGAGATTTCGTTATGATTTAGAACTAGCCTTCTTCCATGTCGAGTATTAGGTAACGTCTTTTAAGTTTATATATTTTCTATTTTATAGTAAACTGTAAATTATTCTTAAGACATCCTACAAGTATCTTCGGTATAATACCTATAGAAAACACAAGAAATATGTACATTGCAATATAATATATAAACTTTTTTACCTAGAAATATTTTTTGCCCTCAGCGTTTCCGATTGTTTAAGATAATTACCCCAAAACTGGTTCATTGGATTGGAGATACCTCATATTAGAACTTAAAAATGTGAGTAACATATTGCTACTAACATTCTAATGACTTCGACATAACAAACTGCATAAGCTAGAATCGTTGGCCATAATGTGACGGTAATTCTCCTTGAGGAAAAAATTTGCTCTATCGTGTTACCAAAAATAATATTAAATCATACTATGTCTTATTTCATTCCTTTAAAGTCTTAGAAAATGGCCGACAAACAGAACATTACAATAGAATAGAGTGTGCAGTAATATTCGCAGAAGAGAAGCCACTATTAACAACATATGAATAAACCATGGCAAACTTAATTAGTATCTTCCAAACTGAACAAATGAAGGTACTCAATATAAATCATAGAGACAAAGCCCCCTTATTTCCGAATTATTTTATCACATTTCAAAAGTTGGTACACAGGCCAATCCATTCCCAGCAGATTTTAGGTGTGTCCTTTTCTATGAATTGTTCAAAGAACGGCCCCGCAATAGGCATCATGCCAATAGCTTAAACATTATTGTTAACAAACAAATACAACATACACTAATGAATTCAAGCAATAATAAGGTTAATGTTGAGTTTTTAACATTTCGTATTACAATATTTTAGAATTGGCCTACAACACTATGGAATAATACAGAAATTAGTAAATAATACTTAAGCCTACGTCTACACCATGTTTATATTTATTGTGCAGTTCACATTATCCATTACACAAAACGATGGAATATTACTTCTATTGATTGTGGAAGTAGATATACATACCTGCGTTTGTTCTCCTTGTAAAACTTCTACAAACTTTCTACCCCCTTGGATCAACTCCCATGGCTTCGTTAAATTTATCTGATATCTTTTGGAACTTCAAAATATCCATCCAAATCTCTCACCATGATTTTCCATCTATCAACTGTTTCTGCATGAATAGCCCCGTAATGAGCGTAGTCCCTTATCAACTTCAACAATGCATACGGAACAGTTCATTCTGAACATATTTCAGGAGTGTCTTTTTCTACCGGTTGTTCAATATGTATAATTTAATATTAATTTATTAAAAAATAATGAATTTCTTCATAATATGAAATAAAATATTTACATTACAAGAACTGAAAGGATTTTAAGAATTCATTTCGAAAAAAAAAAAATCTTAACTCATCGATAAAACCTGACTTTCAGTGTTTGTAACGTAAATAAATATTTCGAACTACTAGGGTTTTATAATATAGGGTGATTCAGACCACACGTAACAGTCATTTATTTCGGAAACTAGTGCATTAAAATTTTCGAGAAAAAATATTTATTACTAAACCACATGTGAACTTTCACTTGAGCTTAATTTCATCACTCAGCCCTAACAGGAAGTACGGTCAGTGGCGTATCACTTTAAAATTTCAAATGGGAGTATGGGTCAAATAGGGTACCATTTCATAGAGCTCTTCAAAACAAACAACTTTCAAAGGAAACGTTTTTATTAATTCCTATTCTTTCAATGAGAAAACATACGAAAAGACAAGGGTGATTCGGACCACACATAAGTCATTTATTTCGGAATCTAGTGCATGAAAATTTTCGAGACAAAAATATTTATTACGAAACCACATGTGAACTTTCACTTGAGCTTGATTTCGCCAATCAGCTCTAACAGGAAGTAGGGTCAGTGGCGTATCACTTTAAAAGAGCTGACATAAAACAGCGAATCCGGGAGACCTGCCAGTCACTTGATCACGCCGAAGTGTTACGAGTCACTGACAATGTTAGAAGAAGAGTACAGGTGTGTGCTGCTCAGAATGGCAGACAGTTTGAACATTTATAAAAATTAATGGAATTGTCCAGCCTTTCAGTAACATGTCAACATTAATTGTCTTGTTTACATTTTCGTCTTTTAACATTTCTCAATATTGATGGCATTATCTTTTTGTACGTTTTTTCATTGAAAGAATAGGAATTAATAAAAACGTTTCCTATGAAAGTTGTTTGTTTTGAAGAGCTCTATGAAATGGTACCCTATTTGACCATACTCCCATTTGAAATTTTAAAGTGATACGCCACCGACTCTACTTCCTGTTAGAGCTGATTAATGAAATTAAACTCAAGTAAAAGTTCACATGTGGTTTAGTAATAAGTATTTTTTCCTCGAAAATTTTAATGCACTAGTTTCCGAAATAAATGACTTACGGGTGGTCTGAATCACTCTGTGTATATATATATATATATATATATATATATATATATATATATATATATATATATATATATATATATTGATGTCTTTAAGTTACAATTTTAGATACTTGATGTTCGTAAATGTTTAATTATAAGCGACATACAGTACACTTTCGCTCTATTTTGAACTCTCCGCTGTATAAACTGATACTCAATATGGAAGCTATAAATATAAGAACGTTATCTATCAGCCCTGGAGCAAGACAATCAATCTGAGTTGTAAACGCGCCCTCTTTATCACAGTTGTTGCACTGTTGGGACAGGTAATAACAGTAATACGCCATGTTGGGAACACCGTCCGCTCTCTTTTGTCATTGTGTGCTTTCACATTTCATATTCCATCCAGCTGTGCGTGAAATGAACTTGCTTATGTATGGGCGGTCTGAGGATAAAATGTAAATTACATTAGCTGCTCTTCTTCCATTTTATTTAAAGATAGATTTAAACCCTAAGTTTTTTTCTTGGCCTTTATTTGATCACATTGCATTACCTTTAATTGAATAAGCATCATCATTATTATTATCTGTAGTAAAGTCACGAGAGGTCTGAGATTTATCTGGGAAATCTCAGACCTCGAGTGACATTTATTAGGACTATTTCGTGAATAAAATAAAAATGTAAATAATATATCCCTAAAATTCGATCACAAAATGTTAATAATTGTTTATTAACGAATACTTAACCCATTCAGACATTGTCAAGTTGAAATACTCGTAGATGAATATCGATTACTGCAATAAAGAAATTCGACGTTATTATTCAGTAATGCCAATTGCGAAAAGCGAAATAGAGGTTTAACAATGTTAATTATATGTACTGCACTTTTCTCTTATTATTATAACATAAATACATTTTCATTATCTGCTGAAATCATAATTTAATTTAACAGTAAGAGTGGGGACAGCTATATACCAATGCTTATGTATTCACAGCGAGACATGTTGCTACACAGTGAAGCCATCTCTGTATAGAGAGGCCTAATTAAAACACGAATTTTATTACGCCATACGGAAGGCAGTTTGATAAAAAGACCTTATTATTACTATGCAAGGTCATTGGGTTTCATATGCGATGATGTTACATAAATTTGAACATCTGACTTTGTATTAAATATTTAATTTCATTCACAAGATACAATTTTATAGGCTACTTATAGGTTATGTTACCTGTGGGAGCAGGGCCAATGTCAGTTGTGTCTTATTTCGACCGTTACAATCAGTGCTACACGAAAGGATTTTTTATAGCTCGACAAACGCATTCTCGCTGTAGTGTGTAACGGAACTAAAACTGCATCTACACCGCAGGCAGTGATCTACACAATTCAATGTTCCAATCGCGTATGCGTGCAATCTGGGAAGAATATTGAAATAATCAAGTTTAGAAGGTACGTTCAATTAAGATGTATGAAGATTTTGTGTCTACATGGTGCACTGTTTTGAACGTCGTCTTCACTACGTAAATATATTAATTAATATTAAATATCAATCTTGCATTCATTGCTTTAAAGTTGAAAGAAAAGTTTAACCGTGTAGTTGCATCTTAATGTATTCATGATCATCAATTTACGGGGAAACAATTGGCGACAACGACTAAACAAAAGAGCGACCATGCGATAAATTGATAGCGATAAATCTAGCTGCAAAAATTATCGCAAAGTGTGACTGTGATTGGTTGGAATTCAAAATTTCATTACACTTCATTGGTCTAAAATGGAATGACGTCATGTAAACGAAATAGTCATCATAATTATGTAGAGGATTGATGACAGATCTGCATCCATGTCTCTGTATTTCATGATAATATGTTAGTTAATATCTCCTCCCATTGCAAAACACGAGCTGTTATGTTATTTTTAATATTGTCAATCCACTTCATTTGTGGTCTTTGTCTGGGTTGTTTATATTTCAGTTTCAAATTTAACATTCTCCTAGGTAACCTGTCTTCGTCCATTCTTGTGATATGCGCAAAGCATGAAGCATTATTCTTTCTTCACCCACTCTTTCCAACACAGCTTTATTTCTTATTCTGTCTGTCCATTTCACACGCTCCATCCTTCTCCATATCCACATTTCAAATGCTTCTAGTCGTTTCTCTTCACTTCGCCGTAATGTCCATGTTTCTGCCGTATTCAATGCACCACTCCACACAAAGCACTTCACTAATCTCTTCGTTTGCTATTTTTCTAGAGATCCGCAGAAGATGCTCTTTTTTTCTATTAAAAGCTTCCTTGGCCATTGCTATCCTCCTTTTGACTTCCTGGCAGCAGCTCATGTTACTGCTTATAGTACACCCCAAGTATTTGAAGTTGTCCACTTGCTCTACTGTCTTATTTAGAATTCGCTAGTTTATCTTCTTTAGTTTTCTTACAATAATCTTGATGTTTGTATTATTCGCATTTATTTTTATTCCATATTTGTCGATATGTAATATATTATTGCTTAGATGTTATGACAAGGCCTGTTACATGAATGTTTAATGGCCATAAAATCATAATAATAATAATAATAATAATAATAATAATAATAATAATAATAATAATAATAATAATTAGCATTATCATCATCATCATCATTATTTTTATGACTAATGACATACATTTGGCACCGAAGTTTTTAACATTTCCAAACATTTTTCATCAACTCCAAGTGGAAGATTGTTTTTCATTTACTAATTGTTATTTCAACATCTCATAATTTTCGTTTGTCTTGCTGTATAAGTCTATCCCACCCAATTCAATCCGCGGTATGTAAAATAGGTTTTTAAAGCAGTTCATGCATACATTTCAAACTTTATTTTACAGACTCATTCATTCATTCATTCATTCATTCATTCATTCATTCATTCATTCACTCATTCATTCATTCATTCATTCACTCATTAATTCATTCATTCATTCATAGTATTCTGCCTAAGGGCAGGTCTTTCACTGCAAACCCAGCATTCTCCAGTCTTTCCTATTTTCGGCCTTCCTCTTTGTCTCCTCATATGATCCATGCATCTTAATGTCGTCTGTCATCTGATATCTTCTTCTGCCCCGAACTCTTCACCCGTTTACCATTCCTTCCAGTGCATTCTTCAGTAGGCAGTTTCTTCTCAGCCAGTGACCCAGTCAGTTCCTCTTCCTCTTTCTGATCAGTTTCAGCATCATTCTTTCTTCACCCACTCTTTCCAACACAGCTTCGTTTCTTACTCTGTCTGCCACTTCACACACTCCATCATTCTCCATATCCACATTTAAAATGCTTCTAGTTGTTTCTCTTCACTTCGTCGTAATGTCCATGTTTTTGCCTCAATCATTGCAGCACTCCACACAAAGCACTTCACTAGTCTCTTCCTTAGTTATTTCTCCAGAGATCCGTAGAAGATGCTTCTTTTTCTATTAAAAGCTTCCTTTCCCATTGCTATCCTCCTTTTGACTTCCTGGTAGCAACTCATGTTATTGCTTACAGTACACCCCAAGTATTTGAAGCTGTCCACTTACTCTACTGCCTCATTTAGAATTCGCAAGTTTATCTTGTCTCCTAATGATCCCATATTATCTGTGACTACGAAAAAATTGTTGAACAATTAAATTTTAAAAATATATTGGTAGTCTCTACTGCCTTGCGTTTGCCTTCCGACACTCAACAGAACGGCAGTATTCACGCGGAAAATAAATACTTTTCAGCACACAATCCGAACAGCACGCTCATTGATTCCACTTGTTTCGTTGGCGTCCGTAATGACCACAGCTCTCTATTCTTCATCTGACCCGTGTTGGGTGTGCTTGCGTACGATATTTCTGTAAAGTTAGTCAGCGGTAATTAAATTGCGCGGTATGGTTAAACGTTTATATGTTGGTTCATAGTTAAAGCCGTTTCTAACATTTAAAGTGGTTTCCATGGAAACGGAAGAGAAGGTAAGACGATCCATAGGGAAATATTGCCAGACAGTGATAAATGTTTTCCGATATCTCTCAAACCAAATGAAAGTAAATAATTCTATTAAAGGGTGATGTTACGGTACAGAATGTTCAGATGTAGTCGTTTACTCAATTAGAAGTTTCAGAACGGCACTAGATGGATTTCTGATAAACACCAACGAGAAGCCAGTAAAATACGATACAGAAGTAGGAAATATAATAAGACGGTATACAGCAGTGTACGTTGTATTGTCCATATGATAATGTTGGTAATAACTCATCAATCTCAGTAGTATTTTTCCAGAATATGATACAGATACTTTTATTAAGGCTATGGATCTGTGAAATTTCTAACTTCTACATTTTTACACCAATTAATCGGAAACTTTTACCACATATTTCTTACAATGTGGACATGCAATACACAAATTTTCACTTTGATATTCAAATTAGTTTACTTTATGATACATTTTTGTTGTTGTTTTTTTAATACCAACTGAATTATAATTGTCCCAATTTTCAAAGTTTACATAAATTTTCTTTAAATTAATATTTAGTTATGTGGCTGGGAGGAAAAAGATCTTAAGTAATTTTTTTTTGAAAATGAGATTTTTATATATTCTGAAAGCGGATAGAATTCTCCACAATCTGGTACAACGGCTAAAGTCAAATAAGACTCCTGACTGGGTTTATAGGGCATTACCAAATGTCCTAAGTACTTTTTGAATCGAGCACACACAGAATAAAGGACTTAAGAATATTTAATACTTTATTCCTTACAAACACCACTTGTTTACTTTCCATGCTTCCCTATTAAAAAGGTCTAACTTGTATTTTAGCCATTTTATCACATACTGATGCCCTTTCCTTTTAAAACTTTAAGCACCAGGTAAACAGTCCTATAATTGTTTAAGACCCATTTTTCATTCCTAATAATTTACATTTCTGATTTGTTTTGACAATGAAAAGGTCTTATGTTTAAATACTCCCTTCTACTCAGTTTGGGTTCTAGTTTTAAAAGGGCTTAAGTGCGACTATTTTTGTACATAATGAAGAAAATTGTTAAATGAGCAACATTATCTATTTTAGAAGAAATATAAAGAAATAATATCCAGGAAAACCTCTTAATTAAAAAAAAACTCTATAATTAACACCAATTTCAATCTTTCTACTGCTCTCCTGAAAAGTATAAAATTTTTACTTAAGATCTTTTTCCTCCCGGCTACAGAATTTATTCCTGACAGATATAGGTAAAATATGACACATGGTACGATGGAAAGAGAAACTCAAATTTTTTTGTTATATTGGTGAACCTGTCGCATATTTATTAATTTCGTTGCTAGGGGACGATATAACAGAAAAAATGGCTGCAAACGAAGACAGGAGCGCATTTTGTGTGCTAGATTTTCACATATCCCAGTCTGTTGTCAGCCGTGAAAAGGTGTATGGCCCTTTCTTTTTTGTCGAGGCGACAGTCACAGGTAATTCGTACCTAGACATGTTACAATTATGGCTTCTTCCACAACTGGAACAGGACATCGAAGATCTCATTTTTCAGCAGGATGGGGCACCATCCCATTACCACTTAGATGTCAGAAACGAACTGAACACACGACTTCCAAGGAGATGGATTGGACGTGCTGGCCGTGAAGATTTAGAATGTTTTCATTGGCCTCCACGTTCCCCCGACTTCACTCGTGATTTTTTTTCTGTGGGGTTTTATAAAACAAGTGTATCAGCCACCATTACCACCTAACATTGAGGATCTTCGTGTCCGCATCACAGTGGCCATTGCACTGGTGGATGGTCCAATGCTACAACGTGTATGGCAGGAAATTGACTACAGACTTGATGTGTGTCGTGTGATACAAGGAGCTCACATTGAGCAAATGTGACTTACGTACGGTTGTGAACCAAATGTTTCTCTTTCTGTTTCATGTTTCATGTTTTCCAGTGAAAAAATTAAAAAAAAATTGTTAGAGTTTCTGTTTCTGTTGATACCAATTTCATGTTTTCTAATTTTTTGATGATTTAAGAGTAGCACATGTGATTTAACCGAATGGATAACAAAAATATTTGAGTTTCTCTTTCCATTGATACCTATATCATGTTTCTAAGTGTCTCCTAACGATAGTTATCCAAGTTTGTAATCGGAAAGATCGTTTATAGTAACACATTATTCACTATTCACTATTTACGTAAATGACATCCCTTCGACTCTACTGCACTATAAGCATCACCTCTACGCAGACGATTTACAAATCTATATCCACACAACCCCTGACTCACTCAATGACGCAATACAAAATCTTAACGAGGACCTTGAATCTATATCTGCATGGGCCAGAAAGTTTCGTTTGACTCTCAATGCAAGAAAATCACAAGCAATCCTAGTGGGACATCAACGTCTATTATGCAACATTACTCCTGCTCTTCCAGTCAAGTTAAACGACACAATAATCCCTTTTGCTTCCTGTGTTAAAAACCTTGGAGTTTACTTTGATATGCATTTAAACTGGAATAACCAACTAACCCATATTACCAAAAAAGTGCTTTCCATACTACATTCCTTAAACAACATTCGAAAATTCCTTCCGCTATCATTCAAGAAAATACTAGTGGAAACACTAGTAATGCCCCACTTCGATTATTGTGATTTTCTACTGACTGACCTCAATGTCAACCAGTCGCAAAAATTACAACGTGTTCATAATTCTTGTGTTCGCTTCGTCTGCGATGTCCGTCGCGCTGACCACATTACCCCATCCTTCCAAACTCTAAACTTGCTACGGCTTAACGAACGTAGAAATTTTCATTCTCTTGTTCTCCTTTTCCAAGTCCTTCACACTTCTACACCTACCTACCTTGCCTCCCGTTTCAGTTACCTGTCATCATATCATAATCTCTTCACACGCACGCAAAATAGCCGCATACTAGCCATACCAACACATAAGACATCATCGTATTCATCATCATACACAATCTCGCTCTCGCGCTTGTGGAATACCCTACCCAGTGACATCAGAGACTGTCGGAATTTAGTAGCGTTCAAAAGCAAACTTATTAAGCATTTTCTTACTGCGTAGAGTAGGTTTAATTTTTACTTGATTAATAAAAGAAATGCTTCTCTCTTCTTAACTTTTACAATAAACTGTCTAGCTTTTATTAGTCAGTTAATCTTTTAGTACTTTGATTTTTATTGTATTTGTAAATTTAATATTAATTGTAATTATAATTGTAATTGTATTCTTAATATTGCAGTTGTAATCCCCTGGTAGAGGGGAAGAGAAGGCCTGATGGCCTTATCTCTACCAGGTTAAATAAATAAATTAATTAATTACTTGCGATGGCAGAGGATATTTATAAGAGGTTCGCTGAACTTCGATCTTTGTGAAAAAGGTTACTTGAGTCCAGAGAGTTTGGGAACCAATAATTTAGATGAAGCTCATTTCGTGGATGTTTGTGACGTTGGTAACATTGAATGAATGACCAGCAGCATGCAAGCATTTTCCTACATTCCGCGTTGCTTACACTTGACTGCTTTTATCCGTCTTCGAAATGGAGACCGGAGAAAAATTTCTCTAATAATTTTAATCTCTTGGTGCTGAAATACAACGTCACATGCTTCCTTGCTTTCACCTGTCTATTTAACGAGTGTACAACCGGACACAAACTTACCTCGTATTTCCTGATTGACTTCCGCTAACAGCTGCGTCACTTCCTCAACGCGGTCCGACACAAGACGCAGCGTCACGTTGACGGGCTGTGACGCCTCGGTGTCGTGTAGCGTCACCAGCACCGCCGTGGTCCGGCCTGGAGCTGCCACCTCGGGCGTCACGATCGAGAACCCCCTGCAACAAGCAAATGTGGTTGAAACAGATAACACATTGATTTCAATGTTGAAATGACAGAGGGTTTGAGTTTCTTCCCTAAGAAATTTGAAGGGGTGGGGGAACAAAAGGGCAATCAACAGAAGTGGTTGAGGGATCTCGGAGGTATGGAAGAGGGAAGAATCTCTCTAGAGAAATAATAAATTATAAAAGAAAAGAGGGTGGAAAGCTGGCATAAACTTTGGGAACAGGCAACTAGTAAGAGGAGAAATGTCTGGAAATTAGGGTAAGAAAAATGTGAAGAAATGGCGACGAGACGAGTTGAACACGATAAAAAATAATGGAAAAGAAGAATAACAATAAAATGAACAAGTGAAACGAGAAGACCGTTCTGATTATGGTAGAATGTTGTAATTTATTTGACGATTCTTCCAACTGCAGTGTTTATTCGGGTGGAAATTTCAGCGCGGGCCTTAAAAAGTTGCGTGTAACTCTCTAGTAGGGATAGAGTTCTCTTCCTGCCTTGTAGCCAACGTGGGTATCTCCCAGCTCTTTTTCTCCTGCCACAGAAAGCCATGCTAAGCATTTTAAAGCAATTTAAAATCCATCGTTCTAGGACGGATTTGGAACCAAGGACATTCCATCAAACTGCTGTCAGGGTAACCTCTAGGACACTTGAAGTCACACATTACAAATCGCAAGATACATAGCTTTACTATGTTGCATATTTTTACATGGAACTACATGTCCTTGTTATTCTGTTATGCTATTTTATTCTCCTCGCCTTCTTGTGTTTTACTTGTTCTCCTAGTCTTCTACTTGTTCCATCTCTGTATTCCCTTTGTTATCTTTGTATTGTCCTTGTTATCTTTGTATTGTCCTTATTCTCTCTGTATTCTCTTTGTTATCTTGTATTGTCCTTATTCTCTCTGTATTCCCTTTGTTATCTTTGTATTGTCCTTGTTATCTTTGTATTGTTCTTGTTCTCTTTGTATTGTCCTTGTTCTCTTTGTATTGTCCTTGTTCTCTTTGTATTGTCCTTGTTCTCTTTGTATTGTCCTTGTTCTCTTTGTATTGTCCTTGTTCTCTTTGTATTGTCCTTGTTATCTTTGTATTGTCCTTGTTCTCTTTGCATTGTCCTTGTTCTCTTTGTATTGTCCTTGTTATCTTTGTATTGTCTTTTTGTATTGTCCTTGTTCTCTTTGTATTGTCCTTGTTCTCTTTGTATTGTCCTTGTTCTCTTTGTATTGTCCTTGTTCTCTTTGTATTGTCCTTGTTCTCTTTGTATTGTCCTTGTTCTCTTTGTATTGTCCTTGTTCTCTTTGTATTGTCCTTATTCTCTCTGTATTCCCTTTGTTATCTTGTATTGTCCTTATTCTATCTGCATTCCCTTTGTTATCTTTGTATTGTCCTTGTTACCTTTGTATTGTCCTTGTTCTCTTTGTTTTGTCCTTGTTCTCTTTGTATTGTCCTTGTTCTCTTTATATTGTCCTTATTCTCTTTGTATTGTCCTTGTTATCTGTGTATTGTCTTTATTCTCTCTGTATTCCCTTTGTTATCTTTGTATTGTCCTTATTCTCTGTATTCCCTTTGTTATCTTTGTATTGTCCTTATTCTCTGTATTCCCTTTGTTATCTTTGTATTGTCATTGTTATATTTTTATTGTCCTTATTGTCTTTGTATTCTCCTTGTTATCTTTTTATTGTCCTTATTCTCTTTGTATTGTCCTTATTCTCTTAGTATTGTCCTTGTTATCTTTGTATTGTCCTTGTTCTCTTTGTATTGTCCTTATTCTCTTAGTATTGTCCTTGTTATCTTTGTATTGTCCTTGTTCTCTTTGTATTGTCCTTGTTCTCTTTGTATTGTCCTTGTTCTCTTTGTATTGTCCTTGTTCTCTTTGTATTGTCCTTATTCTCTTTGTATTGTCCTTGTTCTCTTTGTATTGTCCTTGTTCTCTTTGTATTGTCCTTGTTCTCTTTGTATTGTCCTTGTTCTCTTTGTATTGTCCTTGTTCTCTTTGTATTGTCCTTGTTCTCTTTGTATTGTCCTTGTTATCTTTGTATTGTCTTTGTTCTCTTTGTATTGTCCTTGTTCTCTTTGTATTGTCCTTGTTCTCTTTGTATTGTCCTTGTTATCTTTGTATTGTCCTTGTTCTCTTTGTATTGTCCTTGTTCTCTTTGTATTGTCCTTGTTATCTTTGTATTCTCCTTATTCTCTCTGTATTCACCTTGTTATCTTTGTCTTCTCCTTGTTATTACCATTTGCCTTGTTCTTTTTTATTCCCTTATTCTCTTTGTATTTCTCTCGTTCTCTTTTTATCTCCCTTATTCTCCTTTTATTCCTCTTCTTCTCCTGTATTTCCCTTGTTCTGTTTCTATTCTCATTTTTCTCCTTTTCGTATTCCATTTATTCTCCTTGTATGTGTCTTGTCTGCTTGTTTGTTTTGAAACGTGTAGAGTTCAAAAGTAGAAAAATAAGTAACCAGAGTCTTTGGTACACTTTTTATAAAATGAAAAACATGGTTTTGAAAATATTTTAAAAATTTTTGTTCTTCACCCCTTTAACTTCTGTATCTAAAGTTTCTTCATAAAACTAGAAATAGGACATTTACAATCAGTATTTCATACTTCCTACTGACTTTGTAGGCCTATTGCAAAACCTGCATTTTGTGTGCATTACAGAAAGTGAAAACTCATTTGTCCGTTTGGATCGATTGATTTGTTTTCTGTAAGAATTACCCTGATTTTTTTAAACCAGCAATCCTATTTATTGAAACAGCTGCTGGTGTTTATTTACCACAGTAGTTCACGAAATATCCAGCTTTCAATCCATATAAAATGCACTTCATTAGTACGAAGCTGTGTTCAATGAAGTGTTAGTGCATGTATTGTCACTCCCTAACACATGGGCTCCTGGCTTCACAGCTCTTAATGTCTACTTAAGCAAGCCCATATTCCCCAGTAGCTTACATCGTATTCATTCATAAATTCCGCAGAATAAAAGCCCTCCTGATTTATGCGCTTGTAGTAAGATTCCATACCTTTCCTTTTGTGGGCGAGAAGAAAGAACTGAAGGGAAAATGGAACGAGGTCGAAGGACTTAATTGTATAAAGATGAAGACGAGGATGATGAAGGTGCGAAAAGGGCGGAGGTGAAGGGGTCGAGCGGGGTAGTCTGTGTGATGAGATGGAGGGGGGGATCTGGAAATATCGCACAAGCAGATCAGGCGGGAAAATGAGGAGATGATATGCAGTAGATCAGAAGCGATTCTGAGGGACCAGCAAGGTAGAAGGAAGGTGCCCTGGCCGTTCAGAGCCCCGAGTTCGTTAAATATTTATCAGACTGGGTTTACAGCGGGCGAGCGCGATGTTGTACATGACAGACGAAGCTGTGTGAGTTCGAATCCCACAAAGGGCAGAGACAGGTGCCCTCAGTTTGATGATCTGTGCTGTGTTTGCATGGTGTTGACCCAACGTTAGGAGTTGAACGTGTACGTTTAATGACAGACCGAGAAATTTCATGAGAAAACTACTTTCCCACGAGACTCTAACCAAAGACTCCAGACGTGATATGATGCTCTAGACCAGTCATATTCAACCTTTTTTCTCCGTGTACCTTCAGAGATACTTTTCCACTCAAGCTTGTATACCCCCAAAGTTGTTATTTATTTATTTAAATCCACCACCAACAGAAGCAGGCTTCCAATTTACAGGTGGCTTACATAGATACATACACAAAATACATAATAAGAAAAAAAAAACAAGAAAAAAAAAACAAAACAGACAACACAAACGAAAGAAAGAAAATACATAAGGTAATAGATGCTAGAATATAATATTGCAGTTACTATAGTGCCAAATGTCAATATAATGATGCAAAATTATTTAAAAACTAGAGTAAAAACTTTATACTACACTTCTTCATAATTTAAATATCTAAGGAAATACAATTCTTTTTAATATTGTATGACATTTTTAAACTGTTAAACTGAAATCTAATTGAGAATCACAGTTTAAAGATAGAGAGTTGTAAGTATTACACATAACAAACAATGGAGAGTTCTTGAAGAAAACAGTTCTAGGATTGGGAATAACAAAAGGTTGCCTGTGACGTAATTCTGTTCTTTTTACATTGAACTGAAGGAATTTAAGAAAATCACAGTTATTCAATATACCGTTAACAGTCTTATAGAGTAAAATTTGACTATTTATTTATCGTCGAGATTTTAAAGTTTCATAATTAAATTAAAAAAGTAACTGGTTATATGAAATTTGCTTGTCATAAGACGACACGTGATGTTTTTTAAAATATAAATAACGTAATAGTAATATACGTTACAAGAGCGGTATGTTGACGTTTTCACGTTCGAGGAAAAGATTGAAAAAGCGAAACGTAGTTGAGCTTTTTTAATTTCCGAGAACATGAAAACAAACATACCGCTCGTGTATGCTACATTATTTTGTGCGAAGATCGTTTATTACATACCTGAAAGGGGAATTTCTAATTAGTCGCAATGAAATCTCCATGTTGGTTTCTGGTTAATGACGGCAACTTCGGAAAACCAAAATATCTTTCTTCAACTTTGTTGCTATAAAATGTTTTCTGTGTTTACTATACTCCAGCAGGCTGTGATATACGTCTGTCTTTTTTTCCCCCAGTCTATAAATGCGAACTTAAAACAAACGGTAAGGTTATGTAATGATTTATTTTTCATTTTAATATTTTAACAATATTATTTATATAACATATTGCAGTAATAACATCGGCATCTGGAATCTTGCTGATTTTTTCACGGCTTCCTTAATGTTACTTGTATCAGTAATGCAATAAGTTTCGTGGAGTAGTAGACTTTACTTAATTTTTGCAAATATTTAAAAACAATAATTAACATTGCAATTTAGGTGAAATTGCAGTGGTAAGTTTCCAATTTATAATTATTACTATGTTAAACGTCTCTAAAATAATATGTTAAAAGCCTAAAACAGTAAAATGAATGTCGCGCTTAAGCGGTAAGAAGAGGGAAATTGTTATGTGTGTTACGTTGGGAATACTTAATGTGGTATTTCACACTTACCGCGTATTGGTTATGTGCGGATAGCAAGCAAATACGCACGATCTCGCACAAAAATCTTTTCTGTATCCTTTCTATTTGCATCTGATGGGACTGGAACTGAGGTGCCCATATTACAGACGCATACTCTAGCTTACTCCTAACTAGAGTTTTATATAGAGTATCAATGGTATTTATATTTTTTAATTCTTTTGTATTTCTGATTGTAAATCCTAATTTTCTATATGAATCAATTACCACGTGATTTAAGTGCATTTTAAAACATAAGTTGTGTGTAAAATAAATACCCAAATCCTTAAATGATTCTACTCTAGGTAACTTCACACCATTAATTTCATACGAATTTTGAGCAACTGTCTTATTTTTAGAATACGTCATAAAGCAACATTTATTAAGATTTAACTGAAAAAAATTATTATTATTATTATTATTATTATTATTATTATTAGTATCATTATTATTATGATTATTTCAGGCACGGGCACGGTAGGAGAAGTAAGGAGTCCAAATAAAGAGTAGAGAGCATGAAAACAGGTTTGATAGAAGCAGTGGTAGGTCATTCATAATACAGCACACAACGTTTTGTATTAACATTTGTTTCAAGCATAAATATTGGCATATTTATGAAATGGCGTATTGTTAAATATTAACAGATTAATTATATATTTGTTGTTTAGTCAACTATCTGAAGATAGATCTGAACCTCACAAGTGATACGAAGAACGCAGTAGGCTACTTGTGAGGCGACTATAGATTTGAATTATTTTAAATTTTAATTTTAATTATATACCATAACACAGTACAACGTTCAAACTAAACCGTCGAAGAATCCTAATAAATTAATTAAATGTCTTAGCTGTTGCAATGCATATATACTTTCATGAAATATTATTACTTACGTACTTATGACTTTTAAGGAACCCGGAGGTTCATTGCCGCCCTTACATAAGCCCCTCATAGGTCCTTATCCTGTGCAAGATTAATCCAGTCTCTACCATATCACACCGCCATCAAATCCATTTTAGTATTATCCTCCCATCTACGTCTCGGCCTCCCCAAAGGTCTTTTCCCTATAGCCTCCCAACTAACACTCTATTTGCATTTCTGGATTCGCCCATATGTGCTAATTGCCCTGACCATCTTAAAAGTCCTGATTATGTCAGATGAAGAATACAATGCGTGCAGTTCTGCGTTGTGTAACTTTCTCCAGTCTTTTGTAACTTTATCCCTTTTAGTCCAAATATTTTCCTAAGTACCTTATTCTCAAACACCCTTAATCTCTGTTTCTCTCTCAAAGTGAGATTCCAAGTTCCACAACCACACAGAACAAGTGGTAATATAACTGTTTTATAAATTCTAACTTTCAACGTTTTTGAAAGCAGACTGGATGACAAAAGCTTCTCAACCGAATAATAACACGCATTTCATATATTTATTCTGAGTTTAATTTCCTCCCGAGTATGATTTATATTTCTTCCTGTTCCTCCAAGATATTTGATTTTTTCCGCCTTTTGAAAGGATAAATTTCCTATTTTTATATTTCCATTGCGTAAAATATTCTGGTCACGAGACATGATCATATACTTCCTCTTTTCGGGATTTACTTCCAAACCTATCCCTTTACTTCCTTCCAGTAAAATTTCCGTGTTTTCCCTAATCGTTTGTGGATTTTCTCCTAACATATTCACGTCATCCGCATACACAAGCAGCTGATGTAACCCGTTCAATTCCAAACCCTTCATGAAATATTTGCTTATTTTAAATTTTACATACCCCTAAGAATTCTTCGCGTACCCCAAGGGGTTCGCGTTCCCCCAGTTGAATACCACTGTCCTAGGCCACGACACTTCGGCACGGAATACACATTCATAGAATCATAGTACAAATTGTAGCTGTACTTACAGAAATCAGGAACTTGGACACTCTAGAATAGTAAATTGTAAAGAAAGTTGGCGACAGAAATAGATTTCCTCAGACGTTGAGTTAGAATTTTCAAATTAAACAATAAGGATTAAGGTAATAGGAGAATATAATATTGTAAAAGAAATAGAAGAATGACCGATGCTGCTATTGTCTGCAAACGTCATGCGGCCTGACAATGGAGATTCTACATTAGAGCCCGCCATCACGAAGAAAGGAGTTACCAAAGACTTATTTGAAGATTGAGATTGACGTCAATGTGTAAAAGCGAAAGATGAAAACCATTGATTGGATGCTCCATTGAGTTGTGGACAGATGAAACTGTCAACAGATAGCCTAAACTATAATGGATGTCGTATATATTGAATAAATCTGAAATGTATGTTGTTATTATTATTATTATTATTATTATTATTATTATTATTATTATAATTATTATTATTTATATCGACTTTAGCAAAGCGTTTGAAGTTGTACCTCACAATATTCTGATAAATAAATTAAAAAACTTTGGTCTCTCTTCTAACTACGTGAGCTGGTTTGAAAACTATTTAACTAATAGACAATGTTGTGTTCGTCTTGGTGATTCTCTCTCGGACCCATTTAATTGTTTATGTGGAGTTCCCCAAGGATCTACATTGGGCCCTCTATTATTTTTATTATTTATTGATGACATATGTAAAAGAATAAGTTCAAACTACCTGTTATTTGCTGATGATCTCAAAATCTTTCGCTCAATAAATAGTTCTGCCGATTGCCAAACTCTTCAAAATGATATTAACTCCATTGAACTTTGGTCTGACATTAATGGAATGAAAATTAATGAAACAAAAACTTTTGTCATTTCGTACTCTCGAAAAACTACTTCCATAAAATTTAATTATTCTCTTAATAACGCCTGTATTATTAGGAAAAATTCTATAAAAGATCTTGGTGTACTACTCGATTCTAAATTATACTTTCACGATCATGTTCAATATATTTATAATAATTCAATAAGAATGCTTGGTTTAATAAGGTCTATAACCTATTCTTTTTCTACTCCTGAGTCACTATTAATTCTATACTTTACTTTGGTTCGCTCTAAACTTGAATATGCATCTGTAGCCTGGAATTCCATTACTTCAACCGATTCGGTTAAATTGGAAGATATTCAAAGAAAATTTATTTCCTTATGTGCTTTTCGATATATACCCAATTCCACTGACTTTAACTATGATATTACCTGTAAATATTTTAACTGTTGTAGCTTTTATTTTAGACGCCTAAATCTTGATTATCAATTTTTTTGCAAAGTTATCAAGGGTGATATTGATTGTGAGTCTATCGTAAACAATATCAGCCTTCGTATTCCTACAAAAGGTTTAAGATTTCAAAAAATTTTTTATAACCGAATTTCAAAATCACTTTCTCCAGTCTGTAGATGCATAAAATATGCCAATTTGCATGGGCACAATTTAGATCCTTTTAAGGTTGAGTTTCGTTTTGATTATTAGTTTTTACTGTTTGTACTCAATTGTATTCATGTATGTTTTTGTTATTTAAGATATTATTTATTTTTGTTTTGCACCTTTGTATCTTCTGTTTGTGTATTGTGCTGAACTATAATTGGCCTCTGGCTGTTGTTCAGCACACAAATATTAATAATAAATAAATAATAAATAAATAAATAAATAAATTATTATTGGTATTTCACATCAGTTATTCATAGATTTCAAAAAAGCATATGACTGGATTAAGAGAGAAGTTTTATTTAACATTCTTATTGAATTTGGTATTCCCAAGAAACTAGTTCGATTAATTAAAATGTGTCTCAGTGAAACATACAGCAGAGTCCGTATACGCCAAATTCTGTCTGATGCGTTTCCAATTCACTGCGGGCTAAAGCAAGGAGATGCACTATCACCTTTACTTTTTAACTTTGATCTAGAATATGCCATTAGGAAAGTTCAGGATAACATAGAGGGTTTGGAATTGAACGGGTTACATCAGTTTCTTGTCTATGCGGATGACGTGAATATGTTAGGAGAAAATCCACAAACGATTAGGGAAAACACGGAAATTTTACTTGAAGCAAGTAAAGCGATAGGTTTTGAAGTAAACCGAGAAAAGACGAAGTATATGATTATGTCTCGTGACTAGAATATTGCACGAAATGGAAATATAAAAATTGGAAATTTATCCTTCGAAGAGGTGGAAAAATTCAAATATCTTGGAGCAACGGTAACTAATATAAATGACATTCGGGAGGAAATTAAACGCAGAATAAATATGGGAAATGCCTGTTATTATTCGGTTGAGAAGCTTTTGTCATCTAGTCTGCTGTCAAAAAATCTGAAGGTTAGAATTTATAAAACAGTCATATTACCGGTTGTTCTGTATGGTTGTCAAACTTGGACTCTCACTTTGAGAGAGGAACAGAGATTAAGAGTGTCTGAGAATAAGGTTCTTAGGAAAATATTTGAGGCTAAGAGGGATGAAGTTACAGGAGAATGGAGAAAGTTACACAACGCAGAACTGCACGCATTGTATTCTTCATCTGACATAATTAGGAACATTAAATCCAGACGTTATAGATGGTCAGGACATGTAACACGTATGGGCGAATCCAGAAATGCATATAGAGTGTTAGTTGGGAGGCCGGAGGGGAAAAAGACCTTTTGGGAGGCCGAGATGTAGATGGGAGGATAATATTAAAATGGATTTGTGGGAGGTGGGATATGATGATAGAGAGTGGATTAATCTTGCTCAGGATAGGGACCAATAGCGGGCTTATGTGAGCGCGGCAATGAACCGGCGGGTTTCTTAAAAACCATTTGTAAGTATTATTGGTGTTTCTTATACAGCCTTGATTTAATACGAAAGTTCCTCATCGTGTTTGTGTAGCGTGGTAGAATGAAAGTAGACGAAACGTTGCCAATTTCTAGAACGGTAAGAATGTCGGAATAGGAGAGAGAAAGAGGGTAGTAGCGAAAAGAAAGTGAAGGGAACAAATTGTAGAATTAGTGGAAGCCAGAAGTAAAGAGAACGAAAAAAGGGGGAGGTGGGAACAGATGAGAAAATAGGGGAAAGAAAAAATTATGAAAGACATAGGCTATTGAAATACGAAAAGGGGAATGGATAAAGAGAGAAACTAAGAGATGTATGAAGACTTTCTGATAGCGAAAATAGAGGAAGAGTGTAGGAGGAAGATATAGAAAGCCACGTCAGCAATTTCGTGGAGAGAGATTCACTAGTTGTGCAATGCACTGTAGACGAACCCCTGTTTGAACCTAATGACCATTTAATCTAGAAAGAGCTGAGGATAAAGCAAACACCAGAGATATCAGGACGCGCGCTATCTGTCTGCAGGGCGAGAGGGATTAGAAAGACAGTCCGAAGACCCTCGGTGCGATCTGACGGGAGATAGCGTCACACCATCACAGAGGGCGCAGACACTGTCTCTGTCATTAAAGGAGCTGGCGATCCGTTCTTTACTTCAAGAGTTGTCAGTGGAATAAAGGGTAGGTTAGATTTTGGATTAATGTTAAGTGAATATGAGTAGCGCTATATTTTCCGAAATTGAATCAATATTGACTGCATATTTTAATTAACTTACTTACAAATGACTTTTAGGAACCCGCAGGTTCATTGCCGCCCTCACTTAAGCTCGTCAACGGTCCCTATCCTGAGCAAGAATAATCCAGTCTCTACCATCATATCCCATCTCCCTCAAATCCATTTTACTATTATCCTCCCATCTACGTCTCGATCCCTTAAAGGTCTTTTTCCCTCCGGCCTCCCAACTAACACTCTATATGTATTTCTGGATTCGCCCATACCTGCTACATGTCCTGCCCATCTGAAACGTCTGGATTTAATGTACCTAATTATGTCAGGTGAAGAATACAATGCGTGCAGTTCTGTGTTGCGTAACTTTCTCCATTCTCCTGTAAGCACTTTATTCTCCAACACCCTTAGCCTCTGTTCGTCTCTGAAAGTGAAGTTTCACAACCATACAAAACGACCGGTAATATAATTGTTTTATAAATTCTTTCAGCGTTTTTGAGAGCAGACTGGATGACAAAAGCTTCTCAATCGAATAATAACAGGCATTTCCCATATTTATTCAGCGTTTAATTTCCTCCCGAGTGTCATTTATATTTGTTACTGTTGCTCCAAGATATTTGAATTTTTCCACCCCTTCGAAGGATAAATCTCCAATTTTTATATTTCCATTTCGTACAATATTCTCGTCATGAGACATAATCATATACTTTGTCTTTTCCAGATTTATTTCCGAATCTATCTCTTTACTTGCTTCAAGTAAAATGTCTCTGTTTTCCTTAGTAGTTTGTGGATTTTCTCCTAACATATTCACGTCATCCGCATAGACAAGAAGCTGATGTAACCCGTTCAATTCCAAACCCTGTCTGTTATCCTGGACTTTCCTAATGGTATACTCTAAAGCAAAGTTAAAAAGTAAAGGTGATAGTGCATCTCCTTGCTTTAGCCCGCAGTGAATTGGAAACGCATCAGTTTCCCTAAAAAATTAAGGCGTATGGTATTACCGGCATTAGTTAATGGAAACAGAACTCTCTTGCAACAGGACATTGGGAGACCCCACATCTCTCGAATTACTATGGAGAAAATGCAGGAATTGGAAGGAGTCGAACTGTTACCACACCCGGCATATTATAGCTCTGATCTTGCCCCTTCAAATTATAGTTTGTTTCTATCCATGGTTTACATCCTGTGAGGAAGATATTTCCAACCTTTAGAAGTCATTGCAATGGTTATCACCGAATTTTCATAAACAACTACCAACTGGTATCATCGCGGGAGAACAAACATGGCTGAAAGTGACTCAAATACTGTAGGATCTAATGACCTTTACTTTGAAGATTAGGTTAATATCTTGTCACAATATACTCCAACAAGAATTTTGCTTCAAAACCAACATTATTTACGATACAGTATCTCTAGTAGGTAGGGGCCTAGTAGTATCTTTAACTGTTTTTTCATGTGCAGACGTAATTAATTGTCGAAATTTAGTGCGGAATAATAATAATAATAATAATAATAGTAACAATATTAATTATAATAATGATAAGGATAATATTAATATTAATGATAAAAACGATAATGATAATAATAATGATAATACTATTACTAATAATAATATTAATGACAATAATAATAATAGTATTAATAGTAACAAAATTAATGATAATAATGATAACAATAATACCTAATATTAATGATAGTAATGATAACAAATAATGATAATAATTAAATAATAATAATAACAATAATAGTTACTTACAAATGGGTTTTAAGGAACCAGCAGGTTCATTGCCGCCCTCACATAAGCCCGCCATTGGTCCCTATCCTGTTACAAGATTAATCCAGTCTCTACCATCATATCCCACCTCCCTCAAATCCATTATAATATTGTCTGCCCATCTGCGCCTCGGTCTCCCCAAAGGTCATTTTCCTCCGGCCTCCCAACTAACACTCTATATGCATTTCTGGATTCCCCCATACGTGGTACATGCCCTGCCCATCTCAAACGTCTGGATTTAATGTTCCTAATTATGCCAGGTGAAGAATTCAATGCGTGCAGTTCTGTGTTGTGTAACTTTCTCCATTCTCCTGTAACTTCATCTCTCTTAGCCCCAAATATTTTCCTAAGCACCTTATTATCAAACACCCTTAACCTATGTTCCTCTCTCAAAGTCAGAGTTCAAGTTTCACAACAACAACATTAATAATAATAATAATAATAATAATAATAATAATAATAATAATAATAATAATAATAATAATAATAATATCCATCCGCCATTACTTCTTTCCTCCATTCAGTACATAATCACTTCTTGCTCCCACAATCAGCCATCGTCACTTCCTCGTTCCCACGAGTTCTAAATTCACCAGAATATGGGAGAGGCAAGTTAATTCCTGATTATTTCATTTCTTAGACAATCTCGCAGCGTCACTATGGTTACACTCGTCTCGGATTTCTGCTGCCTGAATTAATTTACGAATAAGGAAAGAACGCTCCGAGAGTAAGTTTCGTGAACTATCGATTTGCGAACGAACATCTCTGAGCGGGTCTCCGTGACTGCAGGAATTGAAATCTCGTCCACGAGTTTCCAGTCCAATTGGCAATGCTGTCCCATTGCAGAGGTGTCCTCTTTGAAGGAAGAGATACAGTTCTCCTCATAAATATTCCGCACACTCTCGTTTTATACACACTTAATTTCTTGTTCTGCCTGCGTAGATCTTGTATGCAGTGCATATCTTGTAGTAGTAGTAATAATAATAATAATAATAATAATAATAATAATAATAATAATAATAATAATATATTTATTTTATTTACTAATATTTATTGTGCTGTACAACAGCCAAGGGCCAATAACAGTTCAGCACAAGATAAAAGTCACCATAGATAGACAAATACAAATAAACAATAATGACAAAATATAGATAACAAAAAGGGCCAATAACAGTGCATAAAAGTCAAATAATTGATAAAAATATAGATAACAATGAGATAATTAAAATAATTAGTACAATTAAATTAAAATAATGAATTAAAAAAATGAATTAAAATGAAATAATAAATGAAAACTGGAATCATATAAGTAGTATTACAAAGATATTCAAATGACGAGAATATTATGATACATATCTAAACAAATGGTATAAATTAATAAAACTGACATAAAAACTCAAAAAGTATATACTACACATTAAATGGATCCAAGTTCAATCCATGCAAATTAGCATATTTTATACATCTGCAGACCGGAGAGAGAGATTTAGAATTTCTATTATAAAACGTTTTATGCTCGACCATGCCGAAATGTACTAATTGTACATCTGGTAGCAGTCCTTTAATGCATGTCATTAAAGTACACCTACTCATTAAAGTACAGGTCTTCAGCCAATGATAACTCAGCTTACATGTGTTCAGCCAATGACAAGTCAGCTTTGTACCGTTATAAAACCGCAAGTATCATTATTCTCGGATATGCAATGGAAAGAGAATTAGCGAAAAGTCACGGAGGCTGGAAATCCAATACTGTCGCAGAAGGTTATGTTCTGTTACTATAATAATTAGCGTTAATTGTAAATAATATTCAAATAAATTCAATTTGTCATCTCGTTTTTCAATGTCGAATTCAATAATCAAGGTTATAATATTATAATATTATCAAGTTTAACGGGACTACGTCAAGGTCAATGACATTATTGTTCCTCGGAAAAAATCAATACTTTCGCATCTGCGCACATCTCACAATTCATGACCTAGAACAAGGTCACTTCCGATCTTGTCAGATACAAATAAAATGTATACATCTGATTACCGGGAATTTCAAGCTAGAAATATGGTCGAGCATAAAAAGTCGTATGAAACTCGCCTATAATGCTAATTAAGAAGCTCGTATGAAAATTATGAAACTCGCTTGCGCTCGTTTCATCAATATCCATACTCGATTCTTAATTACTATCATTATAGGCTCGTTGCATAATGTACTATTATGAAATCTTAAACCCTTAGCAGGAATACGAAGACTGATATTGCTTATGAACGATTCACAATCAATATCACCCTTAATGACTTTACAAAAAAATAAATAATCAAGATCCTGGCGTCTGGTGAACAAACTACCGCAATTGAAATATTTGCGATTAATCTGATAGTTATAATCGGAATTTGGTAAAAATCTATAAGTATACAAGGAAATAAATTTACTTTGAATATTCTCCAATTTAGCCGAATCAGTGGAAGTAATGGAGTTCCACACAACAGATGCATATTCAAGCTTGGATCTGACCAATGTATAGTATAAAATTAATAGACACATAGGAGTAGAAAAAGAATAAGTTATAGATCGAATTAGACCAAGCATTCTTAATGAATGGGTATAAATATATTGCACATGACCATAGAAATATAATTTTGAATCAAGTAAGACACCAAAATCTCTAATACAATCTTTCCTAGTAATTATGACATTACTAAGAGCATAATTAAATTTTAGGGAAGTAGTTTTCCTTGAGAAGGAAATAACAAAAGTTTTGGATTGATTAATTTTCATTCCATTTTCAACAGACCATTGTGAAATTGAATTAATGTCATTTTGTAGAATTTGACAATAAGCCGAACTATTAATTTTTTTGAGATCATCCGCAAATAAAAGGCAGCTAGAACTTATTCTTTTACTTATATCATTTATTAATAATAAAAATAGGAGAGGTCCCAATGTAGACTCTTGAGGAACTCCACATAAACTATTAAATGGAACCAATAATAATAATAATAATAATAATAATAATAATAATAATAATAATAATAATAATAATAATAATAATAATAATGTTTTATGTGTATGCCAGTATAATCTTTATTTATTTCAACTTCGTCAGTGTTCAATATGATACCGATATTTTCTGTTACGTCTTTGCACTGTGTCATAAATGCAAATACATACTAGGGTCATACTAAAAGTCATGAGCAACCTATTGTTATAAAAGTTAATTATTATTTTTTTTAGACAAACCAGGTACATCATCTTAATCTACAGACTTTTCTGTCACTTTTCAACATAGCCTCCATTTCTCTGCACACATTTTTCTCGCCGTTCTGTAAGTTTGAAAATTCCCTTGCTGTAGAAGTCGGTTTCATCTTCCCGAAGACACTGACCCACTGCTTTCTGGATGTCCTCCAGCGTCTCGTAGCGTTGGCCTCGCAGCCGCTCCTTTACAGAACCGAAAAGATGGTACAGTAGAACCATAACGAATAGAAAGAAGTAGTGGTCGCACTCTGTTAATTCAAACGGCCGATACCACGCGGCGCTAGTGCAGAGTTCGCTCAGTCTGTTCCGTGTGTAAGTACGTAAATACATTTAACGTAAGTTGCACTGTTTACCTTTCGCTCCATATACGTACGTAACTGGCATTGTACTTACAACATTAAGACTATTTGAAAGAAAAACACATTCATATACATCACACTGTAAAACAAATAATAGTTTAATATGTAAAACTTAACTTAGGGCTGCTTGTAGGCATGCAATATGTACTCACCAACAGTTACTTGTCCGACACTTTGGAGAATTTACGAGATGATTTGGCGGCTCTCGGAGCTTGGAGTTCTCGTCGGATTTGTTTCGTCCGAAAGAAGAACCGACATTTCATATAGTGAAAAATTAGTTTCGGTATGATATCCATGGCATGATCCAAGCAGCATCCTGTTCCCGGTGGCTGAATTACAATTGATGTAATACTGGCTATGCACTCGTGAAATATGTCGTCCCACATTCCATCGCTCAATTTTTCTTTTATTGTCTGTTCTGTTTGCATAAGCAAATGAAACACGCACGCCCTACAACCCGGAACAAAACACGAAGGCATTGCTTCAAATATAACACGACAAAAACATAATAATCTCGTCCTTTAATAAATAAATCGTGAGAGCTACTCACTTGTCACTCGTGTACGAATAATTGCAGATTAGTGTATTGGCACTTAAAGTATTTAACGCACTTAATTACACTAAAAAAGCAAACGAAATGAACGAACACTCTACTGCTTCTTTTATGGATATTCGCTTCCAACTGAGCAATACCGATCGCAGCGCCACTAATTCTCTTGGTCACCGTCGACAATGCTGAACAGATAGGAGTGCGCAAACTTCTTCTTTCTATTCGTTATGGTAGAACCTCTATTATCCGTGGTAATGAAGGGGATGGACTGGACGGTTAATCGAAAAAATCGTATAATCCGTATCATTAAATATTTTCATCAATTAAGTGTATATTACAGTTTTGTAATTCCCTCCGTGGTTTTGTGTTTAACATGCTAGATAGTGGACCAGAAGTTCACTTAATTTAAGTCTGGTTGTCAATGATGGGTATATAAGGGCCAAGAAAATTCCTTGTGATGTTTATTCGCGGAAAGATAGGAATAGTAGAAGTCTCATGTTGTAGAGTTACATATACTTTATACACTTTATCCTTGTTTTTCCTTAAATCGCACATAGTTTGAACTATATTCTCGTATTCTGATGCGAAATGCGGTTTCTCTTTTCCCAAAATTCTCAATTATTTGAAGTTTTATTTCGAAACTTAGCAAAACACTTTTGATATCCCTGGAAGATATTTTGCATTGAAAAGTACGGGCATTCGACCACTAGGACAAGGACTGAATGCTGCACGGGTTTGCTATAAACTGTGCGGAAGTTCTTGGGACCATTTCTTTGAAGGCAGGTAGTGATTATTTTACAAGTTGGGACAAACACCTTCAAGTAACTGTTCTTTTTGCCGGCAGTAGTACTATGCAGTGGCGTAGCATGAAATTTTGAGCAGGGGAAGCTAACTCAAGTTGTCTTTCATGCAATATGAGAAAATGTATTACAAAAATACAGTCTTAAAATAAATAGTAGTCAATTTCAAGTCAGCAGTCGAAGATTGGTTGGAACATCGTAAGTAACACCAATAAGGCCTGACCTCAAATGAGACGTAATAAAATACGATTTCACGGTTTACACATATCTCTTAACAAATAGACACGTATAAGTATAACATTAGCTCACTCCCTGTCATACTTAGAGAAATCACAATATTAGTATCATTACGTAAGTATGCGTCTGTCTTTTGGTTGTGTCCTTCATTGACAGCAAGGGAGTCGGTCATTTGTTTTTAAATCACACTTTTGTTCGTAAGTCAGACTTGATAATACAATTGTCCTAAAAAATTCAAGTAAATTAGTGTCAGGAACTGTTATTTCGCTCATTATTTATTATATCAGCCACAGTGCACACTAACACTTCAACTGAACACAACTGACGAAAAGGGATAACTCGGAAACTACTTATTTTAAATGTTAAAGCTAGCTTCTTTGCGAGCCTTGCGACTAGGGTAGTTTAAAAGGGATGGAAAATCTGCGGGGTGGATTACACAGAAGAAACCGGTCTGCTTGGAAGCTGGTGTGTGCAGGCTTCTTGTTTGCTGCTGCATCACAAATAATCCTGAGCTGCCGCATCACAATATTTAACGCGTAAATATAAATTCTATTAAAATTAATAAATAATTTTCTCCATAAACTGCAGGTTTATTATGAAATTATTATTAACAGGGGAAGCTGAGCTTTTAGCTTACATTGACACTACGACACTGGTACAATGTAAGGGTAAAGGCTTGTAATAATACACTCTAGAAAAAATAAGTAATAATATAAGCAGACGTGGGCATTTAAAGTGATGCGCCGTACTACTCTGATTGCTGCAACACGCATCACTTGTTAACGTAATACTCAGTGGTGGATCGCGTGAAGTATTGAAACACGGAACGATAATTAACCCTTCGTTACTCGATTTAAATTTCGTAACACCAGTACTCACCTGGATTACAATGGTAATCCACATTTGTTTTTGTTTACAGACAAGGTTTAAACATTGCAATTAGATTTAAATGTTAAGAAATATATTGTTTTCAGTTATTACAGTAATGAGAATGGATATGTTACGCATAACGGAACGTATTAAATATAAATATTAATAATGAAATATATTATAGTACACAAATTGCATTCAAGTGACATGTTTGCATAATAGTTCCACACTGGATGTGTCTTTGAGTCATAATTTATTGTTGCACCATAGTTATGAGTTAGTTCACTATCATCATAATTATGTAGGATATCTAGCATTGTTGCTTACTCGATGTTTGAAGGTCACCTGAACTCTTGATGTAATCTCTCCGCAGGAAACGCAAGTTCACTACTGCTGACCTTTCTTACGTCATATTTGATAACGAAATACCTCTCTCAGGGGTGTAGCAATGAAAAATTCAGGGATGTAACAGCCATTCTCACTTCACTTGTAATATTTTCCAAAACAAATACAAACTATTTTACAAAAAGCTGAAACATAACTGTATTTCTAATTTGCATCATTTGAAAATAAAATTAAGCAACCTATGAAAAATAGATTCTTAGAAACTATCAATCACATCACTAAGAAACAGAAAAAACAATTACGCTATTTTTTAAACCTCTTACTGTAGTTCTTTGTTGTTTTTGTCAATTTACGTCAATTGACTCATCCCCTTAAAAGAAGGGATTCATTTAGTCTTCTACGTCACGTAAATCGGCAAGTTTTTCAAAATTTGGAGTTATGTCAGACATTGCAATTATGAGCTGATGGAATAAATTTTCGTCTGAAATACGTGATCTTGGTTTGGATTTTACAATGGCCAACTGAGAAAAAACTGTTCGCAAATATAGGTTGAGCCAAACATAGAAGCAATTTTCATAACAAAATTCCGAAGATGTGGATATTTTACTTGGCAAAGTTGTTTATATATATCTAAACCAGTCATATTTGTGCATTTGCACTTGGTAAATGTGTCATTTTTCAGTCGAAGAACTTCTAACTGAAGGTCTAATCTTACACATTGATCATTAATGGAGAATGGATTAGCAAATAATAGAAATTCATTCTCTAATTTCTTAAAATCACTGAATCTTTTGTCTGTGAATTCACTTATTACATTTTCCAATATTTGATACAAGTGGCTAATGTTAACATCGGGTGATAGATTAAGCGATTTTAAAGAAGGAAAATGATAAAATTCTCTGATTTAACTGCATCAGAAATAGACGCAGTTGTGACACAAACAGCTTTAATTCATCGTACATATGTACGATATTTTATCTTTTCCTTGAAGAGAAATGTTGAAATCGTTAAGAGTGCTGGTTATGTCGCACAGAAAAGCCAAATCAATGATCCACCTCTCGTCTGTCAATTCATTTATCGTTTCACCCTGAAAAGGAAACGCATAATGATTATATAGTCAGTTTACAAGCAAAACACATTAAGTGAGGAATATTACTTCTGAGCAAAAGGGATTTGTACTGTATATACTGCTTATGTATAAACTTAGAATTGGAAAATAAAATACAATTAAAAAGAAATAACTTACTCTAATAATATTTTGAGGATTCAGTTTTGTCGGAATAAAATTGTCTTTTTTCAGAAGTAATATTTTTGACTTAATGTGTTTTGCTTGTAAACCGACGATGTTACTACGTTACTATTACTTACTACACACCACCACCACCACTCCTACTCCTATTTCTACTCCTACTACTACTACTACTATAATTAAAAAAAAAATAAAAAATTATGTTCTATTAAAACGACGCCACAACTGCCAAGGTTATATCAGCGTCGCCGGTGTGCCGGAATTTTTCCGAAGTTCTTTTATATGCCACTAAATCTACTGACATGAGCCTGTCGCATTTAAGCACACTTAATGCCATCGACCTTGGCCGGGATCGAACCCACAACCGCGGGCACAGAAGGCCATCACTCTACCGACTCCGTCATTCAGGCCGACACTATTATTACTGTTTATTATTATTATTATTATTATTTTTTTTTTAAGTTACAGTATTTGCATTATTTTAAGTTTAATTACTGAAATGCAAACTGTACCTGCTTGTTAAAGAAATCACTTATGGTGTTCCGCAGATCAAAAAATCTCTTCAACATTTTCCCACGACTGAGCCATCTCACTTGTGTGTAGTATGCCATGTCTTCATATCCATCACCCATCTCTTTCAACAATTGCCTGAATTGTCTATGTTTCAGTGATTTCGATTTTATTTTATTAATTGTTTTCACTACAACGTTCATAACACTTTCGACGTTAGCAATTTTCGAGCTTAAAACCTGTTGATGTATTATACAGTGAAAACTGTAAATAGTATCAGATCTTCCCCGTGCAGTCAAATAAGATTTTAACCTGCCGACGAATCCTTTTTCTCACCAGCCATGCATGGTGCTCCGTCAGTTGTGACTGATATTAATTTCGACCAGTCTAGATTTCGTTTTTCTACGGATGAACAGAACGCTTTGAAAATATCGTCACCTGTGGTAGTATCCATCAATGGGATTAAGTCCAATAGATATTCATTAATAACAAGCTTCTCATCCACTCCTCGGATGAATAATACTAATTGTGCCGTATCTGTTATGTCCGTGCTCTCATCTATGGCAATGGAGTACGCCATAAACTGTCCCACTTTAACTTCCAATTGTTTTTGAATATCATTTGAAATATTCACAACTCTTCTACCTATTGTTCGACGGGAAAGTTTCAGTTTTTCAAACATATTTTTGTTCTGGACATATTAATCCAACAGCCTCATTCAGACATTTCTTTATAAATTCCCCTTCTGTGTAACATTTTTTAGCTTTCGCGATCTCCCAAGCTATCCGATAACTCGCCTGAACAATTCTTTTCGATAAAATTTCACTACCTAAGCTTTTCTCTGTGTTGGATTTGTCTCTAGCCTGATATTTCTCTTTCAACTCTACTAACTGTTTTGTACGATCACAACCTGAAAAAATACAATATTGCTACAGAATAAAAAAACGATTACCAAACCTCATGGAAGAAGATTGAACAAGCAGAAGAAGAGTAAACTCCATAAAATCATATGAAAGCTTAAAATTAATATACTATAAATATTGAAATCAAACACTTGCCTTTAATTTGTCTGTGTTCGTTATGACAGCTTTCATAATGTCGCTGAACGTTGCTCTTCTTGACTGCTAGTAAAATTTTGTAGCATAATAAGCACCTAACACTTTCCCCTTCTTCGCAACAAAAGAATTCATTTTCCCATTCTTTGTGGAAGTAATATTTTTTCGACTTTTTTACTTCAGGAGCTTCCTTAGAGAGCGACATTATTTTAGCGAAATCCACCGCTGACTTCCGTTACCTCAGACCGGTCGGACTGGTAAACAGCTAGGGGTATGGAGGGAGGGAAGTCACGTGGCTACGTTCGACTCCGTGCGAAATGTACTACTGATGCCCACGTCTGAAAGGTATAATACTACTTTTTTCGCAGCAAAGAAAGAAAGAAAGAAAGAAAGAAAGAAAGAAAGAAAGAAAGAAAAGAGCGAGAGAAAGACAGTCGGGATAATCCGACCATCGGTTAATAGGGTGACGGATAATCGAGGTTCTACTGTAGTCGGAGGGTGCCAAGTCGGAACTGTAGGGAGATTGCGGAAGAGTTTCCCACCCAAATTTTCTGATTTTCTCCACGGTGACACGATCAGTGTGAGGCCACGCGTTATCGTTTAGCAGGATGATCTTCTTTCCAGGGCGTTTCTCGCGCAATGCACGACGGAGCTTCAAAACTGTCTGAATATAGCGGACAGCATTTATGGTCTGTCCAGGTTCAAGAAATTCAACCAAAATGAATCCCAGAACTCATCAACTCTTTCCTCGTTGCGTTCCGTGGAGGCAGTTGGAGGGCGACCGCTACGAGGCTCATCTTGGATGCTCGTGTTCCCATCTTCGAAATGTTTCACCATCTGCTAACACTGCTGGCGCCCATGCACACATCTCCGTATGCACGGTGAAGTCTGAGGTGAATTTCAGCAGCAGATTTTTCTTCTTTAACAAGGAATTTAATGACAACACACTGTCGAAACGAACCATCGTTGTCGACCATTTTACAAGCATTGTAATAGTAGTAGTAGTGGTAGTGGTGGTGGTGGTGGTGGTAGTGGTAGTGGTAGTTGTAGTAGTGGTAGTGGTAGTAGTAGTAGTGGTAGTAGTAGTAGTAGTAGTAGTAGTAGTAGTTACTTACTGGCTTTTAAGGAACCCGGAGGTTCATTGCCACCCTCACATAAGCCCGCCATTGGTCCCTATCCTGAGCAAGATTAATCCAGTCTCTATCCATCCATTTTAATATTATCTTCCCATCTACGTCTCGGCCTCCCCAAAGGTCTTTTTCCCTCCGGCCTCTCAACTAACACTCTATATGCATTTCTGGATTCGCCCATACGTGCTACATGCCCTGTCCATCTCAAACGTGTGGATTTAATGTTCCTAATTATGTCAGGTGAAGAATACAATGCGTGAAGTTCTGTGAAATAATAATAATAATAATAATAATAATAATAATAATAATAATAATAATAATAATAATAATAATTCATTTTCAAATATATTTTTTTTAATAGAGTAACTATTTCACCTAGTACACGACATAAACCTCCACAGATACACATCATGCACAGCGTGACCCGCCGAAGTGGTGTGCAGCTTGAAAATGGGTCATAGTCCTGCGATCTATCCGCAATATGCAGAAACCCGAATAACGTAAGTGAAGTGGGTAGGCATTGGATACACACATACATACACACAGTTTCCATAAGTATCGTCGTATATTGTCATGCTTATTATACTTTTTCCTTTCGTTTTATTGACTATTACACTTTTACTACGTCAGTCTACTTTTGACCAATAAAACGGTACGAAAGGACTTCTTCCAACCAACCATGGCTGCTTATCGCACAATTTTATCGCGTCCCTAGCATTTGTTTAATTTTATCGCATCCCTAGAATTTGTTTATTTTTATCACTACCCTAGCATTTGTTTCTTTGTTTGCCAACATTTCAAACTGCACTAGTCTGGACGTCGAAAAAAAAAAAAAAAACAGAAAATTACAGACCACTCCAGTGGATGCACAGGACTTTCACATAGGACTCGCATTGGCATTCAAGAACAAGAATTAATAAAGATCACTGGTCATAATGTGAAGAGCACCATTCGGAAATCCTGAATAAGTTGAGAGATACACCATGTACATCAACTAGTTCACTTCTTTTACGCACACGTCCAATATAACATCAAGTGAACCACCAATCACTAAAACATTCAAATTTGAAAATTGTACTTTCAATAATTGTTTCTTTTAAAATTATTCGTGTTTATTTTTTATTTCATCATCGTTAATTAAAACGTTTCTTGTTTATTTCATCATCCCTAATTAAAACTTTTCTAACACTCGTTTATATTATTTAGGTTAGGTTTGTTATAGCTTCTGCTATAATACGATATTATAGATAGTCACGTATCAGAGATTGTTGAATACTAAGATTTATTGAAAATCGTCTGTCAAGTGACGTTGATTACTGGGATCCGGATAATTAAAGTGGAATGCAAATGTTTTAATAAAAATGAAACTGAATCAACAAAGCCTTCTTGACTAGTAACCAACGAGTTAGATACTAGTATTTAACTCGTTGTTAGTGACCGTCCACAGAGTTCAATGAAGATTCCATAGTTGGCACAACTGATAACAAGAAAACATAATCATAAGACACTACTGCCATCTAGCTGAATGTTGAGATGGTACTATAATACATTTGAAGACAGTTGTATTTTCGTAAGTCAAGTAATATTTTATTGTATTGGAGTACTTCGTTACTTCTAATCTTTATATACTTTCTTCTAATCGTGTAATAGTCAATTAAATCCCACTCGAGTTTTGATTTTCTCTAGATAAATCAAAACCTCTAGTGAGATTATTGTTGGTAATTCTGTCTGTTGCTTAATATGTTAATATTGGTTAAATAGAAGATATAATTAATAATGATCAAATTTTTTAAAAAATATGGAGAAAACCGTCGAAATATGTATTTCCTGCAAAATATGAACATCGGTTCCCGCTTTTATTTGCAAGGCATTACCAAAACGTAACAATGTCTATTTCACTATAGATCTCATTACCAATCCCATCACGCAGGTCCTTTGTGCATCACTGGCTTTGACACTCTTTGTAACGAACTCCTCAATTGGCTCAGTACTTTTTTTATACAACAATGCGAACATATTTATTCGTAGCAGTATAAAGGGAAGGGGTGGGGGGAGACACGCACTAAATCAACTGATTTTGTGTGTTTGAACAGCCAAATTTGCTTGCGTCGCTTTTGCGCCGCAGATGTGGCCTGTCAGGTTGGCGATACTGACAATGCTGATTAGCCCGCTACCTGGTGGCTGCGTGATGAACCACTCTTGCGTGTGTTGGGTCAGTTAGCTTAACAGGATAGCAGGAGCCGTCAGTGGAACAACAAAAACAGCTCACAAATTAAATAAGTGCTAGATCCCTGACACGTCCTTCTTCCACTCCCGAGTTCTTGTTTGCTACACTCCAATTTATTGAATTGCTGCAGCGGATCCCTGCGGCAGTGGCGGCCAGTCCTCTTGTTGACAGTGGCGGTCAGTAATGATACAGTTTTCCCCCTCAAACTTTCCTTATTGCCAAATTGAAATTTTCAGTAAATTTTCGGATGATTTTCTTTTTTCTTCTTTTTGAAGACTTCGGATCCAGATTGCTTAGAGTTCCAAATTGTGTTATATCCATTACTTATTTTTCCCTGTGATCAGAAAATGTAGAATTATTTCCAGAAGGGTTTAACTCTTATGATTATGGACCGAATTTTTTATATCTGTACATTTTTTGCTGTATTAGACATCGCTGAAACTTGGTGTGATAATCTATGATATATTTATGAACGTAATTCGGAATTTTATTTTACATAAAAATTTATATTTACGGCGTTGCAATATTATTAGGAAAGTTCAGGATAACGGACAGGGTTTGGAATTGAACGGGTTACATCAGCTTCTTGTCTTTGCGGATGACGTGAATATGTTAGGAGAAAATCCACAAACGATTAGGGAAAACACGGGAATTTTACTTGAAGCAAGTAGAGCGATTGGTTTGGAAGTAAATCCCGAAAATACAAAGTATATGATTATGTCTTATGACCAGAATATTGTACGAAATGGAAATAAAAAATTGGAGGTTTATCCTTCGAAGAGGTAGAACAATTCAAATATCTTGGAGCAACGATAACAAATATAAATGACACTCCGGGAGGAAATTAAACGCAGAATAACTATGGGAATGCCTGTTATTATTCGGTTGAGAAGCTTTTGTCATCAAATCTGCTGTCAAAAAATCTTAAAGTTAGAATTTATAAAATAGTTATATTACCGGTTCTGTATGGTTGTGAAACTTGGACTCTGACTTTGAGAGAGGAACAGAGATTAAGTGTGTTTGGGAATAAAGTTCTTAAGAAAATATTTGGCGCTAAGAGGGATGAAGTTACAGGAGAATGGAGAAAGTTACACAACGCAGAACTGCACACATTGTATTCTTCATATGGGCAGGGCATGTAGCACGTATGGGAGAATCCAGAAATGCATATAGAGTGTTAGTTGGGAGACCAGATGGAAATAGACCTTTGGGGAGGCCGAGACGCAGATGGGAGGATAATATTAAAATGGATTTGAGGGAGATGGGATATGATGATAGAGACTGGATTAATCTTGCTTAGGATAGGGACCAATGGCGGCCTTATTTGAGGGAGGCAATGAACCTTCAGGTTCCTTTAAAGCCGTTTGTAAGTAAGGCGTTGCAATATGAAACCACAACGAATATACATAAAACGCAAATATTTCCTTTTTTTTTATTTTCAAATCGCATTTAATTAAAAATGTGTATGACAACTTTTAAAATGAAAATGCACAAAAATTACAATTTTGGACTTCTTCTTCATATCGTATTTGCGAAGCAATATGTAAGATGTTTCCAGATGTGTACAGTAAACTAAACTTGAGTTTGTAGTAATTTGTAAAGCGAAAATTAAATATCTTTTATGCATGAAAATTAACTTTGTTAATGATAAAAAAAGAGTTAATAGTTACATTTTGAATGGAAATTAACACATATATTTTAGTTCTGAGATTCGATGGTATTTTTATTACATTTTCTTAACGAAATATCAAATCAATATTGTTTTTTTTTAGTTTATTTATGCACGCTATAACATCTCTGTTCGTATAGCATATTTAGTTTCTTTGGGTATACCAGTAGGTGGTTTTTACTCCTGTTGAGTTCCTGTTTCTATTATGTGTTGTAGATGGCTTGTGTTCCTGTAACTGATTTGATTAATGTTCATGATATTAGTGATTGAAGCGGTGATGAATCATGGCATGTAAATTTCACCAGACATTTGCCTTTGTGACTGGGGGAAACTATGAGCACGGTGATATTTGGTGGGATAGCGCAAGGATTCGCATGAGATTACCTGACATTATCCTTACAGTTAGGGAGATGTGTAAGGAAAAATTCAACCAAGTAATCAGCCCAAGCGGGAATCGACCCGACGCCCGATTGGAGCTCCTGATCACCAGACAAACGCGATACCGCCTGAGCTACGTCGAAGACTTTGTTTACATTGAAGAAAAGTCCACTGGCGAAGTGGCAAATGTGATTGTGCATAGAAACCGAAGCAGTTGAGGATAATAGCCTACACAGCTGTTTTGCTCTCCACAAATCCCAGCGGTCTAATGAGAATCGAACCCAATACACCCGATGAGAAGCACACAGTTTAATGAACTATGGACTGACTATTAGCGTGGGTAAATAACATTCGCAGTCTGTGGAGATGTCTCTGTCTACTCATTGCATGGGAGCCACGGGCTGAGCTCGATTCCAGCTTCAGTCACACGGATGTTTGTAGGCTGTCTGTGTCGTGCTGACCGACGTCACCATGGCCTCGAGGTGTGCTCCAGTGTTATTTTGAGATAGCCTAAAATAAGGGCTGCTATGGAGGCAGTACATCCGAGAAAAATAATGGGAGAAATTGAAGGGTTCCATCCAAAAAGGGGTGACTACACTTTTTTTTGTGAAATTAATGTTTTTCTTGTTTCAAAAGTTAAAAAATATGTGGTTTCGAGTATTTGCTAGTAAGTTACAGTAGAACTGAAGCTGAACTAACAATCGTTTCGTTGCAAAAAGGAGGCAACTCCTGGAGCTATATACAAGGTCAACCATAAGTAGTGTCATTAATTTCAGGGTGTTACTCTTTGAGATATTTCAAACAATGACGTTAAATGCAATTTTGTTCGTTTTTGCTTCCATTTCGAGATGAAAATTACTATGTATGGGACATTTCATGGCGTGTTTTGGGAAAGCCATTGATTTAATTCCCAATATGCTCAGTCAATTTAAGAGAGCAGTGCATTATGACAAGTATTATTAAAGAATTTTAGTTATGTCCTTTAATATGCAGAAATTTGATCCGAACAAAAATAACTTTTCGTTCTGCAAAGTAATTTTAAAATGTTAGATTTGTTCGGATCTAATTTCTGCACACTTAAAAGACATTGATTGAGCATATTGGGATTTAAATCAATGGTTTTCTCACAATACGCTATGAAATGTTTCACATAAAAAATAAAAAAAATAAAAAAAAAACGAGGAAAATTGTATTAAACTTTTTTGTTTTGAATATCTCAAAGAATAACCCTTTGAAATTAAATACATTACTTACTCCTTATTCTGTATGTATGTGTAGGTAGTTTCTTCTTAGTGACCCATCTAGTTCCTTTTTCTCTTTCTGATCAGTTTCAGTATCATTCTTTCTTCACCCACTCTTTCCAACACAGCTTCATGTCTTATTCTGTCTGTCCATTTCACACGCTCAATTCTTCTCCATATCCACATTTCAAATGCTCCTAGTCGCTTCTCTTCACTTTGTCATAATGTCCACACAAAGCACTTCACTAGTCTCTTCCTTAATTTTTTTTTGCAGAGGTCCGCAGATGATGTTTCTTTCTATATTAAAACCTTCCTTTGCCATTGCTATCCTTATATACTTAGGCCATATCTAACCAAATTTGTCCCCGATTAAAATATACGGCACCGAAATTCCGTTCAGTGGATCAGTAAAGAATCTAGGTATTTATATGGATAAAAGTTTAAATTGGAACATTAAAGTTGCAGAAACCTGCAAAAAAGTATTCTCATTAATCCACTCGTTTAGGCGATTGAAGAATTTTCTACCCTTTTCCATGAAAAAAATGTTAGTGCAAACACTCGTGATGCCCCACTTCGATTACTGTGATATTCTGCTTACTGACCTAAGCGTTACTTCGGCGCAGAGACTACAACGTGTTCATAATATGTGCGTCCGTTTCGTCTGCAATATTCGCCGGGCTGATCACGTAATACCATCCCTCGAAATGTTGTCCTGGCTCCGTCTAGAAGATCGTAGGAAAATCCACTGTCTTTCCCTTCTCTTTCACATATTGCATTTATCCACTCCTGTCTATCTTGCGTCTCGTTTTTTAAATTTACCCATCCATCATAACCTAGACACACGATCACAACACTCCTCAATATTATCCATTCCCTCCCACCGAACATCCTCATATTCATCTTCTTTCACTGTGGCTGTTCCTCGACTTTGGAATTCCCTACCGAGTAATGTCAGGGACTGTCAGACCACAGTATATAGAACATACAGTAAAGACACCTAAGCCATTTCGTGGGAACAAATTCTGAATGCGCATGTCACGAAACCGGGTGTATTATCTGGAACCTCCACCAGATGGATCTCAATCTACGACAGGTCTGGCATAATTTAATATTAACTGAAAACATTCATTACTCATCTTTTAATAATTTTAAAGACATGAGGCAAAGGAATGGCAACCATAATAATAATTACTTCCGTATGCAATCATCATGAAAATATTCACTAATTGACGCTAACGTTCAAGTCACTGTTTGAGGCTTATGTTGGTAAAATTGATCCAAGTACAACATAATACATCACGGCGTCCGTTGCGGTGAAGTGCGAACATAAACGTCAACAATGGATATAAGTATTTTGACTTCCTAGCGACATAATATTAATGATAGATAATATACATACAAGATTATTCGTATTACTGACCAATTAAATAAATAAATAGATATTTTACTAATATTTTGATAGTGGTTTGATACTAGCGAAATAGTTGGATTCATTGAGAATTATACCTTACTGAGCTTGAATTTAGTACCAACAACATCAAAGGTGCCGACAAGAGTTGTCCCTACTGATTCTTCTTATACTGTGGTCAGACATCAAAAAAATTTAAGAATAGGCTAACGAAATATTTTTCTAACAATTATTGTTAACAATAATAGCTGTTTCAGGTTTCTCAATGTTTAATGGTTATATTCAGGGAACGGATTTATATGGACTAAAAATATATGAAATATGTAAATATATATGTAGTTATTTTTACCAAAATATGGAATTAAATATGGATTTTTACCAAAATATGGAATTAAATATGGACTTAAAATTATAAAAAAATGACTATGTACGTTAAATATTGGTACATTTTAATCAAACTAAACAAAAAATATAATGGACGTACCTTATCTTCCAATGTAGTTTCAACAAAACACAATTTTTATTGTCTGTTACCATAACAATAGGTTACAAACATTTCTTTCAAGTGCTGAAAAGTGAATCTTCTTCTATTGTCTCTGAGGATAGATTTATACTGACTAAAAGAGCGTTCGACGTCACAAGAAGTAACTGGTACATAATTAAATTTCACAATGTCTGCTGGGGATAAGTCCAAGTTAATCTTCACTGTTGATTCACCACTCATCACAGCAACAACCTTTGTAGTTCTTCATATGCAGGGTTTTTTGAAAGTACAGTGTCCACCTTAGCTCTTACTGCATCTGCAACTTTACCTCTACCACGATTCAGTTGTTCCACAGTACTATTTATAATTTCAAAACTTTCAGATAGTGAAAGGTGCCTATTTTGGAGACTTTTGAGCGTTTTTATGATGCATGAAAATGTATGCTGAATGTGAGCTAAGTCATTCTTCACACTTATGTCACAGGTAACTGTTTTCGCAGTATCAATTGAGACTGCATCTTCAGAGTCCAATGCAAGGAGAACATTGTTAATAGAGTCTATATGTTCGGCATAATATTCAACTGCTTCTAGCCATGTACCCCATCTAGTTAAAATTGGCTTTGGTGGCAATGGAATTTCAGGGTACATTTCTTTCAACACGTTAACTCTACTGGGAGCTTTGAGAAATACTTTTTCACTGATGAAATCAACAAATCTACTTTAGGAAATTGTCTCGACCACTTCTGCCACACGATGAAATGCATGCGCCACACAAGTAAAATGAGTCAATTTAGGATATACAACAGATAATGCTTGTCCAGCTTTGACCATATAAGGGGCAGCATCGCTAATAAAGAATAACACATTATCGTACATAATACCCTTTGGCCACAGGATACCCATAGCTTCGTTGAACAGTTTAACTATAGTTTTGTTATTGCACTTTTCTAGAACATCACAATGTAAAAGAATTCGTTCAGAATATTGTTCACTTAACAAACCGATAACTACATTACCAACAAGTCTACCTTCTTTGTCGGGAGTCTCATCAATGGAAACCCAAATTGAACTATCTTTAATTTCATCTCTTATCTTCTGTATTGTCTCATCGTAGATGGATGGAGCATACGTCTTCCTAAGTGTTGACTCATCCGGGATTGTATGTTGAGTATATTTTTCAAGGAATTCCCTGAAGACCTTATTCTTTAGTTTGTAGAGAGGAATATCAGCAGAGATGAGAGAACGGCACAGGTCGATGTTAAACTCAGATCTTACATTCGATGTTGTTGGTTGTGTTAAAAACAATTGTCTCTGCTTGGAATTTAGTTGTTTGTTGGCCTGATGTTTACTAGTTGTAATGTGTTGTTGCACCAGGAACTTTTGTGTAGATGATACTGCACACTGACACAAATTACAAAATAATATTTTTTTGTCAGTTGATAAACCATCTTCTTTAAATTCTGAAATGTAACTTGTTAGTTTTGATTTTAAATTGACTGAATGACGTACTTTTGGCATATTTACCGTCTTTATAGTATGATTTACAAAACTGAACCTATGTGTACTCTGACTGGCATTTAACTGTTGAGCTGCACAACTGAAGTCTGTTAAAAATTTTAAATTAAATTAATACAGTTTTGTAACTTACTTTCCCATTGTTGATAGGACTGCTAATTTTCAAATAACTCTGATGTTAAAGGGATTACTGAACATGTGTTTAAATCTCTATTGTTGAAATGTATTTTTAAAAGTTAATGGAATTTTGTTTTGTTTTATTGTTAAACCTAATATAATATGGACTGTTTTATATGAAATATGGAAAATATATGAAATTAACGAAAATATGTACTGAACTCTAAAATATGGAAAAATATGGAAAATAAAAGTAGGATTTTTCAACCCTACACATTGTGAAACATAAAGATAATGCAAAATATAAATTATATTAGCTTTATAAGTAAATATGTATTTACATATAAAATCCTTTCCTGGTTATATTATTATATCACAGAATAAATATTTAAATTATCTCATTATTATTATTATTATTATTATTATTATTATTATTATTATTATTATTATTATTATTATAACTATTTCTTACCAATGTTTATTATTGTCACACTAACATTACTTATCCAACTTTCATGATTTATTTTCATGTTGTTTTATGATCTAGATATTAATGTAATAACTATGTAAGCAATTGTATTCAATTAGAATTAGAGTCTGGCTGGGCGGAAGAGAAGGCCTACTGGCCTTAGCTCTGCCAAGTTAAATAAATAAATTATTATTACCCGTATAATCTGTTATGTCTCGTGTAGTGTATGATATTTGCACAGTAATTGTGTGTTCAGTGAAGAATGTGGCTAATTATATACAATTTTATTGCAAAAAGGGACTATCTTCATTATTAGTTTATATTATACCCCCTTAAATTATTGATTGTAATAAATGAGTTCCGGTCTCGGAACTGTTGCAAAAATGAACAGTAGGTCGGAACCTCCTGTTCCGAAATAACAGTGTTCCGACTCCGAGCTGCTCACTTGCCCAGCTGTTGCGGGCTCGCAGTACCGCGTTGCACAAGGTATGTTCCGACTCCGAGATAACAGTCGGAACGTCGGAGCTTGTTCCGATGAACCAACGACAGCTGCAGTTACACTGTACTTGAAACTCTCACGTGGTTGGAGGGGGGCGCATGGACATTGAAATCCTTGCGGTGGCGCGAACTTTAATATCAACATTTGTAAGACTGGCCAATCATCTGTAATGTTATAGTAAGTATTCAATAATCTGTAATATTGATTCCCGCTTTATGGTTTATTTCACCATTAGTTGACTAATTCTGTTTTATAAACATTCTACAAAGTCATAAAGTACGCATACTATTATTAATTAATTGATCAGCTGATTCTATACAAAGGTTAAAGTCGTAAATGGTAATGAGTGGTTTAGTTACAATGTCTGTATGTCGTTTGTTGAGGTTAAGTCTGACAAGCACAAGTTTTTGTGCTATCTTCTCTGTTATCAAAGAACGACAAAAATGTTGTAGCATTATTTGTTGAAACTACCCATATAAGTACTGATTTGGAGAGCGAGGTTTAATGCGAAGTTTAAATTACACTTTGGTAAAGATGCGATTCCAACATTTTACTAACCCACTGCGGGGTTTCCAGGTTTCAGTACTGCCAATATATATCTTTTTATTTATGAAATTGTAATATTTATTATTATTATTATTATTATTATTATTATTATTATTATTATTATTATTATAACTGTGCATTAAGAAAAGTAAAAATAAAAATTAATGATTTGTTTTTTTATTATGTAATAGAGAGAACAGAAATTACATATCATATGTTTTAAATGTTATGTTATTTTTTTTTTTAGTTGGCTACCATGTCTTTATAACTTTATGTACGAAAACAAAGTGTTGTATTCTGTCCTTGTAGTCAACAGCTGTGTAATTACTAACATTAAGCTTTTGAGTTCTGTCCGCATGCACAGCAATTTTCTAAAATCGATTCGAATGTGCATTGCAGTGCCATCTATAGATAAGAATGTGTACTATATCATGCCTATGAGTGCTCCAGTGTGAGCTGCATGGTGTTATTTGTCTATGGTGAAGAGGGAGGGTACTGTACCGTTCGTTTGAACGACTCAACGACTCCGACTCATCACCACTGGTGACTGTTATTTCGGAACTGTTATTTGGAACATAGTATTTTTTCGGAACCGGAACCGTCGGAACTGTTCCGGGAAAAGAACAACTTCGCCCATCACTACTCCTGGGTAACCAGGACATACTCTGAAGAAGCAAAGAAGGGCAGTTAAAATTTGAAATTTTTAGAATGATTTTTGTTGTTTTCCACAACTTTGCCAAAGTGGAGCTATGTCGATTTTGGAGGGAACCCTTCAATTACTGTATTACCTACGGGTTATTTGCAAAGAAATAATTGCTATACCATGCAAGGCAGTTTTTTCTCGTATGCCCTGTACTTTTCACTGCCTTAATTAAAACAGTTTTGGAAGTTTTTCGCTATCTGCTGCTATCCATATGCAGGAAACAATACCGCTCCTTAATATTATAGCAAAAGAAAATCGATCGCTCTCCTGGAGTTCGAAGCTAATTGCTTCAAGTTTCATTACCTCCCAGATTTTCTTACAAGTGCACTCAGAAAGATCTGCTCCAAAAGACGATGCATGTAGTTTTCAATTTACAATTCAAATGAAGATACGACGATTCAAGTTTCGCGCACAGTACTAAGAAAACATAAATCTGTGATTAGTTAGCGAAGTTACCGACTAGAATGTATGCGGCTGTTAGGGAACTCGCCGCTATACTGTCTAACTCTAGTGTAAGTGGCAGAAAGAAAAGAAGTTAATTTTTAATAGAAATAATATAAAATGAGTGTGATAAAGTTTGAGATTAGAGTCACTCTAAAGCAGTACTGGAAACAAGATTATATGTCCGAAGAGAGATCTGAATCTCACAAGTGATACCAACAAGGCACCACTTATGAGACAACTAGGCCAGGTGATAATGGGGTAGGGTGGCCATTCCTTTCCTCTTCCATTGCATACATCACCGACTAGTTACATATTACAGTAGTCATTCTAACAGTATTTTTTATAAATTTCAGCAAGAGCTGTTTGTAATTTTATTGAATTTACTAGCCGTACCCGTGCGATCCGCTGCACCTGTTAGAAATAAATATAAAGTAATTATATAATTAAAATAGGACATTTGATCCAGGGAACATTCGTGTTTGATAGAAGGATAAATCGTTTAATATGTTACTTAATTTAAATTGCATCCAAATAATTAAAAAATGCGATCATTTTGGTCCAGAGACACTCATTTGGTGCAATGACAATTCCTTTAACATGTTTCTTAATTTTTATTACATGCAACCATAGTTTAATGAAGATTGACATCATTTAGATTTAATGTGTATATTTTATTTTACTTCTTATAGGTTTCCATTGAATTATGGTAATAACTTAATTTTAACCCTTGTTGTCTACGTATTCAGTAAATGGCGCTTGGCCCACTATGGTTCTGAACCCTTCAAATAACTTAAATTATATTATATAATATTACAGTACATTACATATATTATATTATATTATATTATATTATATTATATCAGAAGTTACTGTAATAACATTATAGCATTATGTCCATCTAGAGAAACTACACTTTCCAATGGTGGAATAATAATTAATTATACAAATCGGTTAATTTAGCTTCCGATATTACTTCATACAAACACAGAAACATTCTCTGTTGGCTATCTTTCATAGCTTTCGATTGTTGCTGTCCAAGGCCCCTTATAGACGAAGTCATTTGTTTTTTAATTCATTACACGGCCTTAGATGGCAGTTATTTTAATTTTAAAACTCATTTATCTCATTAAATATCAGTCCTATCAAAATTTTTCAAGGAATAAAACTTATCGGAAATTATTTGTAAAGAAACTTTTGTTATGTAACATTTTTCACAAAAATCAATAATAAGCGAGATATTTCGATTTATTTAATTCAGACCCCTCATAACCTCCCCCCCCCTTTTAAATGTATTTTGAATGCCATATAGCCTAAAATCTAAGTTACAACGAACTTAATTTATATTCCAATTTTCATCGAAATCCGTTCAGCCATTATCGCGTGAAAAGGTAACAAACATCCAGACATAGACAGACAGACATACAAACAAACATTTCAAAAAAGCGATTTTCGGTTTCAGGGTGGTTAATTATATATGTTAGGACGAATTATTATTTTTGGAAAATCGAAAATTACCAGGAAAATTGTGGCTACAGATTTATTATTAGTATAGATATAAAATATAAAATTACGCATTTGAAATAAAAAAAGAATAAATTGTCCAGTTTATAATTTATTAAAAAAAATATTGGATATAAAATGAAATGAAATATTGTGTATTTAATGCAATGAAATGAAATGAATCACATGTGGGGAATGTTACATTCTTTTTTATTTGGTAGAAAGTGAGGAAACGGAATATAATTAAACACTGCAGGGATGGGTGTTCGAATCTGATTAAGCCGTCATAAGAGCAAAGCAGAGAAGTGTAGGTGTTTAGTTTAGTTAAGGGATTAGCTACAGCTTACAGCAGTAAAATTTTTGGAAATATTCAACATTTTTTTCTCTCCATTACTGTATCTTGTACAGTAATGAAAATTGGTATGTGTAAAACACTGTCCTTCTGCTACATGAAAAAAAATACAATTTGAAAAAAATTATTTATATACATTTTTTTTCAAAACTCAAAATCTGCAGTTTACTATGCAGTGATGAAGCGTTTCCCTCATAATTCATAAACTTGTTAATTTTTTCATGTTCTCTCTCTTTTATTTTATTGCTGAAACTCATGTTTACAATATCATGCTCTTTCAACTACATTCCTTAATAAATAATTGCTGAAACTCATGTTTACAATATCATGCTCTTTCAACTACATTCCTTAATAAATAATGTTTTTTTTTTATTGTGTGTTACAAGAAAATTCTGATATTTGACTATTTTGTAAAATGAATTTATTTCTTTATCAGACAATCTATCAAAGGTAGAGAAGTGACCTTGCATCATATTGTAGATATGACATGCATTAATACACACAAGAAATTTCATCACAGAATGTTGGATAGTTTTTGAGTTATGTGGGAAACGCTTCATCACAGCACAGTGAACTGAATTTTGAACAAAAAATGTAAATAACTTTTTAAATCGTAAAAATATATTTTTTTTTTCATAAGAGTGTTTGAGAATAAGGTGCTTAGGAAAATATCTGGGGCTAAGAGGGATGAAGTTACAGGAGAATGGAGAAAGTTACACAACACAGAACTGCACGCATTGTATTCTTCACCTGACATAATTAGGAACATTAAATCCAGACGTTTGAGATGGGCAGGGCATGTAGCACGTATGGGCGATTCCAGAAATGCATATAGAGTGTTAGTTAGGAGACCGGAGGTAAAAAGACCTTTAGAGAGGCCGAGACGTAGGTGGGAAGATAATATTAAAATCGATTTGAGGGAGGTGGGATATGATGATAGAGGATGGATTAATCTTGCTCAGGATAGGGACCGATGGCGGACTTATGTGAGGGCGGCAATGAACCTCCGGGTTTCTTAAAAGCCGGTAAGTAAGTAAGTAAGTATAGCAGAAGGACAGTGTTTTACACATACTAATTTTCGTTATAAGATTAAAAATCAGAAACAAAATTTGTACCAACATATTACAAGAATGACTAATGATAGATTACCAAAACAAATTATGGATTATGTACCAACAGGATATAGAAATGTTGGAAGACCGAAAATAGGATGGGCAGATGATTTAAGCCTTGAAGACGGAACAGGCCACTAGGCCTAATCCCTGTAGCTGAAGATGAAGAAGAAGAATTTTCATTATTGTACAAGATACAGTAATGGAGGATAAAAATTATGAATATTTCCAAATTTTTACTGCTCTAAGCTCTATCTAACCCCTTAAAGCGGTTTGCAGAATTTGTCTTGACTCCAATTTTCTGTTCATTCTGTGGAGAAACTGTACTGGCGCTTTTCCTTTTCCCTGCATGAGCGGAGAAAGGACTTCCTTTGTCACCACATTATGAATTGCTCCAGGGTTCATTCTGTTTTTTATACGGAGAAGTTGATCACTTTCCTCCCATGTAATAAGCCAAGAAGAGTTTACTATTACGGAGATGATTTATTGCAAGGGTTCACACTTCACATTCTAGTTCATGTTGTCACTGAAAGGTAAAAGCGTCGGCTTGGTATATCGCAGATCCTCGCTCAAATCCCGGTAAGTTTAAGAGAAATTTGTGTTGGACAAAGACGCTATTTTGGGTAGGTTTTCGCGCCGAAATTTTATTTATTTCATCAGCGTACCACCACTTTTCGAGTCTTCGTTTGGGGTCAAATGATCAGGAATTAATCTTTCCCGCGATACATCTGCATTGCGGTGCAGGTTTAGAGCCGATTTCTGTTATTAAATTACACACTGAAAACAATTGTTTTTATTATGCACAATTATTACAAGGTACATTAATAAAATTAATTCTCGAAAATTTCACTAGATACATCTCTTGCTGAACGTAAAATTGAGAAAATATTTATATTACAGAACGAAAAATTTAGAAGGTACATTTTTTATTGCACGAACAATTAAGAGAATTGATTTCTTATTGCACGAGTAATTGTGATGATTCATTTCTATAACACGAGCAATTAAAATGTTTCAATTCTTATTGGACGAAAAAACAAATGATTAATTTCTTATTGCATGAAGAATTGAGATGTTTAATTTATTATTGCACTAATAATTAAGATGATTAATTTTTTATGATACGAAAAATAGAGATGATGAGCCTAATTTCTTATTGCATGAAAAATTAAGGTAATTAATTTCTTACAGCACGAAAAATTGAGATGATCAATTTCTTGAAGTACAAAAAATTGACATGATTAATTTATTATTACACGAAAAATTACGATGATTAATTTCTTACAGCACGAAAAATTGAGATGATTAATTTCTTAAAGTACGAAAAATTGAGATGATTAATTTATCATTACACGAACAATTACGATGATTAATTTCTTACAGCACGAAAAATTGAGATGATTAGATTTATTTATTAATGCATAACAAATCAAGATGATTAATTTTTATGATACGAAAATTGAGATGATTAATTTATTGCATTACACGAAAAATTGAGATGATTAATTTCTTAAAGCGCGAAAAATTGACACGATTAATTTATTATTACACGAAAAATTACGATGATTAATTTCTTACAGCACGAAAAATTGAGATGATTAATTTCTTAAAGTACGAAAAATTGAGATGATTAATTTATTATTACACGAAAAATTACGATGATTAATTTCTTACAGCACGAAAAATTGAGATGATTAATTTATTAAAGTAAGTACGAAAAATTGAGATGATTAATTTATTAATGGATAACAAATTAAGATGATTAATTTTTTATGATACGAAAAATTGAGATTAAATTTCTTATTGCATGAAAAATTATATGATTAATTTCTTAAATCACGAAAAATTGAGATGATTAATTTCTTAAAGTACGAAAAATTGACATGATTAATTTATTATTACACGAAAAATTACGATGATTAATTTCTTACAGCGCGAAAAATTGAGATGATTAATTTCTTAAAGTACGAAAAATTGAGATGATTAATTTATCATTACACGAAAATTACGATGATTAATTTCTTAAGCGCGAAAAATTGAGATTAATTTCTTAAAGTACGAAAAATTGAGATGATTAATTTATTATTACACGAAAAATTACGATGATTAATTTATTATTACACGAAAAATTGCGATGATTAATTTATTATTACACGAAAAATTGAGATGATTAATTTATTAAGCATAAAAATTGAGATGATTAATTTTTATGATACGAAAAATTGAGATGATTAATTTATTATTACACGAAAAATTAAGATGATTAATTTCTTACAGCACGAAAAATTGAGATTATTATTTCTTGAAGTACGAAAAATTGAGATGATTTATTATTAAGTACGAAAAATTGAGATGATTAATTTGTTACAGCGCGAAAAATTGAGATGATTAATTTCTTTAAGTACGAAAAATTGAGATGATTAATTTATTATTACACGAAAAATTGCGATGATTAATTTATTATTACACGAAAAATTGCGATGATTAATTTATTATTACACGAAAAATTGCGATGATTAATTTATTATTACACGAAAAATTGCGATGATTAATTTGTTACAGCGCGAAAAATTGAGATGATTAATTTCTTTAAGTACGAAAAATTGAGATGATTAATTTATTATTACACGAAAAATTGCGATGATTAATTTCTTACAGCGCGAAAAATTGAGATTAGTTTCTTGAAGTACGAAAAATTGAGATGATTAATTTCTTGAAGTACGAAAAATTGAGATGATTAATTTCTTTAAGTACGAAAAATTGAGATGATTAATTTCTTGAAGTACGAAAAATTGAGATGATTAATTTCTTGTTGCGCGGAAAATTGAAGTGACATGTTTCCTATTGTACAAAAAATTTACGACATCCTTTATGTAATGCACGAGTAATGTAGGAAATATACTTTTTTAATGCTCTAGAAACTTAGAATATTTATTGATGAATTGACCAAACCTTTAAAATTGAATTTATTGTGCTGCTGATTTACAATATGTATTTGTTCTTGCATTAAAATTTATAAATTATCTAAATGTCAAAATCACCGATGCTAACGAACACTTTCTCGCCTCAATCCTTTCAAATTTGAACTAAGAGTAGCCCCTACACATTCACAAACACTGGTTCTCTCTGATCTTGTGGTCAACATGACACAATACCACACATTACAGAAGTCGAGCAATACTTCTGTTATAGGAGAAACATCTCTTCGCTTCTCTATCTTGCCTTTCAGCCAGAACACTACCGCTTGCTTGCTTGGGGGAGAGCGGCATTCACACGAGGTGCAGATAGGCAAATATCTCGTGTTTTACAAGTTTGCTCGTCTGACAGCGGTGCGAGCGGGAGCTCATCCGTTATCCTGTAAGATATTGCTGGCAGCATCCAATCCATCACGGCTATCGGTCACACAGCATCGGGGGGGGGGGGAGGCTTTGGTTATTCCCCCACGCCTGGGTCCACGGGGTCATCGGGACGCGGCTCCGGTGAAATGCAATAAATCGGAAGTGACGAGAGAGGAGACAGACCGAAGGAGATTCTGCGCGGCGCGACTCAGCTGATGTGTTCCCACAGACTGAGTCTCTTGGGCTTCCGGTGGACAAAGGGAAGCACGCAGCCGAGAGCGAAGTCTCCAGCTTTCCTTCCCGAGGACTTAGATTCTATTCCTTGCGTTGCCTTGGTTGGAATAATGCTTACTGTGGCAGAGATCGGAGAAGTAGGGAGAGGAAATCGTGCTTCAGAGCTGGGTTCCTAAGGCGAATTTTGTAATGGTAGTAGATGTGGCAGTAGTAATACTAGTGGCAGTAGTAGTACTAGTGGCAGTAGTAGTACTAGTGACAAGCAGTAGCAGTGGTAGTACTAGTGGCAGTAGTAGTAGTACTAGTGGCAGTAGTAGTAGTAGTACTAGTGGCAGTAGTAGTACTAGTGACAAGCAGTAGCAGTGGTAGTACTAGTGGCAGTAGTAGTAGTACTAGTGGCAATAGTAGCAGTAGTTGTAGTGGTAGCAATAGTAGTGGTGGTAGTAGTAGTAGTAGTAGTAGTAGTAGTAGCAGCAGTACTAGTAGCAGTAGTATTAGTAGTAGTAGTGGCAGTACTATTAGTACTACTAGTGGCAGTAGAGTAGTACTAGTGGCAGTAGTAGTAGCAGCATCAGTAGTACTAGTGGCAGTAGCAGTAGTAGCAGTACTGTGGCAGTAGCAGTATTAGTACTGTGGCAGTAGTAGTATCAGTAGTAGCACTAGGAGCAGTAGTAGCAGTAGTAATGATGGTAGTAGTAGTACTGGTGGCAGTAGTAGTAGCAGTACTAGTGGCAATAGTAGTGCCACTAGTAGTAGTACTAATTGCAGTAGTAGTAGTGGCAGTGGTGGTAGTAGTAGTAGTAGCAGTAGTAGTACTAGTGGCGGTAGTAGTAGTACTAGTTTGCAGTAGTAGTAATAGTGACAGTGGTGGTAGTAGTAGTAGAAGTAGCAGTAGTAGTACTAATGGCAGTAGTAGTAGTACTAGTGACAGTAGTAGTAGTAGTGGCAGTGTTGGTAGTAGTCGTAGTATCAGTAGTACTAGTGGCAGTAGTAGTAGTAGTAGTACTAGTGGCAGTAGTAGTACTAGTTGCAATAATAGTAGTAGTATTAGTAGTAGTAGCAGCAAGTGGTGTGGCAGCAGTAGTAGACAGTAGTAGTGCAGTAGCAGTAGTAGTGGCAGTGGCAATAGTAGGTAGTAGTAGTAGTAGTAGTAGCTAGTGGCAGTAGTAGCAGACTAGCAGTGGTGGTAGTAGTAGTAGTGGCAGTGGTGGCAGCAGTAGCAGTAGCAGTAGCAGCAGTAGTAGTACTAGTGGCAGTAGTTGCAGTAGTAGTAGCAGTACTGGCAGCAGTAGTAGTGGTAGTGGCAGTAGTAGTAGTAGTAGTAGTAGTAGACTAGCAGTGCAGTAGTAGTACTTGTGGCAGTAGTAGTAGCAGTAGTAGTACTAGTGGCAGTAGTAGTAGACTAACAGTAGTAGTAATGGCAGTGGTGGTTGTAGTAGTAGTACTAGTGGCAGTAGTAGTAGTAGCAGTAGTAGTAGTGACAGTGGTAGTAGTAGTGGCAGTAGTAGTAGTAGTGGCAGTAGTAGTAGTAGTAGTGGCAGGTGGTAGTGGCAGTGGCAGTAGTAGTGGCAGTGGTAGTACTAGTGGCAGTAGTAGTAGTAGTGGCAGTAGTAGTAGACCAGCAGTAGTAGTGCAGTGGTGGTAGTGGTAGTAGTAGTAGTGGCAGTAGTAGTAGACTAGTGGCAGTAGTAGTAGCAGTGGTGGGTGGTAGTAGGTAGTAGTGGCAGTAGTAGTAGCACTAGTAGTAGTTGCAGTTGCAGTAGTAGTACTAGTGGCAGTAGTAGCAGCAGCAGTAGTAGTAGTAGTGGCAGTAGTGGCAGACCAGTACTAGTAGTGGTAGGCAGTGGTGGTAGTGGTAGTAGTAGTAGTGACAGTGGTAGTAGTAGTGGCAGTAGTAGTAGTAGTGGCAGTAGTAGTAGACTAGCAGTAGTAGTAGTAGTAGTGGTGGCAGTGGTGGTAGTAGTAGTAGTACTAGTGGCAGTGGTGAATAGTAGACTAGCAGTAGTGGCAGTAGTAGCAGTAGTAGTAGTAGTGGCAGTGGTGGTAGTAGTAGCAGCAGTAGTGGCAGTGACCAGTGGCAGCAGTAGTACCAGTGCAGTAGTAGTAGCAGTAGACAGTGACAGTGGTGGTAGTAGTAGCAGCAGTAGTGGCTAATGGCAGTAGTAGTAGTAGTACTAGTGACAGTAGTAGTAGCAGTAGTAGTAGTACTAGTGGCAGCAGCAGTGGTGGTGGCAGTGGCAGTGGTGGTAGTCAGTAGTATCAGTAGTACTAGTGGCAGTAGTAGTAGTAGCAGCAGCAGTAACTACAGTAGTGGCAGTAGTAGTAGTGGTAGTAGTAGTTGGTGGTAGTAGTAGTAGTGTGGTGATAGTAGTAGTAGTAGTAGTAGTAGTAGTAGTACTAGTGGCAGTAGTAGTAGCAGTAACAGTAGTATTTATTATAACAGTATAGATACTAGTAGACGAATAGATGTACAACGCAGTGCCGGGGTGTGCTGAGACAGACCGCAGCGTGAAGCTAGTATGATCGATGTACACCTAACTTGTATTCAAAGTACCCAAACACTGGACTATATTTATAAAAAAAATGCAGGGAAGTGTGTTATTTATTAGTTCGTGTATTTTTCTTTGTAAAATAAGCCTAAGTAATTTTCGATTTAATAAAATCATTTGGAACTTTGCATGGATTATAGTTAATTTTTTAATTCCTGAAACAGTTTGCATATAAATGAATGTATAAATTTCCGATAATTCGCTAATAATATTACAGAAAATAATTAACTCTGTTCGACGAACCAAACGTAATTTTTCCAGGTTGTATTTGTTTGTTCGGGAGAGATAATGATTTAATTATTTCGCCCCAAATAACTAGAAATTGAAGCAATACATGTGTATTGTGAAGGTATCTGGACTAGGTATAATTAACTGTTGATGGTTAATGGTGTACTGCAGCAGCAAAATTTTGAGCACTGTAATTAGACTGTTGAAATGGTATAAATCGTACAGATATTCAGAACTGAAACCGGCGGATATTTATATTAACACCAACACAATCCATATTACAGTATAAGTAGATGCTAATACCACTCTTCTTTTTGATTGCAGGTGTTTCGCGATGTAGTACGTAAACGTACACATACGAAACTAATATGTGGTCACAAACGGCTCAATTGTTTTTTGCCAAAGAGTTCACAGTTGAAGATATGTTGCTCTCACAGTGATGGTAAACATTTCTTAATGTCTCAGAAGATATTAATTTTAGGACCCATGTTTATAGAACTTTTATTTCTTGTTTTAATGCATACTATCTCCTCTCTAAATAATGAAACCTTATTTCAGAACACTCTGTATATACTATATACAGGGTGATTCACGAGGATTTACCGTCCCTTACAGAGCTTATTTCTGAAAACATTCTGAGAAAAAAAAAAGTCATATAAACATGAGTCCTAATCTCAATATTTTCAGAGTTACAATAATTTGAAGTTGTTAGTAAAATACCTTTTTTCTTTAGTATTTTAAGGGTAAAAAAATATTATAAATAGAGAATGAACTATTCAGGAGTATCATTTCTTTAATTGTCTAGTGTTCTGAAGCTAAAAAATATGTTGTTAATTGTTTTGTACAGATTTTGTTTTCAATTTTTTTAACTAAAAATGATATCATTCTTACGCACTTATCAAAAAAATTGTTACAAATCGCACGACTTTAGGAACTTGATTCTTTACAGTTTAATTGTGCATTCTAATGTACAGCCTTAAAGAATTTACAAGAGTGGCGTGATTTGTAACAGTTGTGATCAATGCATAAGAAAATGTAATTTTGTAGTTAGAAATCGAAAAAAAATTCCATACGAAGCAACTATTTATTTATTTATTTATTTTATTTATTAATTTATTTTATTTATTTATTTTATTTAATTAATTTATTTATTTTTAATTTATTTATTTTATTTTATTTTTATTTATTTATTTATTTATTTATTTATTTATTCTGGTGTAGTTAAGGCCATCAGGCCTTCTCTTCCACAACACCAGGAATACAAATACAATAACAGAAATAAACATAAAAAATATACTTACAAAGTAAAGCTACACAAGAAATAAAGAGAGAGAGAAAAAACACTATAAACAAAGTAAAGCCACACAAAAATATACACAGGTTGCAGTCACACAAACTTTAAATGGAACTATGGAATTCACAACACACTTCTAGCTTCAGAATACTGGCTGATTAAAGAAATGATACTCCTGAATAGTTCATTCTTTATCTGTAATATCCTTTTACCCTTAAAACTCAAGAATATTGGTATTTTACAAACAACTTCAAAATAAATGTAATTATAAAAATGCTGAGATTAGGACAGATGTTTATATGACTTTTTTGCTCAGAATGTCTTCGGAAATAAGCTCCGTAAGAGACATTAAATCCTTGTGAATCACCCTGTATATGTGCGAACTCATCTTGTGTATAGGAATAGATTCGACGTTTTTTTTTATTGGACATGATGTACATATTTCCATGACAACCAGTATAATTACCGTTCCACAAAATGTTTACTTTTTTCTATTAATGTAGGTCGAATGTTGACATTATACGTGAAAATATGTTCAAATACAGTGATGCGAATTTTATTGTAAATAATTGTAAAGATGATTGTATTCTGTTAGTTATTAAGCAAAGATGGCAGACCGTCATTGTGGTGGGCAGGAGTACAAAGGTACGTGCTGTCCCTCGAATTTGTTATTTATTTGATTAATAATGGTACTTTTTATCATTATCTGTAAATCAGAACTGCCCTCTGTCTCTAATTTTAATTAATATATTCAGAAGACTATTTCAATCATACTGTATGTATATCAACAAATTCTCCAATGGAGTGTAAGAATCCAATGAATTTTAACCAATCAGATTCATGTCGATTTCATATTGTCACTATTGTCTTGCCGCTAATGACTCAATTGTTCTTACAAATCAGAGAGGAACGCCATAACCTAATTTGCATTGGCAGCACTGAATAGGTAGATATAGGCTACAACGCTATTGCGCTCTCAGTTGTCACCGGCATTGTTGTGCGTGGCGACACAATCTGAAACACGGAGGTTTCATCCGCATTGATTGCAGTCCACTTCCGGGATTATAAGCTGGCTGGAATTAATAAAATCACGCGTCCTATAATCTGAATTACACTGAAATTTTAACAACAGGCATTATTTTTAATCTTCTTCCTGTTAAATTGTTTAATTCTCGTTTTTGGGGCCAGACTGAACGTCCAAAATCACATACCGTACAGCTTATTATTTTTTTCCCGCTCAAAATGTTTATCCTCTATCGCAAATGTTTTGAAATATGAAAATAATTTACATTTTACAAATCATCTTCGAATTGTGAAGTATCCACTCTTAGGTAAGAAGATTACAAAGCAAAGATTAATAAAAATTTGTCTGACCAAAAATATGGATTACCCAACAAATTTAATTTATACAGATTTTAATGTATTGCCTATTGCAGAAATTTATAAATATAGCTTACTACTTACTACCACTGAAATCAAATAAAACATAAATCTAATCGACATGAATATCGTACTCGAAGACAAAAGTCTACTTTCCAATTAATTGAGCCTAAATGTCATACAAGTGCAGCTCTTAAACACGGTGCTAGTTTCGGCCCAAGACTTTATAACAAAATTACAAACCATTTTCCACATTTGAAATATTTTAAAATTGAAGCTTTTAAAAAAGAAATTTGTAAAATTATCCATGATAGATAATATTAACAAATGTATTTTTTACCTTTTATTTCTGTCGATTATATTCATGTTTTTATTGAATATCACTGGCTTCTGTCGGATTGTCAATTTATATTAAATGTGTATTTTTCTCTCTTTTTCTCTTTCTTCTTTATTCTTGCTCTTGTGTTGTATTTATTGGTTTGAATTAAGTTACTTACTGTATTTAGTAAACTGTCCTTGTAAATTTTATGTTATATTATTGACTAACAAGTAAACCTTCAGGTGGGGTAAAAAAATCAAGACTTACCTTCATTACCATTCGATTAAGCATTAAAATCAATGCAAAATACGTAAATTTTACAACTCGAACGCAATGAACACCAGAGATAGCGACCAATCAAGATCAAGTTGACATGGGCTACTTAGATTGCAAAAAACTATACCACGCAGCAATGCTAGCCGGGAGAGCGAAGACTACTGCTATAGATGCGCTGTCAGCTAGTTTGTACCTTGCAGTTTATTGTGTAATGTTATGTGCAGTGAGCTGAAGAAGATGAACCCAGTGAATATAATGATTAAAATTCTGGATAAACTAAAAGAAGAGGGTTATAAGGAGACAGGCTGTGAAATGTCGCGGAAGGAACTTGAAATTGTTGATGATATATATGACTTATTAAAGAGTTATGAATAGGAAGCAGTTGAAGAAAGTCATACTCTGGACACTGATGAAAATGAGCCATGAAATGATGACAATGTCATGCCTCATGTACGAGAATGGGAGATTGAAAAAACAAGTATTACGTCAGAAGAGGAATCAAGTACTTCACAAATTCCGGTTCTCAATAACCCTTCCAAAACATCCCGAGTCATTGACTTTGAAGACAAATGTGAAGTAACAGAGTATTGGATTCTGTCAGGTGTACCGACAAACAAAAGAAAAAGTTTAACCATAAATTCACGTGGTTAACACACGAAGTCAACTGTCCAAAGATTGCAACTCATAAGTCGTATTTGGTTGTATGATTTTGGACAGTTTGGATATGTACAATGACGGCCAATGTTTAATACAGACGAATGTGGGTTCCATAAGGAAAAGCCTTTCGGCAGAACATTAGAACGTCAAGGAACCAGTAAAGTGTATGGTGTCGTGCAATCCAAAGGGACAACTACACATTCCTACACTATAACGCCGGTGGTTTCTAAAGCTGGAAAACTGATGCCAAGAACCGAAAGGTACAAGTCAAAGAGTTGCGGAACGCATTTACAAACCTTTAGTAAAATGGACTTCGTCGGGAAAAATGACCAAATAAATATGGATACAATTCTGAAAATCTTTGGACTCGTATGGTGTCCACTGCAACGAAAATATAATTAAGCAACTGTTAGAAGAAGGGGACCATGGTCTTGAAAAACTAGTAAAAATCATTTTATGAGTTGCAGTCTTTGGACAGGTACTTTTTTTTCGAATGTATAAGCATATAATTTGACACATTTCTCATAATGTAGATTTTGGTGATTCATCTGATACATTACAACAACGCAACAATATACTGAAACTACAGTCGCTTGTTTACCAGCAGTTTCTTTCTCCACGATTCCAACAGGCGCATGGGTATGGTTGGGTGTTAGCTGAATTGGGATCCAGAAGTGGATAACGTTTTCAAAACACTACAGAGTACTGCATCCGAAATGTACAAGGAATATGTACGATTTGTGCAAAATCAGCCTTTATAAATTGCGGGTGGTGTACTGACAATTTGTGTTTCCAACATTTTGCATTAGCTATCACTGTTGTGCGACATATGTTTCTGGATAAAAACAAATCAGATTCTGGAATACGATGCATTAAGTAACATGATGACCACATCATCGTTTTCCCTCTTATGCATTAATCGCTAGTTGAAGGTGTGTTTTCTTGCTGCTTGAAGCCTCCTGTTCTACGCTGTGTATCGCACTTGATAATTGCAGTCGAGTTACGAAATTTTAGGATTATCCATATTTTATTATGCTGATTCCAGAAATATAAGTTTCATTTTCATTGTTTTTTTACCTCAGGTAAAGGTTTACTTGTAAGACCACGCCGTACACGAGCCTGGCTCTTACGGTAGTGGCTAGAAACATTTTTGTTTTTATCATCATCATCATCATCATCATCATCGTCCTAGTGGCCTGCTACAGTCTCCGTCCATCTTTTCAGGGGGCGTCCCAAAGATCGTCTTCCATTTGGTATATAGCGGTGAATTTGTCTTGGGGGTCTGGAACGGTCCATTCTATTGACATGGTTAAGCCATTTTTGTCTATAGTGGTTGAGATGTTCATAAATAGGTGTAATTTTCAATTCTTTTGTAATTAGTTCATTCCTTTTGTGGTCAAGCAAGCTGTAGCCGGCAGTCCTCCTTAGAAATCTCATTTCCGCAGTTGTTAGGCGTTGAACATCTGAGTTTCGGACAGTCCAGGCCTCACTACCATACATGAGGACAGGTCTTGCTAGAACTTTATATGCTTTTAACCTGGTATGTTTTTTGGTTTTCGTGGTTGTGAAAACCTGGTTGATGGTTCTTAAGGCTCCATTAAAATGCTGAATATTTTCAGATATATCAGTAACACGTAAATATGTCAAATTATAACCTAAATATTTAAATGAGTTTACCTGTTCTAACGTATGGGTTCCAATGCAAATTTTACTCCTAACTGGCTGTTTACCTTGGAACGCCATAATTTTTGTTTTGTTTGGGGAAATTTTCATATTGAAATTTTGTGCTATTATATTCAGATGATGTATTCAGTATTGCAGCTCGTCTTCATTTGTAGCAAAAAGAACCTGATCTTATGCATTTAATAATGTATCTAGAGTACAATTTCGGAAGAGCGGGATGTTTCCATGAATTGTTAGTCGCCAATGTTATTTGTTTTGTCATTTTTGTTTTATAAATGTAATTTGTACTCACTAGCTAGCTAGTTAAATGAAATTAATAATAATTAATAATTTTAAATGCTATAGGCATTATAGGCACTGTTCTTGGCTTCAATTATCAAGAACTGATGAAAGCGTGAACGTTAATTTGATGCAAACGTTTGCACAGGATTAAAAAATTTGTAATATCATCCACGATGGGAACAAACATGATCGCAAAGATACATGGTAACCATGGAAACATAACAACGAAGTTATTTCATCATATTCTCTTGTATATTTCAGCGCTATATGACTATGTAGGCCTATTATTTTAAATTCACATAGACATAAACACGAAAATTTAGAGTTTGTTGTGAGATACAGTAAGCCCCATTTTTGGTCGGTAATGTTTTTAACAACCTTACCGATGTTGTTGGTAGGCCTTGTAAGTTAAACGTACAACACACATGCTGTAATAAATAAATCAACTTTTATTTATTTACTTAAAAGTAACAAACTATCAGTGTCGAGTACCACTATGTGCTATGAGGAAATAACTAAATATCTTATTATACCTGTACTCTTTCTAAATTAATTTATTGAAGTGGAGATTTGTAAGGGAACAGGAATTAATGTAGATATGACGTAAGCGTGACAACCATTTCTGACGACTTCCGGTTGTTGCTCTGAGCGCCACTCCCAGGGTCGTAACCTATGTGGGTATGCAATTTATTTACACTGATGTATAATTAATGTATCACCTACAGACATTTTATATATGCTATTTATTGATATTGATGTATAATACTGATGTGTCACCTATCTACTTCTTTGACGACAAAACTAGACTTTCTTTAATTTATTTTATTACAACATTTTCACAATCGCCGCCGAATAGTAACAAATGAATAACACCTATCGAAAAATACGACTAATAACAAATGAATTACACCTATCGACAAATACGAATAATAGCAAATGAATAACACCTATCGACTAAAATACGAATAATAACAAATGAATAACACCTATCGACAAATACGAATAATAACAAATGAATTACACCTATCGACAAATACGAATAATAACAAATGAATAACACCTATCGACAAATACGAATAATAACAAATGAATAACACCTATCGACAAATACGAATAATAACAAATGAATAACACCTATCGAAAAATACGACTAATAACAAATGAATTACACCTATCGACAAATGAATAACACCTATCGAAAAATACGAATAATAACAAATGAATAACACCTATCGACAAATACGAATAATAACAAATGAATTACACCTATCGACAAATACGAATAATAACAAATGAATAACACCTATAGACAAATACGACTAATAACAAATGAATAACACCTATCGACAAATACGACTAATAACAAATGAATAACACCTATCGACAAATACGAATAATAGCAAATGAATAACACCTATCGACCAAAAATACGAATAATAACAAATGAATAACACCAATCGACAAATACGACTAATAACAAATGAATAACACCTATCGACAAATACGACTAATAACAAATGAATAACACCTATCGACAAATACGACTAATAACAAATGAATAACACCTATCGACAAATACGACTAATAACAAATGAATTACACCTATCGACAAATACGAATAATAGCAAATGAATAACACCTATCGACAAAAATACGAATAATAACAAATGAATTACACCTATCGACAAATACGAATAATAACAAATGAATAACACCTATCGACAAATACAAATAATAACAAATGAATTACACCTATCGACAAATACGAATAATAACAAATGAATAACACCTATCGACAAATACGAATAATAACAAATGAATTACACCTATCGACAAATACGAATAATAACAAATGAATTACACCTGTCGACAAATACGAATAATAACAAATGAATAACACCTATCGACAAAAATACGAATAATAACAAATGAATAACACCTATCGACAAATACGAATAATAACAAATGAATAACACCTATCGACAAATACGAATAATAGCAAATGAATAACACCTATCGACAAAAATACGAATAATAACAAATGAATAACACCTATCGACAAATACGAATAATAACAAATGAATAACACCTATCGACAAATACGAATAATAGCAAATGAATAACACCTATCGACAAAAATACGAATAATAACAAATGAATAACACCTATCGACAAATACGAATAATAACAAATGAATAACACCTATCGACAAATACGAATAATAGCAAATGAATAACACCTATCGACAAAAATACGAATAATAACAAATGAATAACACCTATCGACAAATACGAATAATAACAAATGAATAAAACCTATAGACAAATACGAATAATAACAAATGAATTACACCTATCGACAAATACGAATAATAACAAATGAATAACACCTAAAATAATAACAAATGAATAAAACCTATAGACAAATATATAATAACAAATGAATTAACCTATCGACAAATATAATAACAAATGAATAACACCTATCGACAAATACGAATAATAACAAATGAATTACACCTATCGACAAATACGAATAATAACAAATGAATTACACCTATCGACAAATACGAATAATAACAAATGAATTACACCTATCGACAAATACGAATAATAACAAATGAATAACACCTATAGACAAATATGAATAATAACAAATGAATTACACCAATCGACAAATAACAAACGGCGATCGCACATGAAGATGTTAGCGTTCAAAAACAAAATATTAATTTAAATTTAAACCTATTAAAATAATAATTCATTTTTTATTAAGTTCGGCCAAAATATAGTATGCAATACATGTATTACGTGCATAACAGAATCTCGGAAATAAAGAAGACTCCACTTCGTCTCGTCTTTAACTTTTCCTCCATTCTGTTGTAATGCACTTACCACGCTTGTATCGCAATATACTACTACAATGATGTAATCATATAGCGCTGATGATGAAATGACGTCGTTGTTATGTTTCCATGGTTACCAAGTATCTCTGAGGTTATGTTTGTGTTCCCATTTTGTATGATGATATGATTTTTTTTTTATTTTACATTAACGTTTTAAATTTAAAGTTAACGCTTACGATATGTGAAGATTAAGGTACTGTTACTAAAATTTTCATTATCGAAGTTATATTTATGAAGTATACCTATAATGTAATACATCTGTATTATCTGTTCGGCTATCTATTATACAAGACTTGAAAGCATATAGATTTAACCTCCCAACAGCAAAACAAAATTCTGGGAAGAGTGAGTGAATTTAATTACTTGATGTACAACCTATCTTTTCAATCTGAAAGGGATATCTTCCAAAAAATCAACAAATACATTAAAACTATTAGTTTAATCAATAGTGTTTTCAAGACTGTAGTTGTTTAAGGCTGTATAATATTCTCGCAAAACCAGTTCTCTCTTATGGAAGTGAGATATGGACCTTAAGAGCTCATGATATTAGCAGAATCAGAACATTTGAGATGAGACTCATGAGGAGGACTGCGGGACACATTAAATTCGACAACAAGCGAAATGAGGGTGTCATGGAGGAACTCAAGGCTGTACTAGTGATGGAATACATTTGGCGATATCAAGAAAACTGAAAAAATCCACTTAACAGAAAGAGCAACAACATAATTTCGAAAGAAATTTTATATTATCGACCTAGGGGAAAAAGATCCATTGGCAGATCTCAAGAGATGGACAGAAAAGAAGACCGTAACAGGCCATTTGCTCTAATACTCGCCAGGATGATGATGATGATGTAATACATGATGGTACTGGTAATGTTTATTACAATGAAGATGTGGAACATGATAATAAACACAATTATGAAGACTATTTCGTTCATATGACGTCATTTCATTTTCGACCACTGAAGTGTAATGAAATTTTGAATTCCAACCAATCACAGTCATACCTCGCAATAATTGTTGCAGCTCGATTTATCACTTCAATTTATCGCATGGTCGTTCTTTTCTTTAGTTATTGTCGCCAACTGTTTCCCCGTAAATTGAGGAGCATGAATCCATTGTACTAAATAAAGTGCGAAATCCTACTTCCACATCTACATCTTCATCTTCTAATTCCATGCCCATTGTATCCTTCAAAACAATTGTTCGTTTAATTAATGTATTAATCAGGTTATTATTTTGTAATTATATTATAAAATGTTTGAATTAATTTATGATTTCAGCAGATAATGAAAACAACAAGAGAAAAGGGTAGTACATGTAATTAAGATTGTTAAACCTGTATTTCGCTTTTCTCAATTGGTATTACTGAATAACATTCAATTTATTTATTGCAGTAATCGTTATTCAACTATTTCGACTTCACAATGTCTGAATAGGTTAAGTATTCATAAATATAGAATCTATACTAATAATAAATCTGTAGCCGAACTTTTTCTGGTAATTTTCGATTTTCCAAAAATAATTGCTCCTAACATATATAATTAACCACCCTGAAACCGAAAATCGCATTTTTGAAATTTTTGTTTGTATGTCTGTATGTTTGTTACCTTTTCACGCGATAATGGCTGAACCGATTTATATGAAAATTGGAATATAAATTAAGTTCGTTGTAACTTAGATTTTAGGCTATATGGCATTCAAAATACTATATTTAAAAGGGGGGTTATAAGGGAGCCTGAATTAAATAAATCGAAATATCTCGCTTATTATTGATTTTTGTGAAAAATGTTACATAACAAAAGTTTCTTTAAACATTATTTCCGATAAGTTTTATCCTTTACAAAATTTTGATAGCACTGATATTTAATGAGATAAATGAGTTTTAAAATTAAAATAACGCCATCTAAGACGGTGCAATGAATTAAGAACAAATGACTTCGTCTATAAGGGGCCTTGGACAACAACAATCGAAACAGGGGCCTTGGACATCAACAATCGAAAGCTATTAAACATAGCCTACAGAGAATGTTTCTGTGTTTGTATGACGTAATATCAGAAGCTAAATTAACCAATTGTATAATTAATTATTATTTCACCATTGGAAAGTGTAGTTTCTCTGGATGGACATAATGCTATAATGTTATTACAGTAACGTCTGAGTAAATCGAGGACAGGTAAGATTAAAATAGCTTCTTATGCACAGAAAATTTGATAGGCTATTTTGTACATTCGTTTTCTGTATTTCTTAAAATAATATTTATGTACACTCATTTTAATCTCAGAAAATTAACGAACAACGAGAGTGTATTGATTTAGTATGCAGTAATAGTACGTTAGCTTAGCAATCCATTATTTTATAATTCAAATTTTAACTATGCTCAATTGAATCGTGTTAAAATACATAAAATATATATGCAATAAATGCAATGCAAAAAAAAAAATTGGGTAATGAGCGAAGCAGATTATCTTGCGCTGTTGTAAAAGTTGTTCCCTGGATCAAACGTCCTATTTTAATTATGTAATTACTTTATATTTATTTCTAACAGGTGCAGCGGAGCGCACGGGTACGGCTAGTTACTAATATTTTGTGAGCGAATTTTAGGAATATATTATTTACCTTTTTATTTTATTCACGAAATAGTCCTAATAAATGTCACTCGAGGTCTGAGATTTCCCAGATAAATCCACTCGCGAAATTTCAGACCTCTTGTGACATTACTATAGATAATTCTAATTAAAACAGGAAAGATGAATTTGAAGACGACTGAGTTTATGAACTGATGAAGTTGATTGATATTGTTATTGAAGAGTTTAACAATTAAAACGTGCATTTATACCAGAAGAAGTCATAACAGAGCGGCCCAGTTCCCAGGAAGCCTCGCTTCATAAATGTGTCTGTTGCATTACGTCCACCACCGAACGCAGTAAAACTCTTCGCCGCCGCGCTTTTTTATGGCGCAAGTAAAAACATTCTTTCTGCATTCAGCTTTCGGCACTCTGGAGTAAGTAGATTTTTATTCATGAGATCTAGACTAGAATATAATTCCAGGCCACGTTTAAACACGCCACCTCCACTAGACGATGTCTTTTTCTTTAGTTTTGATTTCTATCTGGGTATTTTTCTTCTTCTTCTTCTTCTTCTTCTTATTCATTATCCAATATTATAATTACAGTGCTTGTTAGAGGAGAAGGAATTTAAAATTATTATTCCTGTTCGTCTGTGTGACGAGAAAAACACGATATTTCAGCGAAATATACGTGAATTATTTACCATATTATTTGCATAATAAATGTATATTGCATGCTCATGAGCTGTGATTAGGAACTGTATTTTGTCCCAAGCGTATGGAGATGAAATTAATTGTTCATGGACTATATTGACGTGACGTCATGTTTGGCGCGTGCAACGGGTACTATCAGGGAACACTTGCGTCTTGTTTGTGCTGCAGTTGACGTTCTATCCGTGATTAAAAACTAGACCTCGTGGACTGTTTACAATGAATTATAGTGATAAAGACTGATACTACGATGATCTTTCCTACAATTAATTATTTGTACATTTATTTGATTGATTTAATTTTATTGGCAGAGTTAAGACCAAAAGGCCTTCTTTTCCACTCAGTATAAAAATAGATAGCAAATGTAGATAACAGCAATACAGGAAACAATAAAATAATAATATTAATAACTTTTTTTCTTGGTTGTTGGTAACTCTGTAGCATCTATTAGATGCTTTATGGTTGTGCTAACAGATGGAGTTACTTGTCAACAATGTGACGCTGAAACGTGTGTTCAGGTTACTGCCCAGCGGCAGTCCTGATGTATTTTTATATTTGTGATGATTGGTTAATTAATATTAACCCAGCACACTCACAATCACACTCACATTCATACAAATTTCCAGACTGTAGACACCTAGGGAATTCCTCTTCTTCAAGAAAAATTCCCGAGAGCCGAACGCGGGAATCGATTGTGTTGATCATAATTTAATTTTATCAAAATTAGAATTTTATGGTATTCGAGGGAACACACTAAATATTTTTAGAACCTATCTTCATGGGAGAAGTCAATTAGTTGCTATAGGTGAAAATTGGTCAAGTCTCACCACTACACATTATGGGGTTCCTCAAGGGTCAATAATTGGTCCCCTATTATTTTTAATAGCAATAAATGATCTTCCAGAATTCATTAAAGCAATAACAATTATGTATGCAGATGACACTACTTTCCTATGTTCTTCCTCTGCTCTAAATCAATTACATGCTCTCAACAACGACACTATCACAGACGGCTTTATGGTTTGAATCTAATGGCTTCTTGCTTAATCAAGAAAAAACCATCAACTTAACTTTCAGCCTAAACTATCTAATAAATAAGGACAACAAACTCAACTACACAAAATTTCTGGGACTTTTTATAGACTCCAGTTTAACATGGGATAAGCACATCGAGTACATATGCACAAAGCTATCAAGAGTTTTATATTTGCTAAAGAAATTATCTACTTGCATTTCTCAAAATTATTTAAGATGTGCCTACTTTACTTTCTTTCAGTCGATAATTCGATATGCCCTAATTTTCTGGGGAAATGGAACCAAAATTGGAAGCGTCTTGATTTTACAAAACAAGGCCATTAGAATTTTATGTAAATCAAATTATCTGGAACATTGTCGGCCACTTTTCAGACAATCACGGATTTTAACAATCATAAATCTGTATACATATATGATCTAGTTCTTTACACTCGACAAAATATCGACAATTACTCATTAGTGGCCGATATACATGATCATGAAATTAGAAATAGTGAACAAATTAATATTCCATATTGTAGGTTACACAAGAGCAACACAAACTTTTTAATTATAGGGATGAAATTATATAATAAGCTCCCAAGTCAATATTATAAATTACCAATCAATAGTTTCAAAAATAGATTTTACAATTAGTTATTAAATAATCCCTTTTATTCCGTTGCTGAGTTTTTCAACAAAAATTTGTATGACATTGTATTTTAATAAATAAGTTTTAATTGCAATTTAGTTAGTTTTCTACAATTTAAAAGTTTAAAATTATTTCATGTTTTCATTGTATTACTTAAATTTTACTGTTTCTGTTATTAGTGTTTTTGTAAATCTATTTATATGTCTTTTTTCAATGTATTCTGACGAAGCCTAAAACTCTATGTCTAATGGCCAAATAAGTTGAATTGAATTGAATTGAAATTGAACCTGGAACCTCCTAATCTGGAAGCCAGCATGCTGACCAGCAGACCACGGAGGCAGTCATTAATAATAATAGTAATAATAATAATAATTTATTTATTTATTCATTTTACTATTATTTATTGTGCTATACAACAGCCAGAGGCCAATAACAGTTCAACACAAAGCATAATTTTATTACAATATGACAAAAATTAATAATGAAAAAATTATAATAAAATTGCATAAAAATAATTATTACACATAAACACAATTACAATTAATGACAATAATGCCAATCAACGGACAGAATAATGGATAATTTTAAAATACATTGTCAAGAATAACTCAATAAAACAATTGTAACATTAATAATAGATGAATAGTATAAATAAATATTTAAAAATTTAATAAAATCAATTCTAAACAAGACATAAATTAGAAATACTTATTAATAACAAAATTACATACAACTAAATGAAATAAATACTACACATTGAATGGATCCAAATTTAATTCATGCTAATTGGCATATTTTATACGTCTGCAGACCGGAGAAAGAGATTTTGAGTTCCTAGCGCAAACATTTTTTTTTGAAATCTTAATCACAATCAATCACAATCAATATCACCCTTAATGACCTTACAAAAAAATAAATAATCAAGATCTCGACGTCTGGCAAATAGGCTGCAATAATTAAAATATTTATACAAATCTAGCTTTCAGGTAAAGCTCCCTGTGTAGCAGACTTGAATAATTTCAAGGCGCAAATTGCTCCGGGGCCGCGTATCGATCCCGGAACCCTTCGCTAAGCGCGAATATTCTATCGACTGAGCTACACAGGAACTAACAAGACACGGGTAGCTCAGTCGGTAGAGCATTCATGTCGGGTGTAGTTCCTGGGTAACTCAGTCAGTAGAGCATTCGTACGCTAAGCGAAGCGTCCCGGGATCGATACCCGGAGCAATTTTTCCCTTGAAATTATTCAGTTAAAATATTTGCAGTTAATCTGATAATTATTATAACAAGAATTAGGTAAATATCTATAAGAACAGAAGGAAATAATTGTTGTTTGAATATTTTCCAATTTATCCGAGTCAGTGGATGTAATGTTATTCCAGACAACAGATGCAGGTAATGTCGTTCCCTACATCTAATATGGACATGAGAGAGGCTTTTCTGCGTAGAGGAAAATGGTCATTGACTGTCACACTATCTTCGTGCGGACAATGTAGAAACCATGCTTAGTTTATATTTTAGTATGCTGATATGTGTAAGCAAAAAGAAAAAGGTAACAGAAGTTTTATATGAAACATAACATATTACATTTAATTGACAGCATAAGTAATTTCTCGAAATAACCATCGCATTCGCAACTTATTTCACGAAATACGCACCGAAATAGAGACAAGTTTACACACAAGTCCATTTTATTTCACCAAAACATACAGTCGCTATTTATCAACAGTAATTTCACTAGACGTTTTGATTTTATCGATAAATCTAGTGGAACACGAGCAGATTTATCTAGAAAAATCAAAACTCGAGTGGGATTTAATTGACTATTACACGATTAGAAGAAAGTATATAAAGATTAGAAGTAACGAAGTACTCCAATACAATAAAATATTAATTGACTTACGAAAATACAACTGTCTTCAAATGTATTATTGTACCATCTCAACATTACAAATGTTACGCTAGATGCATGCTAGATGGCAGTATTATCTTTATACAGACACTGTAATAATTACTATTCAATAAATCTTAATATTAAACAATTTCTGATACGTGACTATCCATAATATCATATAGCAGAAGTTCTTTTTATCCTCTCAGAGCAGAAGCTATAACATAACCTAACTAATATACACAAGTGTTAGAAAAGTTTTAATTAACGACGACGACATAAAAATAAACATGAATAATTTTAAAAGGAATAATTATTGAATGTACAATTTTCAAATTTGAATGTGGTTGGTGGTTCAATTGATGTTATATTGGACGTGTGCGTAATAGAAGTGGAACTCGTAGATTTAGGCCTACATAGTGTATTGAATTTATTCATGATTTCCGAATGAATAATTTTAAAAGGAATAATTATTGAATGTACAATTTTCAAATTTGAATGTGGTTGGTGGTTCAATTGATGTTATATTGGACGTATGCGTAATAGAATTGAACTCGTTGATTTAGGCCTACATGGTGTATTCAACTTATTCAGGATTTCCGAATGAATAATTTTAAAAGGAATAATTATTGAATGTACAATTTTCAAATTTGAATGTGGTTGGTGGTTCAATTGATGTTATATTGGACGTGTGCATAATAGAAGTGAACTCGTTGATTTAGGCCTACATGGTGTATTCAACTTATTCTGGATTTCCGGATGGTGCTCTTCATTTATTTGTAAATCGGATTTCAGAAGCTGCATAGGTATGATCAGTGATTTTTATTAATTCTTGTTCTTGAATGCCAATGCGAGTCATATTTGAAACTGCTGTGCATCGACTGGAGTGGTTTGTAATTTTATATATATTTTTGACGTCCAGACAGCGCGGTTTGAAATGTTGGCAAACAAAGAAACAAATGCTAGGGACGCGATAAAATTAAACAAATGCTAGGGACGCGATAAAATTGTACGATAAGCAGCCATGATTGGTTGAAATACGTCCTTTCGTACCGTTTTATTGGTCAAAAGTAGTATGACGTAGTAAGAGTGTAATAGTCACAGAAAATGAATTCATTGTTACGTTCTCATTCCACAGCCTACTAAAATCCGCTCGTACACGTGACCAACCTATGTAATAGGAGTCATTTAACACGAGTTATTTTCAAAAAGTAAAGAAGGTAATTAAATCGTATTTAATAAAGTCTCTTTTACTCATATTATTTCCATTTCATGCACTACTACCAACTTATAGAGATACTTCGTACCCAGTGTAAGGAAATAGTTTTGGTAAAGATGCCACCACTAAGTTTGACTCGCACATCAGGGCTGACTACGACATAACTCAGATATAGACACGCATGTAGTCGTAACTAAATTTCCCTTTAGGAATTCTTGCGGAAAGCATGACGTAACGCGCTTTGATACAAGTTGAGGCATGTCAGTCAACAGCTACATAGATGCGGTAAATGTCACTAGTCACTAGCGTGACCTTTAAAACGTCCACTTTAAAACTAAAGAAGATTCCAAATAAACATGGCTCTAGGAAGGATGGTAAGGTGTTTTGTAACGTTGAATAATGTTATTTTTCGAGGGTCACTAGGATGAAACGCACAGATTTTCGCTTAACATCACGAAACTCCGTCTTTGGATCTTAATAACTTCATACCTATAGGAACATTTTATATGTAAATCATAGAATACAGTGTTACTATAAATGATCTTTCCGATTACAAACTTGAATAACTATCGTTAGGAGACACTTAGAAACATGATATTGGTGTCAATGGAAAGAGAAACTCAAATATTTTTTGTTATCCATTCGGTTAAATCACATGTGCTACTCTTACGGGGAGAGAACGATATTTTTGAGGAAAAAATGAGTAAATTAAAGAAAAAAAAATCTTTAGAATACTCTGTAATATGTGTGGAATGCATTGCTTAACATTTTGTGGGTATTTGTGCCCTTAGCGCCATTTTTAAACTTCCTGCGCTCTGGAGTTTTAAATCACACGTCCCCTTTCATTGTTGTTTCCGGTAAATTAAATAAAAAGAAAAAAAGAAAAAAAATCTTTGAAATACTCTTTGATATGTGTGGAATGCATTGCATAGCATTTTATGGGTATTTGTGCCCTTATCAGATGTTGAGACGCCAATTTTAAATTTCCTGCGCTCTAGAGTTTTAAATCACACGACACCTTTACCGTTGTTTCCGGTAACTTTATTTTTTTGCTACATTGCCAGACAAAAATTGATATAATTTCTGAACTATTAAAGATACATGCATGAAATTTGGAACACACATTCTTTAGGCTATTAGGAAACGTTTCTCTGTAACAGAATTTTGTTAATAGATTTAATTGTTAAAATATGTCCGTTTGTTTGCGAAAAAGGAAATAAAAAAAGTGTTATTAAAATTTAATTGTTTATTTTACAAACGTAGGGACTAATATCAAAATTCTGTTACAGACAGATTGTAGAACATACTTTTGCAAGTACATTGCAAAAAACTGTTTGAATCTATCTTTAAAAATGGTTTAGATATATCGGTGTTAGTAAAATCCTGCATTGGGTATTTTTTTTTCAAATCTGGGCCCCCAAATAATTTTTTTCAAAATATTTATATTTGGTTGATTTGCTACAGCTATGAGCTCTGTACATACAAAAAATTAAAATTTTACACCAAATAGGAAAAAAAGTTAAAAAAAAAATACCATCCTCTCCCCTTAAATCAGCAAAAATTAGAAAACATGAAATTGTTATCAACAGAAACAGAAACTCCAACAATTTTTAATTTTTTTTCACTGGAAAACATAATACATGAAACAGAAAGAGAAACATTTGGTTCACAACCGTAAGTAAGGTCCACACCTGTGGAGTAACGGTTAGCGCGTCTGGCCGCGAAACCAGGTGGCCCGGGTTCGATTCCCGGTCGGGGCAAGTTACCTGGTTGAGGTTTTTTCCGGGGTTTTCCCTCAACCCAATATGAGCAAATGCTGGGTAACTTTCGGTGCTGGACCCTGGACTCATTTCACCGGCATTATCATCTTCATCTCATTCAGACGCTAAATAACCTAAGGTGTTGATAAAGCGTCGTAAAATAACCTACTAAAATAAAAAAAACCGTAAGTAAGTCACATGTGCTCAATGTGAGCTCCTTGTGTCACACGACACACATCAAGTCTGTAGTCAACTTCCTGCCATACACGTTATAGCATTGGACCATCCACCAGTGCAATGGCCTCTGTGATGCGGACACGAAGATCCTCAATGGTAGGTGGTAATGGTGGCTGATACACTTGTTGTTTTATAAAACCCCACAGAAAAAAATCACAAGGAATGAGGTCGGGGGAACGTGGAGGCCAATGCAAACATTCTAAATCTTCACGGCCAGCACGTCCAATCCACCTCCTTGGCAGTCGTGTATTCAGTTCGTTTCTGACATCTAAGTGGTAATAGGGTGGTGCCTCATTCTGCTGACAAATGAGACCTTCGATGTCCTGTTCCAGTTGTGGAAGAAGCCATAACTGTAACATGCCTAGGTACAAATTACCTGTGACTGTCGCCTCGACAAAAAAGAAAGGGCCATACACCTTTTCACGGCTTATAGCACAAAACACGTTCACTTTGGGTCGTCGCGTGCATGTTCCACATAACTGTTAGGATTTTCCAAAGCCCATATCCTGACATTGTGTTTGCGCACTTTTCCTGACAGATGGAAAGTGACTTCGTCACTAAACACCAATGATTGGATGAAATCTTCAGTTTCCATTCTGAGTTGCATCTCCTCACAGATATACTGTCGCTTGGCTTTGTCGTCTGGTTTCAGAGCCTGCAACAATTTGTAGACGGTATGGATGGAACTTAGTTTGTAGCTATTTTATGTTATATCGTCTCCTAGCAACGAAATTAATAAATATGCGATATGTTCACCAACATAACAAAAAATATTTGAGTTCCTCTTTTCATTGATACCAATATCATGCTTCAAAGTATCTCCTAACGATAGTTATTAATGTTTGTAATTGGAAAGATCATTTGTGCGAGATCGTGCGTATTTGCTTGCTTTCCGCACAAAACCAATACGCGGTAAGTGTGAAATACCACATTCAGTATTCCCAACCTAACACACATAACAATTTCCCTCTTCTTACCGCTTAAGCGCCATATTCATTTTACTGCTTTAGGCTTTTAACATATTATTTTTAGAGACGTTTAACATAGTAATAATTATAAATTGGAAACTTACCACTGCAATTTCACCTAAATTGCAATGTTAATTATTGTTTTTAAATATTTGCAAAAATTAAGTAAAGTCTACTACACCACAGAAACTTATTGCATTTGAATACAAGTAACATTAAGGAAGCCGTGAAAAAATCAACAAGATTCCAGATGCCGATGTTATTACTGCAATATGTTATATAAATAATATTGTTAAAATATTAAAATGAAAATAAATCATTACATAACCTTACCGTTTGTTTTAAGTTCGCATTTATAAACTGGGAGAAAAAAATACAGACTTATGTCACGGCCTGCTGGAATATAGTAAATACAGAAAACATTTTATAGCAACAATTTGAAGATATATATTTTAGTTTTTAAAAGTTGCCGTCATTGAACACAAACCAAGATGGAGATTTCATTGCAACTAATTAGAAATTCGTCTTTCAGGTATGTAATAAACGATCTTCGCACAAAATAATGTACGATACACGAGCGGTATGTTTGTTTTCACGTTCTCGAAATTAAAAAGCTCAACTACGTTTCGCTTTTTCAATCTTTTCCTCGAACATGAAAACATCAACATACCGCTCTTGTAACGCATATTACTATTAGGTAACACTGTACACTTATTTTATTTCCGAATTATTTCGCTGTGTGTGACAGAATAGATTACACCATAACTCTCTAATTGGTTAAAATGCAAAATATACTTTACTGCAAGGAGCATAGCCTACTTCCTTTCATAGCCGTCTATCTTAACAGACTATCACTGCACATGGATTTGACGTGTTGCCCGTACATCTTATTCAGATTCACCTTCTGTAGTGCGGGTGGTATCACAGGTATTTCCGCATCTACAGTTTTCCTATAATCCTTCCAGTTTTACATTTCATAACCTTGCTGTTACTATATGCCGCTAATTTTTTGTATTCGTCTGCCTACTGTATACACTGATGTTCAGAGATACCTGACTCCTACTAATCGATAGTGATCGATAATTTGTTCGTGTGATCACAGTCTACTATATACAGTCGCGAAGCTCAATATGTAGTAAAAATACAATCATGGGTAGTTGCCCACCACTAGGATTGCTACTATCGCCTCATCATCACAGATCTCTCTCCTAGCAGCCGACAAAATATGTTACACTTTCGTTGTGTTCTTTTGGAAAAATTAACACCTTCCTTCCATTATTGAAATATTAAATGCATAAAGTTAATTTATTATTTTAATGAAGTATATTAAATTCCACCATAAACTCGAAGATACCTGCAAGAAATAGGTTAATATTATTTTTGTTTGTGCAAAACGAACTGAAATTTACTATAATCGCTTCACTCATTCAAGATTATAGCGATAAAACTATGAAACCAAAAATGTCATTTCCCTTTACAGCAATAATAATGGAAATATGAATTAATGGATTAACTTACGACCGGTATTTGAGTGTAGGCAAGTTTTAAGCAATAATAATCAAAAATAAATAAAACATGATTAATAAATTTTATTGTAACAGACTTTTGTCTCTAATAAAGTAACAAATAAAAATAACAACAAAATTAACAGCTATAATTAAAAACATAGGCTTTGAAAAAAAAAAAGTAGGCCTAAGCAATAATAATCCCACCAGAATTGAAAATAAAACGTCATTAATAAATTTCATTAAAACAAACTTAATTTTTCTATTATTATTATTCCAATTATTGTATTTTAGCCATTAACATTTTCATTACAACCAAAACGAACATTTCAGCATCAATTTACGCAATAATTTGATGGAAATACGATTCAAAAGTCGACCGTGGACAGTCTAGTTTCCAAATTGGAATCACGAGATTTGCAAAATCACCTTGAAAACTGTATATAATAGACTGTGGTGTAATTGTGGGCTCTTTAGTTATTACTTCTAAGAATAGATGGCGAAGATAATAGTCAGTGTTGCCAATAGTACATAAATATACCCGTCCACGCCTGTGGAGTAACGGTTAGCGTGTCTAAAGGTGGCCCGAATTCCCGAAAGTTACCTGGTTGAGGTTTTTTCCGGGTTTTCCTCAACCCAATATGAGCAAATGCTGGGTAACTTTCGGTGTTGGAACTCATTTCAATTATCACCTTCATCTCATTCAGACGCTATATAACTTAAGCTGTTGATTAAGCGTCGTAAAATAACCTACTAAAATAAAATAAAAAAATATACCCGCATTATAGAATTTAAAATTTCATCCTCTAATTATTGTAAAAAAAAACACTAGATTTAGCGGGAAATCGCCGATACTGTTAATTATGAATATAATTTATACTTAATCTACATAAATATTTTCACAAATTCATTTTTGCCCGTCCCAATAACAGTGCCACCTATTGAGTACTAGCGGAACTATGTTAAAGTATGTCAATTTGTTATATCCCGTGGTTAGAAAGCTCGTTTACACGATCAAAAAACTGTAGTTCAGATATCATTGAACGCCAATGTACACATGGAACAGTGCGAAAAATTTCAGGGGAGTTTCGACATGAGGTCATTGACAGTTTTCTTCTTAGTGTGAACTTTCACCACGTCATGCCAGATGACTATAAGTAAAGAAAGCTTTCCTCTTTCTTAAACTGTTAACAGTTTATAGCTTTGAAGTATCTCTACACAAAACAATATACAATTTTTACTTATGTTATCCTCAAAATCTATTTTTTTTAATTATTAAGCTTCATGTGACAAAAAATAGTGTGATAGAAATATTTGAAATTCTTCATGATTAAAAAAAAAATAAAAAAATTCCAAGTTTTGTGACATGTTAAGTATATTCTCCATTAATTAATTTTCACAACCGGTTTTGAAACGTTTAAGTTTATATCAATTAAAAAAATCGCCCAACAATTATAAAGAAACTTTTTTAGAAAATAAATTAATAAACATATTAAACATCTCTACAGGAGGCACTCGACAGCATCCCAAGATTAAAAATGATGTAAAGGCCATTTAGATATCTTTAATCTAAGCTTAGATAGCATGCATAAAAATGCAGTATTTCAACTTGCGGAAAATGAAGGCTGAAGTTAAAAATATTACAAATTACAGGAGCATATTCCTATGAAACGATACCGGTGCGATGCTGACATCTGTGGTGGATTTTTATAACTACTGTATGTACTTATTGTTAATTATGGAGCCCATTTCAGAAATGTTTCGACAGTATTTGTGTATAAATATACTTAAAACTCTTTATGTTTAGTCAAGTTTGACGATAATTTTATTTTCACAAAGGTCTGTTTACTTAAAATCGCACAACTTATAATGAATTTTGGTATCTTACTTTTTCAAATATACAGGGTGATTCACGAAGATTGTGTCATACTCTACGATCTGATTTCTGATATCATTGTGGATATTATGAAGGTTTGAACATTTAAATTATTTCGAGAATGGTACAGAGTGTATTATAAATTCATTAAAGACATTCACGTTACTACTCACCTGGAAAGTCTGTATTAAACCCAGTTTTCAAAAACCCCACTTTCTGCAGCAACACATGAAGTCGCTCGAATGTGAATTGCGTGCCGCATTCCCTAACTTTCATTGTTCGGATACTAGGTAGACACGTTGTACCGGTGTTGCCATATATCTAACCCTGATCCTGACGTCACGAAACTTTGTGTCTCTGCTATCAGCTGTACGGTAACACACAGTTCCAAACGTCCCGAGAGAGAGAGAGAGGTTCACAAGGATGCGTGTTACGGAAGGAAAAACCGTGATTTTATTCACAACTGCTCAAAATCGGACACATGTATAGATGAACTTTTTTCTTCACAATAGTGTCAGGCATCAGATCCTAGAGTATGCCACAATCTGCGTGAATCACCCTGTGAATAGAATGTCTTTTATATGCAATTTAGAACAAGAAAATTGTCGTCTTATTAATGTGCATAGTAAATGATTGAATGTAAGCCTATGTATGTCCTTAAATTATAGTTCAAGAAAATAAACTGTACAGCAGAAAGCACACTGTTCTTTATTAAACTTGCTTGACTTATGGACTAAAACGTGGTTCAGAAAATTATGTCAAATGATTCTGAGATCATTTTATGAATCGTATTTTTCTTCATATGTCAAAGATATTCAACACAGAATAGAGTAGTTTTATCGCATTCCTGAAAAATAATTTTCTCAGGAGTTTTTTTTTTTTTTCCCCCAGCGATATAACAACTTAGATACATCATGGGTCAGTAACAAGACCATCTCTATACACCATTGAAAGACGTACCGGGAATCGAGCTTGGATTTTTTTTTATTTTAGTAGGATATTTTACGACGCTTTATCAACATCTAAGGTTATTTAGCGTCTGAATGTGATGAATGTGATAATGCCGGTGAAATGAGTCCGGGGTCCAGCACCGAAAGTTACCCAGCATTTGCTCATATTGGGTTGAGGGAAAACCCCGGAAAACACCTCAACCAGGTAACTTGTCCCGACCGGGAATCGAACCCGGGCCACCTGGTTTCGCGGCCAGACGCGCTGACTGTTCCTCCACAGGTGTGGACTCGAGCTTGGATTTATAGCCAGAAATGTTACCAACTAAGATGTCAACGGAGGACTAATTCATTCAGGCATCTGATAACAGATACACGCACAAAGACGAGTGCGTATACACACACAGGCACGCTGGAACTATTTCGCACAGGTGGTTGAGGGTAGATTTGCTATTCAGATACTGCGTACGTATTCATTAGTCAAGCTCGAATGCCACCAGAAGCCACACGGCGCATTGTGAAAATGTAATACAGGTTCAAACAGAGTTGTGTAGCTAGGAATGAAGATACACTGATAGCGATTGATATATACAGGGACATAATTTTATTTTTACTTGCATTTTTATTGTACCTGCATTTCTGAATGTACTTCACTCCCACCCCTTCACTAATGTCCTTGCTCCCGTCAGACACACAAACTTACGGCCGCTGTTGCATTCGAAGTCTTCAAGCAGTGAAGTAAACACTGCAGTGTATAGTGTGTTTCATAAATATGATTGCGTTTTCTATAGAAGAAAGAACCTATATTAATAATATCGTACTAAAAATTATATTCAAGAAACGATCAATTCATTTCAGAGAATATGCTTCAAAATGTTTTTAATAATATGCGTACTGAATTGAAGCCTGCATTGTAATGAACGGCAACCATTTTCAGCAACTTGTTTAAAAATTCAGATTAGCTTTTTTTTGAATTGAGGTGGCTAGAAGCAAAGGAATGCTAGTGACATTTGTAATAACATGAGTTAAGTGCATCCAGTGTGAGCAAAAGTATCTAAAATTTTAGTGGCAAAGGGATATTTTAATCGCATCACACATTAAAAATTAAATAAAAAATTTCACCGATTTTACGAAAGCTTAAATATTTAAACCCCATTTTCTCAAAAGTAACTTAAGGGCACTTACAGCCCTTTACTTATGACCCCCTCAATTTAAATGCACTCTCTATATTGTATGATAACATAAATAATTAATATGTTAAATAAAGTAGACATTACATAACGAACATAGCCGCCTGAAAAGTTGAGTTTTTGAAAAAATGTTACTACTTACTGTATTTTGATAAATTCCGTAAAATTGATGATCAAACTGAAAATTGTAATATCGTATTTCCCTACAACATAAATGGATACACTACTTTTCTCTCCTCCTATACCTAGTAAAATGATTTGTTTACATATTACACTAGTAACATCAAACTCCTGTAATGGAAGGGGGAAACAGTGTTTCCGAGTATAGCCAGGTTAATGTTAAAAATGTTGGTAAAAATAAAGTGATGTCCCTGTACAATGTTGCAAAGAAAACAGTACCGGTATGTATTTAAACAGGGTGATTCAGGAAGTATAACCCAAGCTTTATGAACCAATTCTGTACGTAATTATGAGAAAATATGTCCGACAAAATCAATATTAAAGGAACTACAGCTGTTGAAGAAGTTGAGAGAAGAATTATGACGAGAGGGTAGTTAAATTTGAACTTTTTCCCTAACTCATTCACTATTGAATCGGTTTTTTGAGAAACCCCTTAAGTAACGAAATAAAGAGTTTTGGGGAAGCACGAAAAACTGTGCATCTTCATTACAGCTGATTTCCCAATTTCTAATAAAGTATTGGTGGCTACTTTCGCTGATAACACTGCTATTCTTGCTTCACATGAAGATCCATCAACAGCATCTCAAAACCTGCAGAATGAATTGAAAGAAACAGAAGACTGGCTAACTAAATGGAGAATACAAGCGAGTGAAAACAAATCAGTTGATGTTACTTTTGGAACCAGAACTGAAAACTGTCCTCCTGTAACACTTAACAACAAAGAACTTCCTGAAGCAGACGATGTTAAATATTTAGGTATGCATTTATATCGCCGATTAACATGGCGTAAACATATTGGAACTAAACGTAAAGAATTAAATTTTAAAACATCAAAAATCGATTGGTTATTGGGACCTAAATCAAAACTGTCATTAGAAAAAACTTCTTGTTTATAAAGTCATACTAAAACCAATCTGGACATACGGAATCCAACTGTGGGGAGCTGCTATCAACTCAAACATTGAAATACTGCAGAGGTATCAGTCCAAAACTTTACGTTCCATTGTCACTGCACCATGGTATGTACGTAATGATGTCATTCATCGTGACCTCAACATTTCAACTGTGAAAGAAGAAATCTCTAAGTTCAGCAAAAAATACCTGCACCGATTAAATCAACATCCGAATGATTATGCATTAAATTTGCTGGATAATAGTCAAACAATAAGAAGACTTAAAAGTACCAATGCTCTTGACCTTCCATTCATTTTTACTACAGCTATTTGAAACATTGTTATTTTTCTTTTGGAGTCATGGGTAACATCTCCACTCATGTCATATTCTTTTATAATATCTACTTATTGTCTCTTGTAGACAGATTGTAAATGTGGCATGTGTTAAATAAAAAAAATCTTGATTACATAACTTTTAACACTGAATCACTTGGGAATATGTATGATAAGACTTTCCTGTGTTAAACTTCAGCGTATCTCGTTTACATGTTTCGACCTATTTATGGGTCATCCTCAGAACTGGTCGTTGTTGGTTTTGGCGCGTCTTGTTCTGTTTCCTGTGAGGGTGCGTTCGTGTGGTGTAGTGTAGAGTCAAAGAGTGTGTGTTACTGAAATTGAGTTGTGTGTTGAGAATTTCATTAGGGTGTGTTTTCGTGTGTCTGTATATTTCATATTGTTCTAGTGTGTTTATTTTCTGGCTTTTTGGTTGGATGTGTAGTATTTCCATGTCTGTGTTGATGTCTCTGTGGGTGTGGTTAGCATTTGTGACGTGTTCTGCATATGTGGAGGTGTTTTGTAATTTTGTTATGGCTGTGATGTGTTCTTTGTAACGTGTTTGAAATTATCTGCCTGTCTGTCCTATTTAGAAGTGGTTGCAGATGTTACATTTGAGTTTGTATACGCCTGTGTGGTTGTATTTGTTTGTTTGTGTTGTTTGTGTGTTGAAATGTTTTTGTAGAGTGTTATTTGTTCTGTATGCGATGTTGTAATTTAATTTCTTGAATGTGGTTGCAATTTTGTGTGTGTTTTTGTTTTCGCATGTTAGTGTGATGTATTTTTTGTGTTCTTTTGTTTGTGTTGTATTCTTATGTTTTTTGTGATTATGTTTTGTCTTACGTATTATGTTGTCTATTATGTTAGGGTTGTATCCGTTTTCTTGTGCTATGTATTTGATTGTGTTTAGCTCTTCGTTGCAATCCTGTTAATTCATTGGTATGTTGATTGGTCTCAACACACAACTCAACTTCAAAACACTCGCATTGAACTACAATAAATGCGAAGCAATGATATTTACTTTGTGTCGTCCTGCTAATCCTACATGCATAAACCTTTCCACCAACGTGATACCGTGGAAACCAAAGGATGAAGCTGTAAAATATCTTGGAGTGCACTTAGATCGCCGTCTATCATGGAAACATCACATCAACAACAAACTTAAATTGGCCTACTCAAGACTCACTAAATTATATCCGCTCCTCAACAAGAAATCATCTCTAAAGCTACAAAATTGCATGCTACTTTACACATCTCTATTACGACTTGTACTACTTTACGCCTGTCCTGTCTGGGGAGGAGCTGCAATAAGTGAAATTAAACACATCCAGTCATTTCAAAATAAAGTCCTACGAATTTCACTCAATTCTCCTTGGTTTGTCCGTAACAGCCAACTACACAGAGAAAATGGTATTAACACAATCAAACAGTTTATTCATTCATTCACAAGCTAAGAAGTTCTATAACAACCTAGAAAATGTTCCAGGCGCCATCCACTATTCTCTCGGAAGGAAGTCCACATTTCCCACCAGAATCAAGAGCCGACTTCCAATGGACCTCATATTATAATCAAGATTTATCATCACACCAACCTATGTAAATAATTATTTATTAACAATTATTTTTGTTCAGTGAGGAGTCCAATCTAGGCTGCCCTCAATTCAGTGTCATTATTGTATTTATATTTTATTTAGAAATTATCTGTATAGCGCCAAATGCGCTGATCGATCAATAAATTATTTAAAAAAACACACACACACTTTGACTCTACACTATACCACACGAACGCACCCTCACAGGAAACAGAACAAGAGGCGCCAAAACCAACAACGACCAGTTCTGAGGATGACCCTTAAATAGGTCGAAACATGTAAACGAGGTACGTTGAAGTTTAACACAGGAAAGTCTTATCATACATATTCCGAAACAAAAAATTGTTTATGCTCGACCATGTAGTAATTATACACCTGGTAGCAGTCCTTTAATGCATGTCATTAAAGTATACCTACTCATTAAAGTACAGGTGTTCAGCCAATGACAATTCAGCTTTGTACCGTTATAAAACCTCAGCCAATGACAAGTCAGCTTTGTACCGTTATAAAACCGCAAGTATCGATTATTCTCGGATATGGAATCGAAAGAGAATTAGCAAAAAGTCACGGAGGCTGGAAATCAAATACTGTCGCAGAAGGTTATGTTGTGTTACTATAATAATTAGCGTTAATTGTAAATAATATTCAAATAAATTCAATTTGTCATCTCGTTTTTCAATGTCTAATTTTATTTCAATGTTATATCAAAGTCTATTTAGTTTAGGTTCTTATGGCTATCAAGGTCAATGTGGACATCTATTCCTCGGAAAAAATCAATACTTTCGCGTCTGCGCACATCTCACAACATACGGGACATTGCTCAAGGTCAGAGATACAAATAAAATGAATAATTTCAAGTTAGAAATATGGTCGAGCATAAAAAGTCGTATGAAACTCGCCTATAATGGTAATTAAGAAGCTCGTATGAAAATTATGAAACTCGCTTGCGCTGGTTTCAGAAACACACATACTCGCCTTTTAATTACTATCATTATAAGCTCGTTGCATAATGTACTATTAAAATAAATGCTTGGGTTAAGAAATGGAATACTTGAAATGGGGAATGTTGGTAAGGTGAGGTGCTTCGATTGCTGACTGTATCTTATATAGAAATACTTGCGTGTGGTAAATACGATGGCCATCATTACCAACCCGTGGAATGACAGACCCACCCCTTATCCCGCCGGCGACGCATTGCTGAAAACTGCCGCTCAATTAGACCGTCCCGCAATACGCCATATGTTGGATAAGTTTGGAAGCTGCGACAGATGGAACGGTTAAAATTGGAACTTTGCTGGCTGGCGCTGTTTTTACTGATTGCGGATTCAACAGCCCGCCGCCCAATGGGATAATTTAAAGGTAATTGAATTTAAAGTCGTCTTGCACGTTGAATATTACAGTTTACAGGCAGGTCTCGATACCTGCAGCTCGCCTTATACAGCTATCACCCAGGATTTTATTACTGCATTCGTAGCATTGAAAGGAAGCCTGTCAAAAGACCAGGAACTTAATGTTTTCAGTTGTCAGCAACGATATTGCTTTAATGTCATTCTTTTTTTCTTAGCTCGTTTCTTCATGTATCTTTTCCTTTCTTTAATCTCTATTAATTTACTTTCTTTTCACTCCTTGTTGTCGCTTTTTCTCTTTATTTTTGCCTTCTCTCTTTATTCTTGCTTTTTCACTTTATTCTTGCTTTTTCTCTTTATTCTTGCTTTCTCTCTTTATTCTTGCTTTTTCTCTTTATTCTTGCTTTTTCTCTTTATTCTTGCTTTTCCTCTTTATTCTTGCTTTTTCTCTTTATTCTTGCTTTTTCTCTTTATTCTTGCTTTTCTTGCTTTTTCTCTTTATTCTTGCTTTTTCTCTTTATTCTTGCTTTTTCTCTTTATTCTTGCTTTTTCTCTTTATTCTTGCTTTTTCTCTTTATTCTTGCTTTTTCTCTTTATTCTTGCTTTTTCTCTTTATTCTTGCTTTTTCTCTTTTTCTTTGTTCTCTTTTTCTTGCTTTTTCTCTTTATTCTTGCTTTCTCTCTTTATTCTTGCTTTTTCTCTTTATTCTTGCTTTTTCTCTTTATTCTTGCTTTCTCTTTATTCTTGCTTTCTCTCTTTATTCTTGCTTTTTCTCTTTATTCTTCTTTCTCTTTATTCTTGCTTTCTCTTTATTCTTGCTTTCTCTCTTTATTCTTGCTTTCTCTCTTTATTCTTGATTTTTCTCTTTCTTCTTTTTCTTTATTCTTGCTTTTCCTTCTTTTTCTTGATTTCTGTCTTTATTCTTGATTTCTCTGTTTATTCTTGATTTCTCTCTTTCTTCTTCCTTTCTTTCTTTTTACTTTCCCTTATTCTTGCTTTCTCTCTTCTTGCTTTTTCTCTTTATTCTTCCTTTTTCTCTTTCTTCTTGCATTCTCTCTTTGTTCTTGATTTCTGTCTTTATTCTTGATTTCTCTGTTTATTCTTGATTTCTCTCTTTATTCTTGCTTTCTCTCCTTCTTCCTTTCTTTCTTTTTACTTTCCCTTATTCTTGCTTTCTCTCTTCTTGCTTTTTCTCTTTATTCTTGCTTTCTCGCTTTCTTCTTGCTTTTTCTCTTTATTCTTGCTCTCTCTCTTTCTTCTTGCATTCTCTTTTTGTTCTTGCTTTCTCCGTTTGTTCTTGCCTTCTCTCTTATTTCTGAATTTTATCTTTATTCTTAGTTTCTATCATTTTGTATTTCTTTATTCTTACTTTCTTCCTTAGTTTTCCATTTCTCTGTTTTCTTGCTTTCTATATTTGTTGCCCATTTCTTTTTTTATTCTTGCTTTCTCTGTTCGCTTAAGTTTTTAATTTTTTTTTCTGTTTTGTTATATCTTTGATTTTTGGTCCCTCTTAATTCTATTTTCTTTGTTCCTCTTTCTTTTCCCTTTCATCTTTACTGTCTCTCTTTCGTTCTTTTTTCTTTTCTCATCGCCGTTAAATTATGAGAAAATCATTTCTTTCATTTGTAGTATTTTTTTTTCGTATATGTTTCTCTATTTCACTTTACAAATCCATATTTTTTTCCCTTATTTGCTTCATTCTTGCTTCTTTAGGACAATAATATTCAATACAATTTCATTCCTTACTTCCTCTCTTTATTAATTATAATTACATTTACCTCCGCAGTTACTGCACTGCCTTAGTTCTATTTTCTCTCTGTATTGTTTACGATCTGCTTTTGTTTTTAAATTATTGAAACATTTTTTTCTAGTTCTCTTAACGTTTATTACAGTCCTCCTTGTTTCGTCCCTCGGTCTTCCATTATTTCTCTCTTTTTTTAAATCTCCCTTCTTTTCTGATGGCTGGCCGCATGTATGGACAACACGAAGGTTGTCATGACAGAAACAAAATGGATTCGTATTCTATGCCACGAAGTCGAAATTGTGCGTATGGCAGTTTGACAGTTCTTATCCCTGCGCTGTCAAACTTGAACTGCAGTATCTGGACGTCCCGAATTACAGAATATTTCACGCCGAGATTTTCAATTTTGTCAAGTCTTACGCTGGTAACTCTGATTACAGTTAACAATAACTACATCTATGACGTAGACATTTACAAGGCTTTATATTTTTAGAATAGGGTTTAGTATCGGTACGTTACGGGTGTGAGAGGAATCGCAGAAGAAAATGTCGCCCAAAAGTGGATCGCACCTTTAGGCAGTTTGAGAACGACTGTTATACAGGGTGTATCTAAATTGGTGTCAAATATTTCGGGGACATGTTCCGAACACCAAAACATTACAAAAAGTTCATATGAACATTGGTCTCAAAATAATTTATTTCAGAGTTACAAGACAAAATTTAATGTTACAAAAATCGCTCCTGCTTCGATGTGTCCCCTAAACCTACGTTACATGCTCTGGCGTGCTCTGTTGAAAATTCCTGGAATGTTTCGTATTTCGTGAAATCCAGTTTGGATACGCTCTCAGAATATCAACATTAAGTACAGGAGTCGCATAAACCAGGGGCTTTAATGTCCCCAGGCTAAGCAATCCATTGGATTGAAATCAGGCGATCGAGCAGGCCATGTAATGAATCCCCTTCGACCAATACATCTTTGGGGAAATCGATCATTAAGAAATTACGAACTACCAGACTGAAATGAGCTGGAGCAGCATCGTGTTAAAACACATTCGTTGGATGACGTCCAGAAGCACATCATCAATTAAATGATGCAAATCATTTCGTTCTGTTCACTTACAGAACACATTTTCTTCTAATTTATTTCCTCTACAAAATACAAACAAACAAAAAACCATCAAACAATCAGCGGTCAATGAAGGGACAAATCCTTTAATAACTCCCTAACGAATGGTTTTCAGACCCATGTTCTTATTAACTTTTTAAATTGTTTTGATGTTAGGAACACGTCCCCGAAATATTTTAGATACATCCTGTATAGACTGAACTGAGGCTGAAATATTACTCTCAATAGTGTTACTGGCATAAAGCGACGCAGTTGAACAAATTTGTACAAAGTTTTACGTAAATTAAAACATAAGTAATTTATATGAAAATTACATTTTAAGTCGGTGATCAACAAGATCTCCCAGCTAGGTCAAATGGACCCGTCGACCAACAGCAGGTGTGGTCCTCCAGACATTCTGGGGGTTGTGTGTGAATGAAATAGCCACCAAAACGTTAAAATATGGTGTTCACTTAAATCGGCTACAACTTGCCATAGTCCCGTTACTAAATCTACGTATTACTCTGTGAAAAGATTGATTAAATCTACACACTTAGAAGCCACCGGCGTGGCTCAGTCGGTTAAGGCGCTTGCCTACCGGTCTGAAGTTGCGTTCAGGCGCGGGTTCGGTCCCCGCTTGGGCTGATTACCTGGTTGGGTTTTTTCCGAGGTTTTCCCCAACCGTAATGTGAATGCAAGGTAATCTATGGCGAATCCTCGGCCTCATCTCGCCAAAATATCATCTCGCTATCACCAATCTCATCGACGTTAAATAACCTAGTAGTTGATACAACGTCGTTAAATAACCAACTAAAAAATACATACTTAGACTTCAACAAACAAAATTTTATAACACAATCTCAAGCGCAAAAATGGAACTCTCTACATCAAAATCCACAGTTAATTCCCGATTTACCACGAAAATCGTCTGTTAGCTGCATTTAGATTGGCAACAGGCCATGATTGTTTGGCCAAACACCTGCATAGAATTGCAATATATCAGTCCCCTAACTGCCCATTGTGCAACTCAAACTAAGAAATGGATTCGGAACACCTCAAAATCTGTGCTTCAGTGGCTGACCATGATAATATCTTTGAAAAATATTGGAGTGCAAGAGGTCAAATTACTTTATTGTCAAACGCCTGGCATTAGAAAACAACAACAACAACAACAACATTATAAGTTCTGTTCGATGAAGATAGCTAAATATTTCACATGGGTTGATATTACAAAAAAGTGTTCTCA
>JAJSOF020000003.1:197437419-197714919 GCA_025594305.2 Periplaneta americana | reverse complement strand
TTTTATATTACAATTATTAGCAAAATAACAAATAAATAAATAAATAAGTAAATAAATAAATAAATAAATAAATAAATAAATAAATAAATAAATAAATAAATAAATAAATAAATATCCATTTCTGAATTAGTGTAATTCTGAAAATATTGAGGTTAGGAAAATGTTTATATGGCTTTTTTTTTTTGCTGACAATGTCTTCGGGAATAAGCTCCGTAAGGAAGAGTAAATCCTCATGAATCACCCTGTATAATTCTTTTTTTTTTTTTCGATAAATGAATAATGTTGGTATGTTGCAAGATCTTTTCAAACAGTTGAATTGCCTGTATCAATAATTCTGCTGCACATTACGTCGAAGTGAAGATAAGCGATTAGAGACATTTGACATGTGGATATGGAGAAGAATGTAGCGTGTGAAATGGACAGACAGAATAAGAAACTAATGAAGTTTTGCTAGAAAGAGTGAGTGAAGAAATAATAATGCTGAAACTGATCAAGAAGAGGAAAAGGAATTGTTGGGTCACTGGGTGAGAAAAAGTTGCGTACTGAAGGATGCACTGGAAGGAATGGTGAACGGGAGAAGAGTTCGGGGCAGAAAAACATATCAGTTGATAGACGACATTAAGATATATGGATCGTATACGGAGACTAAGAGGAAGGCAGAAAATAGGAAAGATTGGAGAATGCTGGGTTTACAGTGAAGGACCTGCCGTGTGCAGAAGATCTTGAACAGTTTATAAATGCAGTGACGACTAACGATATTTTTTGTATGTAGGATATGAGATTGACGAGTGATGACCAAAACAGAAACTAATAATAATAATAATAATAATAATAATAATAATAATAATAATAATAATAATAATAAATAATAATAGTAATAATAATAATAATAATAATAATAATAATAATAATAATAGAGAATTCGCAATTAATTTCTTGCTACAGTTAAATTCTTCTAAATGATCAAATACAACTTCAGATATTCTTTCGGCTGTCCTGTCATCTGAAAGTCCTGTTAATTATTGTGTTTTATTATAGTTTATTTTATTTATTTTTATGTAGTTTTGTTTTTTATTCATTTTATTTTTTATAATTACTTCAAACTTTAAACTTTTCTTAAACTTTAAACTTTATTGTTGTCAGAAGCAAATAAGCATAGACATTGTCAAAAAAAAAAACCACCAATACATTAAAATTACAATAAGTCAAAAATAAAATACATTATGCAAGCGTTCAAAGGCCCAAATGTGCATCCTCTAGACTCTAAGGACACGAATGTATTAATTTCTTTTTTATATTCATATTTATATTATATAACATATATTATATAATATATATTATATAATATATATCATATATTATTCTTATTGAATTTGGTATTCCCAAGAAACTAGTTTGATTAATTAAAATGTGTCTTAGTGAAACTTACAGCATAGTCCGTATAGGCCAGTTTCTATCTGACGCTTTTCCAATTCACTACGGGCTAAAGCAAGGAGATGCACTATCACCTTTACTTTTTAACTTCGCTCTAGAATATGCCATTAGGAAAGTTCAGGATAACACAGAGGGTTTGGAATTGAACGGGTTACATCAGCTTCTTGTCTATGCGGATGACGTGAATATGTTAGGAGAAAATCCAGAAACGATTAGGGAAAACGCGGAAATTCTAGTTGAAGCAATTAAAGCGATAGGGTTGGAAGTAAATCCCGAAAAGACTAAGTATATGATTATGTCTCGTGACCAGAATATAGTACGAAATGGAACTATAGAAATTGGAGATTTATCCTTTGAAGAGGTGGAAAAATTCAAATATCTTGGAGCAACAGTAACAAATATAAATGACACTCCGGAGGAAATTAAACGTAGAATAAATATGGGAAATGCGTGTTATTATTCGGTTGAGAAGCTTTAGTCATCTAGTCTTCTGTCAAAAATCTGAAAGTTAGAATTGATAAAACAGTTATATTACCGGTTGTTCTGTATGGTTGTGAAACTTGGACTCTCACTTTGAGAGAGGAACATAGGTTAAGGGTGTTTGAGAATAAGGTTCTTAGGAAAACATTTGGGACTAAGAGGGATGAAGTTACAGGAGAATGGAGAAATTTACACAACACAGAGCTGCACGCATTGTATACTTCACCTGACATAATTAGGATCATAAAATCCAGACGTTTGAGATGGACAGGACATGTAGCACGTATTGGCGAATCCAGAAATGCATATAGAGTGTTAGTTGGGAGGCCGGAGGGCAAAAGACCTTTGGGGAGGCCGAGACGTAGATGGGAAGATAATATTAAAATGGATTTGAGGGAGTTAGGACATGATGGTAGACACTGGATTAATCTTGCTCAGGATAGGGACCAATGACGGGCTTATGTGAGGGCGGCAATGAACCCTCGGGTTCCTTAAAAGCCAGTAAGTAAGTATTTATATTGTATCATTTGAAATTATTTATTATTTCGTTTATTCTATTCTTTTAAAATGACCAATGAATTGCATTTAAGGAGGCTACAAGGGTATTTGAAAATTCGTACAGTAGTCTCTGGTAGAGTCTGCACTGCACCACCCAGAAAGAAGGGTTGTGGTATTAGGATACACGATCATATTCTCAAACGCGGTTAAAGTCAAGCCATACCCCGCCCTACGAACCCTACCCTGTCCACTAACTTCACTGCTAGAAAAAACAGTTTCCTTTAAGATATTTGGATGGTTCCTCTGAAAGTATTCCTAAGGTCTGAGATGTGTAGTGGCGACAACTCACGAAAGAAAGTGAAAGTTTGATGAAAATTATTACGTCGGGACGCATTAAAAATAAAAAACTGTAATTAAAATGTTTTCTATCCTCAGAGGCACTAAATTAAACTGTTGGATCATCCTCATATCCGTCATAGAGGAATCGCCAATTTATAAATGATAAAATAGTAATATGCGTTACAAGAGCGGTATGTTGAAGTTTTCATGTTCGAGGAAAAGTTTGAAAAAGCGAAACGTAGTTGAGCTTTTTTAATTTCCGAGAATTGAAAGAAAACATACCGCTCGTGTATCGTACATTATTTTGTGCGAAGATCGTTTATTGCATACCTGAAAGAGGAATTTGTAATTAGTTGCAATGAAATCTCCATCTTGGTTTCTGTTCAATGACGGCAAATTTGCAAAACAAAAATATCTATCTTCAACATTGTTACTTTAAAATATTTTCTGTATTTACTATACTCCAACAGGCCGTCTATAAGTGCGAACTTAAAACAAACGATAAGGTTATGTAATGATTTATTTTTCATTTTAATATTTTAACAATATTATTTATATAACATATTGCAGTAATAACATCGGCAAGTTTAATTTTGCCGGTCAAGGAGTCTGGAATCTTGTTGATTTTTTCACGGCTTGCTTAATGTTACTTGCATCACGAATGCAGTAACTTTAGTGGAGTTGTAGAGTTTACTTAATTTTTGCAAATATTTAAAAACAATAATTAACAGTGCAATTTAGGTGAAATTGCAGTGGTAAGTTTCCAATTTATATTTATTACTATATTGAACGTCTCTAAAAATAATATGTTAAAAGCCTAAAACAGTAAAATCAATATGTCACTTAAGCGGTAAGAAGAGGGAAATTGTTATGTGTGTTAGGTTGGGAATACTGAATGTGGAATTTTAGACTTTCCGCGGATTGGTTTTGTGCGGAAACCAAGCAAATACGCACGATCTCGCACAAAATATCATTTTGTACGTTTTGAGAGATGAATAATGAATAAACGGAAAAATAAGAACACGTGTCATTGAAAATCCTTGGTACATCCTTTATAAATGAAGAATATAGTTTTTGGAAATATGTTCAAAATATTCCTTTTTTTTTTGAGCCCTATATATTTTTTTTAATCTGAAATTTCTTCATAAACTTAGTAATATGAAAGCTGTATTCCATTGTTTTTACTTGCATGTATTAACGGAGAAACATAATGCCCTTAGAGGAATTTGAACTGACTATCACAGTCTTTCTGCAGCGGCATAGCTACATGTATTAACTTCCGAGGCTACCATGATAGATGCAGGGTGATGTTACGAAGTGCAAATGGTTTCACTGGACACCCTTGTAACGACAGAACAGACCGGAGTGGAGACAGAGTCTGCGGTACACCTCTGCTGCCAGGGCACTTGTTCGTCTCACAGGATCACGTAAGCAAGCCACAGTGACAGTGGCGTGCAGCTCGATGTCAGTGGCGTTATGAGAGAGGATGATTTAGTCCAATTTCCTAGTGAATGAATGAATTAATATTTGAGTAGCTTAATATCAAAGACGGACATCTGTCATCGCCATAGTTTTGATCTAAAGGCAATTTTTTAAATCACAATCTTCTTTGTAATATTTAAAACAATTTATTTTATAAATGTAGTGTTAGAGTTTGCATATCGTTTCACTATAACAGGAAAAAGCATGAAAAATTGCATAAAAAACCACAGCTATCTAAATTTCTATTGGGGTCAGATGTATACCTTTGATATTAAGCTACTCATTTATTAACTATAAATACAGGGTGATTCACGAGGATTTACCGTTCCTTACGGAGCTTATTTCCGAAGACATTCTGAGCAAAAAAAGTCACATAAACATTTGTCCTAATCTCAATATTTTCAGAGTTACACTAATTTGAAATTGTATATAAAATAACATTATTCTTGAGTATTAATAGTGAAAGAATATTGCAGATAAACAATGAATTATTCATGAGTATCATTTCTTTAATTGGCTAATATTCTGAAACTAAAAATTTGTTGTCAATTCCATAGTTGCTTCGTGAAGAATTTTTTTTTTCGATTTTTTAACTATAACATTACATTTTCTTACGCATTTATCACAACAATTGTTACGAATCACGCCACTCTTGTAAATTCTTCAAGACTGCAAATTACGATGCATAATATACGATGGGCTTTGCCCTGTTATGGACATAAATAAATAAATAGATAGATAGATAGATAGATAGATAGATAGATAGATAGATAGATAGATGGATGGATGGATGGATGGATGGATGGATGGATGGATGGATGGATGGATGGATGGATGGATGGATGGATGGATGGATGGATGGATGGATGGATGGATGGATGGATGGACGGACGGACGGACGGACGGACGGATCGATAGATAGATAGATAGATAGATAGATAGATAGATAGATAGATAGATAGATAGATAGATAGATAGATAGATAGATAGATAGATAGATAGATAGATAGATAGATAGATAGATAGATAGATAGATAGATAGATAGATAGATAGATAGATAAGATAGATAGATAGATAGATAGATAGATAGATAGATAGATAGATAGATAGATAGATAGATAGATAGATAGATCATAGATAGATAGATAGATAGATAGATAGATAGATAGATAGATAGATAGATAGATAGATAGATAGATAGATAGATAGATAGATAGATAGATAGATAGATAGATAGATAGATAGATAATAGATAGATAAACAAGTAAATAAGTAGATAAGTATATAAGTAGATAAATAAGTAAATAAGTAGATAAGTATATAAGTAGATAAATAAATAAATAAATAAATATATAAATAAATAAATAAATAAATAAATAAACTGTAAAGAATCAAGTTCCTATAGTCTTATGATTTGTAACAATTTTTGTGATAAGTGCATAAGAATGACGTAATTTTTAGTTAAAAATTGGTCTCATCGACGCTAAATAACCTAGTAGTTGATACAGCTTCGTTAAATAACTAAGTAAAAAAATGTTAAAAATTGAAAAACAAAATCTATACAAAGCAACTGACAACACATTTTAGACTTTTGAACACTAATCAATTAAAGAAGTCACACTTCTGAATAGTTCATTTTCTATTTGTAATATTCTTTTAACCTTGAAACTAAAGAAAAAAGAAATTTTACAAACAACTTCAAATTAGTGTAACTTTGAAAATATTGAATTGAGGACAAATGTTTATACGCCATTTTTTTGCTCCGAATGTCTTCGGAAATAAGCCCCATAAGTGACGGTAAATCATCGTGAATCACCTTGCATATTTAAATCCCACAAGAGTAGTTCCCTTCAGTAATGGTTGCCAAGAGACACAGCACATTAAACAAATAAAAATTGAAATTTCTATCATCAGCATATGAGCCGTTCACAGCAGAAGTGGTGTAAGTCAAAAATGAGTAATGAGGGATAAAGTAAACATTCTGTAAAATACAGCGCAAAGTAGCAATTAATATTCAATTTATTTAAACTATTAGTAGTCAGTGGATAGCAAGAAGACCATATTAATTGCTACTTTGAGCTGTATTTTACAGAATTTTTACTTTAAACCTCATTACCAAATTTTGACTTACACCACTTTTGCTCTGAACGGCTCAAATATTATTTTCGAGTCAGAATTTTAAGTAAATCATTGATTATTAGACAGCGGGAGTGCGGGCCCTACACGGCGACTGCAGTTGACTATGCAGACGGGTATAGAGTATGACGTAAATCTCTCTCGCCTTTCGCCGTACTGTTCCGTACATCGAACCCGAAACATTCAGAGTGTGTTTAGCTGTCATACTGAAGAGTTGCGTGTGTGAAATGACACATATTACAATGCCTAAAACAACTCGTTCACGAAGTGCAATACTAAATAATTTAGTGAACAATTCGGACGCGATATATTTAGGCTGTTATAGAAGGAGAAAGTGCTTATGTGTCGTGTGTAATTTCAGATTATTACGAACTAAGAAGTACTATTTTGAAAGACACTGTAATAGTAAAACACACAAGGAAAATGTTGAACGCAATTCAAACAAGAATCAATCGAGTTCAAATAGTCGGTCACAATTCAATATAGGTTTATTTGACATGTTGGTACACATAAACAATCCATTCAGAACTTTAGACAATCCTCACTTTAGATCATTTTTGTAAAAATACACAAATCAACATATTTCAGGAGAAGCAACAATACGTAGAGAATATTTACCAATTTCGTACCAGAATACGATTGCCAAAATTCGAGAAAGCGTGAACGATCAGAAAATATATGCCTTTCAGTTGATGAGTCTATAGACGTCAGTGGTAGATATGTGGCAAATGTGGTGGTCGGTATGCATTCCGAGAACTGTGTAGGGGAAAAATTGTGCTAACTTCAGAGAAACTGGAAAAGGTAAACCATGCAACTATTGTCCAAGTTTTTTATAAGGCTGTGCGCCTTTTATGGCCGGAAATATCATAATGTACTTCTTTTCGTCACTGATGCAGCTCCATATACAGACGTGGACAAATTATTAGCAAAATTGGAGATTTTTATTATGTATTTTTACAAAATATGATTCTTCATTTTAGACTACGGTTGACATCTTTGCGTATCTCCAAATTATTAGAAAAATTGAAGATTTGTATTGTATATTTTTACAAAATTTGACTCTCCAATTTAGACTACAATTGATATTTTTGCATATTTACAAATTAACAAAAGTGAAGATTTTTCTTGTATATTTTTACAAAATTCGACTCTTCAATTTGGACTACAGGCGACATTTTGGATATTTCCAAATTGTTAGCAAAACTGAAGATTTTCATTATATATTTTTACAAAATTTGACTCTTCACTTTAGACTGCGGTTGACATTTTTGCATATTTACAAATTATTAGCAAAATTGAAGATTTTATTATATATATATTTTTTAAAAATTTGACTCTTCAATTTAGAATAGCCTACATTTGACATTTTTGCATATTTCTATCTACTGTAATGATAGAAATATGCAAAATTGTCAACTGTAGTCTAAATTGAGAAGTCAAATTTTGTAAATAGAATTATCATAAAAATCGTCAATTTTGTTAATAATTTGTCCACGTCTGTATTATTAAGGCAGCAAAACAACTTAAAGAGTGGTATTCCAACATGGTGCATTTAACTGTCTGGCGCAAGGACTGCAAAATTCCGTCGACATCGCATCACTTAGAGAAGTACGAAATGTATGATTATTGTATGTATGCAATTCATATACGCAAGACTGTACTTCTGAAGTCTGCACAGTGAGTTGCTTACCTGAGAGTTCGTTACACTCGCCAAGGAACGCTCCAGTCATACTTAACTTGGCCCGCACTCCCGCGGTTTATTGATTATGATAAAAATATAATGGTCCCAGCACTGACCCCTGAGAAACACCCCAAGTAAACTGATTGAACTCCTGAAATTTCATCACGCACAAAAACCTTTAGTATGTTTAGGGAGGGGTGTAAAGCTTATAAAATGTTACAAATATTTCTAAAATGTATACTACAGATATACCTACGGTTTATTGTTCTTAGAATTTTTTTTTGCAATAATTTATTCAAAGAAATTATGCGAAGATTTACAAAGACATTTTAGAGAAGTGTTTCATAAGAGCCCATTGGTTTAAGATGATTTACATAATTTTTATTTTGTTACAAAGTGATCCTTGCTCTCGGAAGTGTAGAGAAATGTTTTCCTAGACCTTAAAATTGATTAAAAAATTTAATTTACAATTATATTGTGTACTTTAAAACGTGTTCCAAACTTCCTGATATCTTCTTTGAAATTCATGTAATGCGTTTTCTTTGATGTATGAAGTTCTTGGAGCAGTAGTTGTAACACTGTAGAGCTTTCTGCAGTGAACTCTGATGGCCTGGGTTCTTTAACCAGAAATAGTTGCAACTTGAAAGTCTTTGTCGATAGCGTAGATGGTACATAAACTATCGTAATAAAATGGATTTAGTGTCATGAGGCTGTCTGATTTGCTGTACGTGCCTACAGCATAGCTGGGTTAGCTATATCGACTACTCGGAAGTTGTTACGGATCCTCAGGGAGGCAGGGAGGGAGATAGGGGAAGCAAACAAGACCGACCGTACCAAGTTGCAGGAGTGCATGGCTTAATCTCACAATCAACTGCAGCAAACTCACAAGAAGTCTTAAGTTATCCCGTAACTCCAATTTCAGCGAGGAGATATTTCAAGTCGTTAATGCGAGACAAGTTAAACTAATATTGCAAGATTTAATATATGCCGGAAAAGAGAAATACATTTCCACTTTGTATAAGATTTTATACTTTCTCGAGGAAAAGACCAACTTTAATATTCGATAAAATATTTAAGTAAATATCGTGGTCAGAGCACTATAATAAGTTATATTAATATTAAATAATGATGATGATGATGATAATAATAATAATAATAATAATAATAATTACTAATGGCTTTTATTTCATTGCCGTTTATTTATCTTGAGCAAGATTAATCCATTCTCTACAATCATATCCCACCTCCCTCAATCCATTTTAATATTATCCTCCCATCTATCTTATGAAAGTCTTTTTCACTCCGGCTTCCCAGCTAAAATATGCATATCTTGCTTACACCAATACATAAACAAATTACCCATCTCAAACGTCTGGACTTAATGTTCCTAATTATTTCAGGTGAAGAATACAATGCGTGCAGCTCTGCGTTGTGTAACTTTCTCCATTCTCCTGTAACTTCATCCCTCTTAGCCCCAAATATTTTCCTAGACCTTATTCTCAAACCAACCAACACTCACTCAAAAACATGCTGCATTCAGGACAATGAACAACCGGTAATATAACTCATAAATTCTATCTTTCAGAACCAACAACAGACTGGATGATAAAGTGTCTCAACACAATAAATAACAGGCATTTCAATTTATTCTGTGTTTAATTTCCTCAAATATCATTTATATTTGTTACTATTATAAGATATTTGAACTTCTAACAAAAATATAAAAACACAATTTTTAATTTCCATTTCACAATATTCTCGTCACAACACAAACACATACTTTGTTTTTTCAAGAAGTACATCACACCTATCTCTTTACTTGCTTCACAGTACAATTCCATATTTTCCCTAATCGTTTGTGAATTTTCTCCTAACATATTCACTTCATCCGCATAGACAAGCAGCTGATGTAACCTGTTCAATGCCAAAACTCTGTTATCCTGGACTTTCCTAATGGCATACTCTAGACAAAGTTAAAAAGTAAAGGTGATAGCACAAGTTCTACTATATACAGTCGCAGGCAGATTGATTTTTGCAAATCTCGTGATAAAGCGCTCCAAGCAATTAGCAGAGGAAACACGGTCGACTTTGGACTGTGTCGTATTTGCATCGAGTGCTACTCGTTGCGTATTTCCATGCTTGTGAAATGTTCGTTATTGGTTGTAAATGCAAATGTTAATGGCTAAAATACTCTACAATAATTGGAATAATAAATTTTACTAGAGACAGAAAATTAAGTTTGTCTTAATGAAATTTATTGATCACGTTTTATTTTCAATTCTGGTGGGATTATTATTGCTTAACCTACTTTTTTTGTCAAAGGATATGTTTTTAATTATATCTGTTAATTTTGTTGTTATTTTTATTTGTTACTTTACTAGAGACGTAGAAAAAGTCTGTTACAATAAAATTTATTGATCACGTTTTATTTCCAATTCTGGTGTGATTATTATTGCGTGAACCTCATCCCACTTTGTTAACTACAGAAGCCTACACTACAAGTACCGGTACACGTAAGTTACTCCATTAATTCATATTTCCATTATTACTGTTGTAGAAGGAAATGGAAATTAATATTTATTGGTTTCATAATTAATTATCGCTATAATCTTGAATGAGTGAAGCAATTATTAAAAATTTCAGTTCGTTTTGCACAAACAAAATAATATTAAACCTATTTCTTGCAAAAACATCTTCGAGTTTATGGTGGAATTTAATATACTTCATTAAAATAATAAATTAACTTTATGCATTTAATATTTCAATAATGGAAGGAAGGTGTTAATTTTACCAAAAGAACACGACAATGAAAGTGTAACATATTTTACGTCTGCTAGGAGAGAGATCTGCGATGATGAGGCGATAGTAGCGATCCTAGTGGTGGGCAACTACCCATGTTTGCATTTTTACTACATATTGAGCTTCGCGACTGTATATAGTACACTGTGGTGATAGTGCATCTCCTTGTGATGTCTTATGTCCTTCATAGGAATACGAAGGCTGACACTCTTTAAGAAAGATTGACAATTAAGGAACTTACATAAGAATAAGTAATCGAGATCATGACGTCTAGCATACAGGCTTCGACATTTAAGGTGCTCGCATTTTTATCATAGTTATACCCAAAGTTATTCGGCAGGAATCTGTACGAACATTATGAAATAAATTTCCTTTGAATATTTTCCAGTTTTGCCGAATCAGTACTTGTAATAGAGTTCCAAACTAAAGATGCATATTCGAGTTTCGACCTCACTGATGTATAGTATAGTTTTAAAAGAGAGTCAGGTGTTGAAAAAGAATAAGTAATTGACCGAATTATTCCTAACATTCTTACTGCATGATTATAAATATAATCAATGTGGTTGTGAAAATATAATTTATTGTCAATTAATACACCGATGTCTCTAGTACAATCTTTTCTTTTAATTAATACATTTTTTAGATGATAGTTATACAGGGACATCATTTTATTTTTACTTAAATTTTTATTGTACCTGAGTTTTTGAATGTACTTCACTCCCACCCCTTCTACTAAGGAAGTTCCAAATCCACACACAACAAAGACCGCAGATAGTAAGCAGTACTGAGTTACTGAGTATAGTACGTTCCAGAAATATGTTCGCGTTTTCCAGTGACGAAAGAGCATTCAATATTGAATCATATTTTAGCACAGGTACTGTCCGTTTGCCTACATCGCATCCCGATTTCCCCCACCTGCTTCTGCTCGCCCCTCTGTAAAAGCTGGGCTGTCTTAGCTCTTTTCTGAAAACATTAATTTCTCTTAGGAATTGGAAGTTTATTATACAGCTGTTTAATTTAACTTAAATAAAAGGGCCTCGTTAAGTAATTAACTGTCACGTGATTTCCTCCTTTCTACAATCCTGCAGCATAACCACTTGGACGGACAGTAGATAGCATGTCTGAGTAATTTTATATTTTCGGGTCGGGCAGAAGTGAAGATTGAATTCACAGTACGTAGAGTAGGTACAGAATTATTTCAACATGAGTTACTAGTACGAAGGACGAAACTGGCAATTGGAATTAGATGCAGTAGTCTATAGTGCGATAATATGCACAAAAGAACTGAAGCCTGTATCGAAATGAACGGCCACCATTTTCAAAATTGTGTTTAAATATTCATATTATGATTATTTTTCAATTTAACTTCTTTCTCTATATTGTACGCTAATGTGCTGTAGACAGTATAATATACACTGCATAATGAATACGTTCACTGGATAACTCACTTCGTGAGTAAAAACACTTATTCTTAATACAGTACTGTACTTTGATTAAAGAAAAACCTAATGAAAATGATCAAACTCAAAATCGCGATATTTCCTAGTTTACGTAAATGTATGAACTACTTTTCTTCCTTCCTATACCTTACCTAGTAGAGTGATTTGTGTTTTACGCCAGTATCATCAAACTCCAGTCTTGGAGGGGGAAGCAAGCGGTGTTTCCGGTTCTCTAAAGGTATAGACAGGTTAATATTAAAAATGTTAGTAAAAATAAAATGATGTCCCTGTATTTTAGTGTAGAGATCTTCCTTGAAAATGATATTACGTACGTTTTGGGTTCGTTAATCATCATCCCGTTATCAACTGACCAATTGGTAATTGAATTAATGTCATCCTGAAGAAATTGACCGTCAGCAAGATTATTGATTTTACGAAAAATTTTAAGATCGTCAGGAATAATAGTCAGAACTTATAATAATAATAATAATAATAATAATAATAATAATAATAATAATAATGATGATGATGATGATGATAATAACAAATTGGTCTACAGTCTCCACGCACGGCAGAAGTAAAACCAAAAACCTTACTATAATAATATCGGACAGCTAGCAGTTCTGAGCGCGAACGACACTGGTGCTGCTACCTAGGCGGCCGGTGTGGAGATACTCTCGAAACAAGCTGTAATCAACTGCAATGTATATTGTTACTGGCCTAGTTAATAGTTTTATTAATTAGTTCTGTGTTAAAATGTCAGGGTGTATATGGGCTGTTTATAATTGCTACAAAATTACAGCATTGCAAATTGCTTCAAATCGTACTTTCGATTTCCGAGGGATCCTAAAACATGAGTCAACAACATTCTTTAGTAGGCCTAATTTCTTCGTCTTTGTGGTGATAGAAAAATAAAAATTAGTTTTTTTTTTTATTTAGACCTAATAAGTGAATAGAAGTTAAAATGTATTGGAAATTTTAAGGTTTTATCAACAGTAATCTCACTAGAAGATTTGATTTATCTAGAGAAAATCAAAACTCGAGTGAAATTTAATTGACTATTACACGATTAGAAGAAAGTATATAAAGATTAGAAGTAACGAAGTACTCCAATACAATAAAATATTAATTGACTTACGAAAATACAACTGTCTTCAAATGTATTATTGTACCATCTCAACATTACAAATATTACGCTACATGCATGCTAGATGGCAGTAGTGAGAAATGCCTTGTCGTTGAGAAGTTCTCGATCTATTATACACGATGGCAATGTTACTAGTCAAGAAGGCTTTGTTGATTCAGTTTCATTTTTATTAAAATGCAACATTCCACTTCAATTATCCGAATCCCAGTAATCATCGTCACTTGACAGATGATTTCCAATAAATCTTAATATTAAACAATCTCTGATACGTGACTATCAATAATATCATATAGCAGAAGCTATAACATAACCTAACTAATATACACAAGTGTTAGAAAATTTTCATTTAACGACGATGACATAAAAATAAACATGAATAATTTTAAAAGGAATAATTATTGAATGTACAATTTTCAAATTTGAATGTGGTTGGTGGTTCAATTGATGTTATATTGGACGTGTGCGTAATAGAAGTGGAACTCGTTGATTTAGGCCTACATGGTGTATTCAACTTATTCAGGATTTCCGAATGAACAATTTTAAAAGTAATTATTGAATCAATTTTCATTTATTGGTTGGTGGTTCAATTGATGTTAAGATGCAATAGGTGGAACTGTTGATTTAGGCAGTGATTTTATTAATTCTTGTTTCTTGAATGCCAATATGATCAGTGATTTTTATTAATTCTTGTTCTTGAATGTCAGTCATATTTGAAACTGCTGTGCATCAACTGGAGTGGTTTGTAATTTTATATATATTTTGACGTCCAGACCAGCGCAGTTTCAAATGTTGGCAAACAAAGAAACAAATGGGACTAAAATTAAACAAATGCTAAGGACGCGATAAAATTAAACAAATGCTAGGGACACGATAAAATTGTGCGATAAGCAGCCGTGATTGGTTGAAATACGTCCTTTCGTACCGTTTTATTGGTCAAAAGTAGTATGACGTAGTAAGAGTGTAATAGTCAACAGTAATCTCACTAGAAGTTTTGATTTTATCGATAAATCTGCGAGTGGAACGCGAGCAGATTTATCTAGAGAAAATCAAAACTCGAGTGGGATTTAATTGACTATTACACGATTAGAAGAAAGTATAAAGATTAGAAGTAACGAAGTACTCCAATACAATAAAATATTGATTGACTTACGAAAATACAACTGACTTCAAATTTATACCATCTCAACATTATAAATATTACGCTAGTAGATGGCAGTAGTGTGTTATTATTAGCTCTTGTCTTGATATCAGTTGTGCCAAGTATGGAATCTTCATTGAACTCTGTGGAAGGTTACTGGTCAAGAAGGCTTTGTTGATTCAGTTTCATTTTTATTAAAACAGTTGCATTCCACTTCAGTTATTCCGATCCCAGTAATAAACGTCACTTGACAGATGATTTTCAATAAATCTTAGTATTAAACAATCTCTGATACGTGACTATCCATAATATCATATAGCAGAAGCTATAACAAACATAACCTAAATAATATAAACGAGTGTTAGAGGTTTTAATTAGGGATGGTGAAATAAACAAGAAACGTTTTAATTAACGATGATGAAATAAAAAATAAACATGATTAATTTTAAAAGAAACAATTATTGAAAGTATAATTTTCAAATTTGAATGTTTTAGTGGTTGGTGGTTCAGTTGATGTTATATTGGACGTGTGCGTAAAAGAAGTCAACTCGTTGATGTATATGGTGTATCCCTCAACTTATTCAGGATTTCCGAATGGTGGTCTTCATTTATTTGTAAATAGGGTTTCAGGGAAGATGCATAGCTATGACCAGTGATCTTTATTAATTTTTGTTCTTGAATGCCAATGCGAGTCATATTTGAAAGTGCTGTGCATCGACTGGAGTTGTTTGTAATTTTCTGTTTTTTTTGACGTCCAGACCAGCGCAGTTTGAAATACTGGCAAACAAAGAAACAAATGCTAGGGTAGTGATAAAAATAAAGAAATGCTAGGAACGCGATAAAATTGTGTGCGATAAGCAGCCATGATTGGTTGAAAAACGTCCTTTCGCACCGTTTTATTGGTCAAAAGTAGTGTGACGTATTAAAAGTGTAATAGTCAAATTAAATTTTATTGTTGTCCACATGCCTTTACTAATTGTTACAAGCACCAGATTTTATAGCAAAAAAAAGTTTCTACTGTTTAACATTACAACAGTCCACACCTGTGGAGTAACGGTCAGCGCGTCTAGCCGCGAAACCAGGTGGTCCGGGTTCGAATCCCGGTCGGGGCAAGTTACCTGGTTGAGGTTTTTTCCGGGGTTTTCCCTCAACCCAATATGAGCAAATGCTGGGTAACTTTCGGTGCTGGACCCCGGACTCATTTCAGCGGCATATCACCTTCATTTCATCCAGACGCTAAATAACCTAGATGTTGATACAGCGTCGTAAAATAACCCAATAAAATAAAATAAACATTACACTAAACTAAACCAAAGTACCTGGCTCACTCCAACTCATTTCCAATGTCAAGAAATGAAAATTTGTATTTCAATGAAATGTTAAAACGCATATCTCATCTTGCTCTGCAGCTCTATATTACATTTTTTGCGCTTCGATTAGTGAAAAAGCATACATGCAGTGCAGCGGGCATCGCTTCGTCATACGCTGGTCTCTGATTTAATCAATTACGACGGAATGCTCCCCATCGATTTGCAATGGCGCAGTCTTCGGAAGCGAACTCTGACATTTCATCTAATTGAATGTTTCCATTTGCAATTTAGGAGATATTCTCGACATCGTACGTCAAGCTTTTCTACTGAAATCAGCACACATCTATTGTGGCGGCGCGGACTGCATCGCAAACACATCTAGTAGTAGCTATATGTCCTATCAACTTAACAGCCCGTCAGCACTTCTCCAAGTTTCTACATTAAAACTGCATTAATGTAGGTACACGTATTTTGCTTTCTTTTTTCCTTGGCTTTTCCACGTACTGCATAGTAGTGTGGTATAGTTTTCTTTCGACTTATAACATAACGTAACGTAACGTGACGTAACGTAACATAACATAACATAACATAACATAACATAACATAACATAACATAACATAACATAACATAACATAACATAACATAACATAACATAACATAACATAACATTAACATAACATAACATAACATAACATAACATAACATAACATAACATAACATAACATAACATAACATAACATAACATAACATAACATAACATAACATAACATAACATAACATAACATGACATGACATCATACAATATAATATAATGTAATATAATATAATACAGTATAATAAAATACATATAATATAAAATAACATAACATAACATAACATAACATAACATAACATAACATAACATAACATAACATAACATAACATAACATAACATTGCATAGCATAGCATAGCATATCATAGCATTGCATAGCATAACATAACAAGTCCACACCTGTAGTGAGTCATTCAGACAATCTTCACTGCTATTATCAGTTTCAGGTAATATCAATAACTGTGACCACTTCTTTAAAAATACTTAGAGTAACTGGTCAGCGCGTCTGGCTGCGAAACCAGGTGGCCCGGGTTCGAATCCCGATCGGGACAAGTTACCTGGTTGAGGTTTTTTCTGGGGTTTTCCCTCAACCCAATACTTTCGGTGCTGGACCCCGGACTCATTTCACCGGCATTATCACCTTCATATCATTCAGACGCTAAATAACCTAGATGTTGATACAGCGTCGTAAAATAACCCAATAAAATAAAATAACATAAAATAACATAACATAGCATAACATAACATCATACAATATAATATAATGTAATACAATACACTACATATAACATAACTTGACATGACATAATTCTGATTGAAGAGCTGAGTGATATGTACATCTAAGACAGTACATTTCACTTGACGATATGTTATGTTAGAGGAAGAACAATAAATTATTGTATTCTATACTCTGATTAGTGTAATGTTGTAGCTAATCGACGATGTATGCAATAGAGGGGGGGAGGAAATGGCCACCCTACATTATCACCTGCCCTAGTTGCCTCATAAGTGACGCCTTGTTGGTAACACTTGTGAGGTTCAGACCTGTCTTCACACATTTGACTAAACAACAACAACAACAACAACAACAACAACAATCACAATACAATAAAGGGTCCACCGCTGTGGAGTTACAGTTAGCATACCTGACCGTGAATATGATCTGACCCGGGTTCAAATCTTGGTTGGGACAAGTTACCAGTTGAGGTTTTTCCAGGGTTTCCCCTCAACTCATTAAGAGCAAACGATGGGTAACTTCCTGTGCTGGATTCTGGACTCATTTCGCAGGCAATATCACCTTCATCTCATTGAGACTCTAGATATCCATTGTAGTTGATAAAGCGTTGTAAAATATCCAATTAAGAAAAGAAAGGGACTATTGGAGTGTGTGTATATATGATATATATCCTTTTTTATAATATTAAATGGAGAATTGAACAAGAAAAGGAACAAATATCCAAGTAAATTGGAGAGTGTGATCTCAAAAACAGTCCATTTTTATGAAAAGACGGGACTAGTTTTTTCCTATACATAGAACGGACTAAGCGTGTTTTCAAGTGACATGCACATTAACACAAACTTTTAGACAAGGATTGTTTCGTAATTTTGTTGCATTTATTCTCTTTGTGAAAGTTCCTGCTTAAATTTTATTTTTTTTATATATTTCTCGGATTTATTCTAGTGGTGTTACACAGATGTTATTAGGAATCTGGTTTTATTAATAATTATTGTAATAACGCAATAATTTCACCAATTTTACTTAGTTCACATAAATTTTTGGTGATACTCTACTTTAAAAAAATACTAGCTAAAAGCACCCGGCGTTGCACGGGTTTTCCTTTCTGCTTCTGTTTTTAATTAAACTGCTTATTATATTTTCGGAAATCTCGGAAACCTAACTACAGACAACCAAACGAATTGCCTTTACTAAGCTAAGATTAATCTTTACTTAACGTCACGTACATGAATTGATGAACTCCTTAGCGAAATGCCTGCCAGCGTTAACTCAACTTAAAACAGTTGTAAATCAGGCACCGAAAAGAAAACATGTCATCATGTGCCTGACGTTCGAGGGTTTTTTTAAATTTATATATTTATTTGTTTTTATTTATTTATTCTGGTGTAGTTAAGGCCAGAAATACAAATAAAATAATAGAAAAATCAAACTATGAACAAAGTAAAACCCAAAGAAAATATGATTCCTTCTCCTCTTTCTGATCAGTTTCAGCATCGAATCAATATGTACATATATAATTTAATTTATATTGGAAGATTTTTTACCCCTTGACTGGTGTACACCCACTTATATCATACCCAGTTTTTTTAAATATAACTTGGAAAACTACATCTCGCAAATTCAAAAAATGTTATATTTATTCTTATTTTATACACAGAATACAGATACAATATAAACTTGCAATAAGTCATTTTTTTAACATAAAGACTAATATTCTGAGAGACGTATAGGCTTAACAGTATTTTAGAAATTAAGAGATTGTTTTTTCCACAACTCATAACATACTACATTTGCAACGTGATTATAAAGATAGAATTTCGCAGTAACATATTTTCGGACGTGAACAACAATATTTTGAGAGCCGTATATTTTAGAATTAATACAATGCTATTTTCAGTTGGCTTACGTACATTCACATACTACATTAGCAACATGACAGAAATGTCATTGAATTGCTTTTTGATATGTGTAAAATCTTTTTTTCTTCCACTCCTTTGTATAAAATATAGTCGAGTATGTGAAAAACACACAGTTTTTAAGTCAATTTCTGCAACTTTGAAGTACTGTCCTTGAGCTTCATTTTAATATGGTCAGTACAATCCCAGCCGTGGCAAGAACGTGACTTGCGAGACATTGTGGCTCGCAGTGATAGCTGTGCATTTCGCTTTCTTCTAACCTCCGCCAACCCCCACCCTCTCACTCACTGGAGTCAAACTCCGTTCCATTTGTATTTGTCTCTGACCTGCGAGTGGCATATTTCTCTCTCGAAACCATGTACGAAAGTTCCAAGTAGGATGGGAGGACGCATTTTTTTGCTGTCAATATGATGAGAATATTAAATGTATGATTTGTTCACAAGTATTACGAGGAAAACGGTTGTATAACATAAAACAGCATTATACTACATGCTACTGATGAAACATTAAAAGTTTCAGTGTTATTGTTGTTATCATCATCATCATCATCATCATCATCATCATCATCATCATCATCATCATCATCATCATCATCTCTGTACGTCGACCCTTTTTCAGCAGATGTACGAATAATGCGGTTAGCTCTTCAATTTAAACTCACTGATTTACAATGTGATGTTAAATGAAAGCTAGATGTAAGGACTTGACAAATGTTGAACTTTCAAATCTTTGCCAAAAAAAAACAAATATCCAAGAAGCTTCGTTCTTTCGCTTGCTCTGTTGAAGCCATGTTCGCTACAACTTACGTTTGTGAAAAATGACTTTCAACAATTAAAATAGTAAAAACCAAATTTAGATCACGACTGAGAGTCAATCTTCAACAGAGGAAATTCTCTTCAAAATATGTGACTGGTTCTCAGTCAATAAATTAGTATTAAATTGTAACAAAACTAACATAATTCAATTTAAATCCTGTCCAAATTCAACCTCGCAAATTTCTAGCGTAATAATTAACAATAGATCCCTATTAGAAACAACAACAACAACCAAATTTCTTGGCTTAAAAATCGATAATGTTTTAATTTATTCTTGGAAAAATCATATTAAAGAAAAATTACCCCAAACTAAATTCAGCTTGTTTTGCTATTAGATCTATGCAAAAGATAGTAAATATCAATACCTTAAAAACGATATACTTTGCATACTTCCACTCAAAACATGTAATGAGTTTTGGAATAATATTCTGGGGAAATTCCACAGATAGTAACAATATATTTCTATTACAAAAAGAGTAATTAGAATAATAGTAGGTGCAAATCTAAAGGAATCGTATAGGACTATTTTCAAAAATTACAAATAATGCCCATGGCTTACATACATTCACGTACTACATTAGCTTGTCAGTATATCTTTTCATTAATAATCTCCCCGTATGTAATCGTGAAAACGTTGTAACTAATTCAACAGTTCAAAGCATAAATACACGTCAAAAAATGAAATTCATACTCCATCGGCAAGTCTATCGTGCTATCAAAAAGGAGTGAGTTATGTGGCAGTAAAAATTTTTAACAGCCTCCCTATCGATATAAAAAATGTAACTCAAAACATAAAATTATTTAGGGCCAAATTAAAGAAGTACCTAATTTCTCACGCCTTCTATTCTGTGGGTGAATTCATGACATTCAATAACACTTCATGAAAATGATACTAAAACTTTGTGTTGTACTAGTAGACTATATTGTAAATCTCTTCTGTAGCCTATATGTTTAATCTAGACTGTGACATGAATTAAGATTTTATAATAGTATTAAGTTTTTTGACTTGTTCCATATTCTAGCTGTAAGCAATTATGAATACCATGGAATGTTAATAAATACAATACAGTACAATACAATACAATGCAAATACCTTCGTGATCAACTACGTCTGGCAGTAAGTGACATAATTCCTGATTTTGAAACTTTGTCGCAGAGACATTCTGAAGACAATTAATTTTAGGTTGTGATATTGTTCATTTCTTTTTTCGTTACACGTACTAAACATTAGTTTGTAGCCTTGTACTGTATAAAATTATATTTAAGTGCTTGACGTAAGGAAAATGAAAATCCGTTAATAAGTCAGACAGTTACTTCACTTCCCCTTCGGGTGTCCGCCTCCCTCCATAGATGCTATGCACGTTGCAGGTTATACAGTGGCTCGGCGCACGATTACATTTTCGCCACCGTATCCTATACAATTTAGAATCTTCTTCTAGGTTCTTCTGTGTCTGTCGTTGGAATATTCTTCCGTTTTTCTTTTCTGTTTGTCAGGAACGTATCTGCAACCGAGACCAATCTGTAATCGATGCCAGAGCCGTGCTCTCGTCTGGGTAAACAACACTTTATGGGCCTAGCCGAATACTCTACGATCAATTTAATCTTTGCTACAAGCTTCTGGAAAGAAATCAAACTGCACGGGCCAACTTTTAAACTATTACGGATATGAAACCGTCGAAAGGACACTGGAAAATGACGTCTGAAATTTTAAGAAGCTGATCCGATTGCGGCAAATATATTAATAAGGTCTGGGGCCTATTGTCTAAAAGATATTAGTGACAAGTGATAATTTTCCAATACAGTGGAGTCTCAATTTATTTATTTATTTATTTATTATTGCTAATAAGTTTGAAATGAATACAAATTAATAAATACAATGAAAGATAAACTAGCCCACTCCTGAATGAGTAAGACTCGTGCTCAGGAGGGGATTCTAATACAGACAAAAATAAAATTAAAATTGAGAGTGAATACAGATTAAATAGTGTTTAATATGTTCAAACCCAAACTATAAATCCAATACAAATTATTTTATTTTTTTATTAATTTGGAGAGGATTCGTGGTTGAAATATTATTGGAATAAAATTTGTTTAATAATCTGGGACCTTGACTCATGCTATGATAAAAAGCTGCATTGGTTTTACATTTTGGTTCACACAAACGCAGAGAATTCATATTTTTAGTTCTATATTTATGTATATACTTTTCAGAATTACTAAGATTCCTATGAAAATATTTTAATGAAATAAAATAAACATTTGTTTAATGTTGAAAACTTTGAAATGTTTAAAAAGCAATTCAGTTGGGTAATCTTTCTGCTTTTAAAACAAAATTTAAAACTTTTTTCTGTAGTAAAATTAACGGAAGAAGGTTAGTTTTATAAGTTCCAACCCAACCTATAATACCATACATAAATATAGACTGAAATAATGCTAAATAAATTACACGTAAACAGTTGACAAAATATTTCTTAGAACAACAAAGTAACATAATGTTTTACATAATTTATTACAAATATAATGAATATGATTATTTCATTTTAAATGATTATCAATAATTGTACTTAAGTATTTAACCTCATTAACTTCATTAATAACTGAACAATTGCAATTTATATCGGAACAGTCAGAATTATGTATTTTAATTATTAGTATAGATGAAAGTGGTTTATTACCTTTATTATTTAAAGAAAATGGTATAGCTATTGTTTTATCTCTATTAATTACAAGTGAATTTAAATCGAACCATTTTTTTTTATTAATTTTAAGCCGCAATTTGCATTATAATAAGCATCAGTCCAAGGTTTTCCACTAAAAAGTAAAACAGTATCATCAATATACGAATATAAATCACCTTCATATTCTTTAAGGTCTATCATTAAAAGGTCATGTAGACAGTTCGATTCTAGGATGGAGCATATCGACTCAGAGTTCAGCCACCTCACAGGTTCCACAAGAACAATGTTCACTATTTCAGATTCTCATTGTATATAGTAATTTTACCTACAGAGAATCGAAGCAATTTCGTAAATTAATCACAGGAACGTAAGAAATAGGTATATTTTAAAAGAAATGAATTTATTGCAGTTGAATTTAAATATCTGATAAATAAATGGACGATTAATAAAACAAGGACATTTTTTAAACATTTCTGACATCTTTTTCATGGAAGAACTCCACACTCTAGAGAATTAAAAAATACTCATAAATAAAATAAAGTTAATTATTTCTTGTGCCACTGCATAAAATATACTTCCTCAGAACAACCGGTCATATAACTGTTTTATAAATTCTTACTTTCACATTTTTTTAGAGCAGACTAGATGACAAAAGCTTCTCAGCCGAATAATAACAGGCATTTCCCATATGTATTCTGCGTTTAATTTCGAAAAAATCGAAAATCGAAAAATCGAAAGAGAATTGGGAGGAAAAATTTTAAAAGTTACGCAAAACGCGTCCTTGCAAGGGTTTTGGGGCTGTACAAAACTAAATATGTGAGCTCCAAGCCTGTTGGCCACTAGTCTCACTCCGGGTTACGCTGCTCCACTGAAGGAACTCTAGAAAATTTTGAAGGGGAAGCCGAAATTGGACGTAACCTCTTAGGTACCACATACGCGAGAGGGACTGAGATTTGATCAAGTGATCACGGAACGGGAAGAGGAAGAGCTGACTGGTGTTTGCCTTTAGGATGGCAAGACGCTGTCATCTGTTGTTCGATGACAAAGCATGTGAAGGCCGTCGGAAGAAGCGCCGTGAAATCTAAATGTGCAATTTGAGAGGTCCCTGTCCTTTGAATTGCGACTAATTGAGTGACCTCCTATATTTAATAGACAATTTATATATGTTCTGAACTAGGGCATACGTCGTTTATAATAAAGGGGAATATATGTGGGGAAGGGCATATAGGTCCGTGGCCCATTTCTTATAGGGCTCATCCCGACATTTGTCTTACGTCTGAGGAAAACCTCGGAATACCTTAGGCAGGATGAGTTGTCTCATACAAGAGACTAGCCAATCTGGCTATTATGTAGGAGGTGATTGTTGTCATGAGCCTTGTTGATTTGTCTCAATTCCGAGACCAGCCATTTGGCTATATGATGGATCAATTGCGAAGAGGGGGAGAGATGTAATTGTTAATTAATTTAGAGTTAATTAATTAACAATTACATCTCTCCCCCTCTTAATTTCCTCCCGAGTGTCATTTATATTTGTTACTGTTGCTCAAAGATGTTTGAATTTTTCCACCTTTTCGAAGAATAAATTTACAATTTTTATATTCCCATTTCGTACAATATTCTGGTGACGAGACATAATCATATACTTTGTCTTTTCGGGATTCTTTTTCAAACCTATCGCAGTAAAATTCCCGTGTTTTTTTCTAATAGTTTGTAGATTTTCTCCTAACATATTCACGTCATCTGCATAGACAAGCAGCTGATGTAACCCGTACAATTCCCAAGCCCTCTCTGTTATCCTGGACTTTCCTAATGGCATACTCTAGAGCAAAGTTAAAAAGTAAAGGTGATAGTGCATCTCCTTGCTTTAGTCCGCAGTGAATTGGAAACGGATCTGACAGAAACTGACCTATACGAACACTGCTGTACGTTTCACTAAGACACATTTTAATTAATCGAACTAGTTTCTTGGGAATACCAAATTCAATAAGAATATCATATAAAACTCCTCTCTTAACCGAGTCATATGCCTTTTTGAAATCCGTTATGAAATCTACTGTTATTGACACATTAAGATATTATTCCTGTTTTCTCGTAGGCGTCACGTATGAATTTTATTTAACCCTTCGCAGTTTGTAGAGTCGGAACTGTGTGTTCATGGAGGTATAATATTGAATTGTTGACTTGTTTCAAAGCACACCGCACGCACGTGTACTCAGGGATTGAATGATACAATATCCTGACCGCATTTCTGGAACTTTCCACAATTTCTGCAGTCACAGAATAAAGGCAGTTTAGATTAAGCGTGTACAGTACAACTGGGTCACGACGGCTTTGAAACTAGACTAGGATAAAATGTAATACAATTCTGGAGTTAATGAGGGTTTCCACAGTAACCGTCTGGCGCTGTATAGATTAGCAGACGTAGTTTACTGTTGTCAACTGTTTTCATCTAGTAATATTTCATAATGCATAAAGTTGGGATATTCATTGTGTTTGTTTCGCCATGCTTTTGATCTCAAATGAGAGTTTCATGTTGTCTGGTATACATTTTTTATAATTATTTATAATTTTGTAGATTACGTACATACTACTCTGAATAAATATTGGGTTTGAATTAATATTACACAAACAATGAATGTTACGCTCAAAATCACTTTATTTTGCTCAGGACAAATTTCTAACTGAATCTGAATTCATTTCTTCAAGAAGCTTTTTTATATTTCAGAAAACATGATTTAACAATAACTCATTTCATTACTACGTGAAGAATTTGCTTATGTTGTTGATATATTTCACCCTATGAGTTCACATTTTTCTACATCTTCTGAAATACAATTGAAGTTTCCTCAAATTAAAGATACTAATCTGAAATACAGGAGAGTTCTTATAGGCCAGTTTCTGTCGGATGCTTTTCCAATTCACTTTGGGCTAAAGCAAAGAGATGCACTATCACCTTTACTTTTTAACTTTGCTCTAGAGTATGCCATTAGGAAAGTTCAGGATAACAGAGAGGGTATGGAATTGAACGGGTTGCATCAGCTGCTTATCTATGCGGATGACGTGAATATGTTAGAAGAAAATCCACAAACGATTAGGGAAAACGCGGAAATTTTATTTGAAGCAAGTAAAGAGATAGGTTTGGAAGTAAATCCCGAAAAAACAAAGTATATGATTATGTCTCGTGACCAGAATATTGTACGAAATAGAAATATAAAAATTGGAAATTTATCCTTTGAAGAGGTGGAAAAATGCAAATACATGGGAGCAGCAATAACAAATATAAATGACACTCGGGAGAAAATTAAACACAGAATAAATATGGGAAATGCCTGTTATTATTCGGTTGAGAAGCTTTTATCATCCAGTCTGCTGTCAAAAAATCTTAAAGTTAGAATTTATAAAACAGTTATATTACCGGTTGTTCTTTATGGTTGTGAAACTTGGACTCTCACTTTGAGAGAGGAACATAGGTTAAGAGTGTTTGAGAATAAGGTTCTTAGAAAAATATTTGGGGCTAAGAGGGATGAAGTTACAGGACAATGGAGAAAGTTACACAACGCTGAAATTTACGCATTGTATTCTTCACCTGACTTAATTAGGAACATTAAATCCAGACGTTTGAGATGGGCGAATCCAAAAATGCGTATAGATTCTTAGTTGGGAGGACGGAGGGAAAAGACGTTAGGGGAGGCCGAGATGTAGATGGGAGGATATATTAAAATGAACTTAAGGGAGATGGGATATTATAGAAACTGGATTAACCTTGCATGGTTAGGGACCGATGGCGGACTTATGTGAGGGCGGCTATGAACCTCTGGGTTCCTTACAACTAAGTAAATAATCTGAAATACAATTGATGATTTTTTAAAATAAAATTTACTAATTGGAACTACAATTGATGATTTCTGAAATTAATTATATTTTTCTTGAATTTCAAACGCTTATAATACCGGTTAATTCGAAAAGTAATGGCAACATAGTTACTGTTTCGCACTAAATTTATTTAGGTTACTTTAACTTTATATATTTCAAATATAGTTCCGTATCAAGTCAACAATACGTTGCCAAATTCTTGGAAGAAGGCGGACTCCATCTGCAGCAGCATTTCTGGATATCTCTCTCAGTGATCAATCTAAAGCCCTTCGGATGTCAATTCTTGATTAAAAGCGAATGCCTCGCTTCCATCCAACTTGCAATAGTTCAGCATGGTAGGACTTCTCTACCACAGGCTTCTTGTAATGCCGTAATGCACTGGTTGTATTTTTTCCTATTCCAGTTTGTATTTTTATCAAACGTCTTTGTTCATACTACTATTAAAGAGGAAAGATAATTTTATTATTAGTTGAGGGTAATACTTCAGTTTTTTTTTTTTGGTCCGTAGTTTTAAATGTTTTCCTACTGAACATTTTTAGAGCGGTATTACTTAACACAAATCAGAAACAGTCCCTGTATTCACAAAATATGGTTACTTAAAGACTTTTAATATTCCACATTTATGCAACAATCGCTACTTTATTACATATTAAAAGATTCCGATGCTCACCGCTAGGAGCACCGATTTACAGTATTGTTGCCATTACTTCTGTGGCCGGGAGGAAAAAGGCCTTAAGTAAAAATTTTATACTTTTCAGGAGAGCAGTAGAAAGATTGAAATTGGTATCAATTATAGAGTTTTTTTAATTAAGAGGTTTTTCCTGGATATTATTTGTTTATATTTCTTTTAAAATAGGTAATGTTGCTCATTTAACAACTTTCTTGATTATTTCCAAAAATAGCCGCACTTAAGCTGTTTTGAGATTAGAACCCAAACTGAGTAGAAGGGACTATTTAAACATAAGACCTTTTTCATGTCAAAATAAATGAGAAATGTAAATTATTAGGAATGCAAAATGAGTCTTAAACAATTATAGGACTGTTTACCTGGTGCTTAAAGTTTTAAAAGGAAAGGGCATCAGTATGTGATAAAATGGTTAAAATACAAGTTAGACCCTTTTAATAGGGAAGCATGGAAAGTAAACATGTGATGTTTGTAAGGAATAAAGTATTAAATATTCTTAAGTCTTTTATTCTGTGTGTGCTCGTTTCAAAAATTACTTAGGACATTTGGTAACGCTCTATAAATCCAGTCAGGAGTCTTATTTGACTTTAACCGTCTTACCAGATTGTAGAGAATTGTTTCCTCTTTCAGAATATATAGGAATCTCATTTTCACAAAAGATTGACTTAAGATCTTTTTCCTCCCGGCCACAGACTTATTGAATAGCCTAGTATTATGAACGATATTCTCTTTTTCGATATTATCAATGATCACCTAAACTATCGATAAAATTGTAAACAATATGACTATCGATAGTTGAAGTCATAGCAATCGATATCACTAATGGTTCCCTCTTTTATTCCACAGTCACCACAGCACCACCGGCTGCATATCTTCCAGGTTACGCAATGACGATTTTGAAGTCATGTACCATCAAAATGACTCATCGGGGACACCATGTTTCTATTTTAAAAATGATCCCTTAAATCCAATCTGTGATCTCTAAAAATTTCTATACTTATTTTAGAAACACCCTGTATACTTATCTGAACCACAACTGCAATGCCAGTAAGTAAATGGCTTGTGGAATGCACATTTTAACTCTGTAAAGCTGTGTTGGAGACAGTTGCTAGGACTTTTAAATATTTACGAAAACAAGAGACGAGAGCGGCGACATTCAGAGCGGAGTGAGCCAAGCCACGAAAACAAATAGAATACCTGGGCTGCATTAAGGAGGGAAATTCCTCTCTGTTCCACGGCAAACACGTCCGCAAATAAATTACAGCGATAATTACAAAGCTTGGATAGCATGGAAAAATAATGTGTGTCGCCATGTTGATACATTCTTTCTAATTACACTTTCTACGCGTTAACAAAATTTTAGTATTTTTTTATTTTTTATTTTTATTTTTTTTTGTTATGTGGCGAATTATATTGTCGTTTGTTTTATATTTTCTTGAACTGTGATTCGAAAGGTACATGGCTACCGGTATATAAACTAATTTTGTGTGAGATCGTGCGTATTTGTTTGGTTTCCGCACAAAACCAATCCGCGGAAAGTCTAAAATTCCACGTTCAGTTTTCCCAACCTAACACACATAACAATTTCCCTCTTCTTACCGCTTAAGTGACATATTGATTTTACTGCTTTAGGCTTTTAATATATTATTTTTAGAGACGTTCAATATAGTAATAATTATAAATTGGAAACTTACCACTGCAATTTCACCTAAATTGCACTGTTAACTATTGTTTTTAAATATTTGCAAAAATTAAGTAAACTCTACAACTCCACTAAAGTTACTGCATTCGTGATGCAAGTAACATTAAGGAAGCCGTGAAAAAATCAACAAGATTCCATAGACTGGGGGAAAAAAAGACAGACGTATATCACGGCCTGCTGGAGTATAGTAAACACAGAAAACATTTTAAAGCAACAATGTTGAAGATAGATATTTTTGTTTTGCAAATTTGCCGTCATTGAACAGAAACCAAGATGGAGATTTCATTGCAACTAATTAGAAATTCCTCTTTCAGGTATGTAATAAACGATCTTTGCGCAAAATAATGTACGATACACGAGCGGTATGTTTTCTTTCAATTCTCGGAAATTGAAAAAAGCTCAACTACGTTTCGCTTTTTCAAACTTTTCCTCGAACATGAAAACTTCAACATACCGCTCTTGTAACGCATATTACTATAATATGTATACAAATATTGGGCAGTATGCTGTAATATATATTGAGTAAAACAAGTAGATTGCCTTGGAAAGGTACACAAATGAGGGCAAAATTTAAAAAAGTTGGCAAAGACCATTAGTGCGGGAAAGTCCATGAACTGGGTTAGGACACTCTGTGCACTAGTTACGCGTATACAGGGTATAAAGTGTGGAGGGCCACAGAGGACCGAAGTGAAAATCGTACGTATTAATCAAGGGAATTGCTCTCTTTGAGGGTCTGGCTGATACGTACAGTCTTAAACAAAAATATTACAGTCTGCTGTAATTATGCGAAGTCCCCTTCGGAAGACTTCGGTTGATTTCGTGAGAGCTTAGGTTCACACGTGAAGGAATTTCTTATGGATGATTCCGGTCTGTTTTTCCTTTGGTTTATTTTTCTGTCTATTAATAGGCCTAAGTGTTATAAAGAAGATATATTCAAGGAGTAAATTAGGTGCAAAATAAACATCCTTTCCCTAGTCGTGAGAACCAGGTGCTGCCCGAAGTAGACTCACACAAGATTGACGCTACAGGAGAGGTGTCATTTTTTGTGTCTAAAGCTGTCTCTCGAAGAGGTGGAAAAATTCAAATATCCTGAAGCAACAGTAACAAATAATATAAATGATACTCGGGAGGAAATTAAACGCAGAATAAATATGGGAAATGCCTGTTATTATTCGGTTGAGAAGCTTTTGTCATCCAGTCTGCTGTCAAAAAATCTGAAAGTTAGAATTTATAGAACAGTTATATTACCGGTTGTTCTGTATGGTTGTGAAACTTGGACTCTCACTCTAAGAGAGGAACATAGGTTAAGGGTGTTTGAGAATAAGGTGCTTAGGAAAATATTTGGGGCTAAGAGGGATGAAGTTACAGGAGAATGGAGAAAGTTACACAACATAGAACTGCATTCATCGTATTCTTCAACTGACGTAATTAGGAACATAAAATCAGACGTTTGAGATGGGCAGGACATGTAGCACGTATGGGCGAATCCAGAATTGCATATAGAGTGTTAGTTGGGAGGCAGAAGAAAAAAAGACCTTTGGGGAGGCCAAGACGTAGATGGGAGGATAATATTAAAATGGATTTGAGGGAGGTGGGATATGATGGTAGGGACTGGATTAATCTTGCACAGGATAGGGACCGATGGCGGGCTTATGTGAGGGCGGCAATGAGCCTCCAGGTTCCTTAAAAGCCATTTGTAAGTAAGTAAGGCTGTACATCTATTATCAGGCAGTACATCTCACTTGACTATATGTGTCAGAGGAAGAACAATTGTTTGTATACATCTGAAGTCTGATTAGTGTAATATATAGCTAGTCAGCGATGTATGCAATGGAGGGGGAAAGGAACTGGCCACCGTACCAATTCTCTTTTGGCTTACTTGCCTCATGAGTGATGTATTATTGGTGTCACTTATGGAGTTCAATATTGTCTTTGGACAGTTGACTAAACACACAAAAATCAAGGGAAGATCATAATCACAAAATTGAAAGTAAGAAACACATATCCATAATGGAAAGTTTTCGTTTTTAAATAGGACCATAATAGACTGAATCCAGCTACCTGGAGCGGCTTTTGAGAGCTCTCTTCTAACAATTAAAATATTGAACAAATAACTTAGATGTTAGGGGGGAAGGAACAGGCCACTCTTCCCCATTACCTCCTGGTTGAATTGCCTGATGAGTGGTGTCTTATGGTGCCACTCGTGAGGTTGAGGCCTGTTTTCGAACAGTTGACTTAGGAACAACAATACGCTATTAAAATGGAGCACAATATACTGAAATTTAAGTTATCGACATTTAAAGAAAATAAATATCAGTATACAAAGATTCACTAAAATGGATACAGTATATCTCTGCCATTTTTAATGATAAATTAAAAATTTCTGTGGCAATTTACTCCCAAAAGCACGTACTTTGAGTCGGCCTGGTTGACTCAGTTGGTATAGCGCTGGCCTTCTATGCCCGACGATCCCGAGTTAGGTCGATGGCATTTAAGTGTGCTTGCGAGCGTCGTTAAATAAAACATAACATAACGAACTTTTAAATGTGTAGAACACAATTTTGATATTAGCTTTTAAGATTTTAAGGTAAAAATTAAATTTTAAGAATAAATTTTAGAAGTATTTTATAGGCATGTGGAGGGATATTTATCAAGTGCAAGAAGATAATAAATTTCTATTACAGAGATAAGTTCCCTGATAGTCTGAAGAAGGTATGTACCAAATACCATGCATGTAGCACTAATAGTTCCGAAGATATTTTAACTTCATAAAATAAGAGGGGGGGGAATTAAAGTTACAGGAATTTGTAATCAAAGATTAGTGCCATTTAAAAGCACTGAGCACTAAAAATGACGTCACAGCATCCGATGAGTCCATATTAAATTTTATGTAATGTGTTTTTTTTTTTGCATATGGAAGAGTAGCCCCATTTTAAAGAGGAAAAAAGTCGAAAATTTTCTTGTTTTTCATCATTATTTAATCACTGTTATTACTATCCTAAAATTCGACTATAGTGAACCAAATATTTGAGTTTCTAGTAGTTTACTATGAGCGGAGTTGACTGTACTTCGTATAATTTGAAAATAAAATGAAGAGTACGATAAAGATAGACATTGTGGGTCTCGAACCATGAACTCTCTGTTACCACTGCATGTTAGCTAAATGGACGACGGACCGCAAATAACTCGACGAGCTTTGAAGTTTGTATAATTTGGCTCTGCTATATTTTTGAACCGGTTTTATTAAGCTTGATAAAAATTGACGAACGTCAAGTGGACAACAGTTGTTAGGGACTGCATTTCCATTTCATGAACGTTAGTAAACTCTGATATTCGTCAGATCGATGGTCAGATTTGAAGATGGTATTTCAGTGTATCAACTCAGTTGAGTTTCAAACTTTTATCAAAGTTTTTTAATATTGCACAGTTGGCCATTCTGTGTGTATTGAATGAAAGTAAGTGCTATTAACGTTAAAAATGTAAATTCCTTTTAGTAAATTGCGAAAAAAAAAAATAATGAAACGACAAACATAGGATATTTAGAAACTTTAAGACTAGAATATTTTCAGCAGAAAGAAATTTATACATATTTCCTGGAAAATGATGAATTTAAATAAGGAAACTGCATGTCTGGTCAATATCTAACAGAGTTTATCACAGATATACGATCCTAGCTATATGAATCTATGAAACATTAGTTGACATTAATTTTTATTGAATTTCTGTTTTAGATTTTCAGCAGGTTCAATTCACATTTGCAGCATGACGGCCTCCATATATGGAGGGTAGCTGCAAATATATTGAATAAGCAGTCGTGGACAGCCGATAAGGGGTGGTCCTCCAGCTTGGGGGTTGGGCGAAGGGCTAACAACCCATCACCGTAAAAAATAGCTTGTAACTGAATCCTACAATAAACCTCGGAATGGGACTGATTCTTTGGCACGCTGAAAGTTAGAATTTATAAAACAGTTACATTACCGGCTGTTCTGTATGGCTGTGAAACTTGGACTCTTACTTCGAGAGGGAAAAAGAGATTAAGGGTGTTTGAGAATAAGGTTCTTAGGAAAATATTTGGTGCTAAGTGGGATGAAGTTACAGGAGAATGGAGAGAGTTACACAACACAGAACTGCACGCATTGTATTCTTCACCTGACATAATTAGGAACATTAAAATCCGACGTTTGACATGGGCAGGGCATGTAGCACGTATGGGCGAATCCAGAAATGCATATAGAGTGTTAGTTGAGAGGCCAGAGGGAAAAAGACCTTTAGGGAGGCCGAGATGTAGATGGGAAGATAATATTAAAATGGATTTGAGGAAGGTGGGATATGATGATAGAGAATGGATTAATCTTACTCACGATAGGGACCAATGGCGGGCTTATGTGAGGGGGGCAATGAACCTCCGGGTTCCTTAAAAGCCAGTAAGTAAGTAGTAAGTAAGTATTGTGGAGGACTGAAATACCATCGCTTTTTTTTTTTTTTTTTCTTCGTCTTTGCTCCAAGCTGAATCGTGTAGCAATTTTTGCAAAAGAGAAGAAAACAAATTCATTGTAACCATGGAAATATCATGACCATAATTGTGTACAATAAAATTACATAAACATAAATTGAACCACTTACTTACAAATGACTTCTAAGGAACCCGCAGGTTCATTGCCGCCCTGACATAAGACCGGCATTGGTCCCTATCCTGAAGCAAGATTGAGCCAGTCTCCACCATCATATCCCACCTCCCTTATATCCACTTTAAAATTATCCTCCCATCTACGTCTCGGCCTCCACAAAGGTGTTTTTCCCTCCTGTCTCCCAACTAACACTCTATATGCATTTCAGGATTCACCCATACGTGCTACACGCCCTGTCCATCTCAAAAGTCTGGATTTAATGTTCCTAATTATGTCAGGTGAAGAATACAATGCGTGAAGATCCGCTTTTTGTAGACCTTTCTCCGTTCTCCTGTAAGTTCATCCCTCTTAGCCCCAAATGTTTTCCTAAGCACCTTATTCTCAAACACCCTTAATCTCTGTTCCTCTCTCAAAGTGAGAGTCCAAGTTTACAACCATACAGAACAACCGGTAATATAACTGTTTTATAAATTCTAACTTTCAGATTTTTTGCAGCAGACTGGATGACATGTATACAGAGTTTTAGTTGGGTGGCGGGAGGGAAATAGAACTTTGGGGAGGCAGACATAGATGGGAGGATAATATTAAAATGGATTTGAGGGAGGTGGGATATGATGATAGGGAGTGGATTAATCTTGCTAAGGATAGGGACCGATGTTGGGCTTATGTGAGGGCGGCAATGAACCTTCGAGTTCCTTAAAAGCCATTTGTAAGTAGGTAAGTAAGAAAGACAGGATGACAAAAGCTTCTCAACTGAATAATAGCAGGCATTTCCCATATTTATTCTGTGTTTGATTTCCTCCCGAATGTCATCAAGATATTTGAATTTTTCCACCTTTAACCTGAACCGCTACCCATATAAATGTTAACATTTTTTTAGAATCACGGTGTAGGTTACGCGCACCACAGTTTGGCGCTGACCTGGTTTAACGACTGGTCACCGTTGAATGTCCTCGATGGTGTAAAAGAGTCGCTGAATAAATAATCGACTGTTTGAATGATCGGAATTAATGTACTTGAACTAGGCACTATGTTTGTTTCCCACCTCTTTTTTTTTTTACGTATTTGAAACTGTTGGACCCATTATTAACTCAGACAGTGTTTAAACAAAACAGAGATTTAGACCTTCGCAAATGGAATTCGACAGTGTGTAGTCCTGCAGTGTTGTGAAACCACATTTCAAACTAGGCAAAGTCTGTGTTGCAACTGCATCCATTTTGTGGTCGGCCCGCGTAACGGCCGCTAGCTGCCTTGTCTCACCGTTGTAGTCAGCGCCGATAATGTGCACAGCGCCAATTGCCGGCGGAATGCGTTGTCATTGCTGTGGTCGCCCACAATCAAATACGTATTTATTGCGAATGCCGCTGTATGATGGATGGTTGCATGTCTATAGGTCTCTTCGCATGCTACTTCCTCCGTATTGTGTTACGGAAAATTGATAATGGATATGGAAATGCTGCGATGGTTTCACAAAAAAATACAGGACGTTATTGAAAATTATAGACATGACGCATACAATGCAAAAAAAAAAAATGGAAACTAAAGATGAAGCACCCTGCAACAGGGATAATAAAGGGACATCATTTTATTTTTACTTCAATTTTTATTGTACCTGTGTTTTTTAATGTACTTCACTCCCACCCCTTCTACTAATGAAGTTCAACCGTCCTCCACACAGATCCAAGACCGCATATACAGTCATAGCAGCCTTACGGTCGTAGTAAACAGTACGTTGGCATTCACATGGATAATAATCTCAACTGGGACATGCAAATCAAAGAAACCTGCAGAAAAGTACTAGGGTTGGATAAAAAGTAATGGCAATAGTTCGATATTTCTGACATGGCTTTATTCACAGGGGTACAGCATTTACGTACCTTCTATACTGGGTGTTCATTTCAAAGTGTGTCATGACGTCACTGTTGTTGGGTCACCGATTTGAAGCGAGTTTCAGCTTATATGTTAAGGCGTTCTTCAATCTGAACTTGAGAACGTGTACGGTATAACTTGAACGTCGTAGCAACAGATGGCGGTCTGTACGGTTTGTATGCTACCATAACCTCTTTCGAAATGTGTTTTGCGCCGGCAAGTCGTACGCAGGGTATTTCTTGTCATCGGTTGCGTAAGGCAACATTCCACAATACAAATCAAATGCTCCGTGTCCATGTTGACCGTCGAAGTTAATGTCAACAAATACGTAAGTAATCGTCTTAACCCTCTCCCCATATCCCGACAGTACGTATTTCCAAACAGTTCACATTCCTGCCACTACCGGCGTTACCGTACGTATCGGTACGTACTCCTCAGAATGAACGCCGTACTTGCTGGGCATCTTCTCTGCCTCTGCCTCTGCGGAAGTGTAGGAAGATTGAATTCTCTAGGCTCATCGGCTAGCCACATGACGGCATACAGCGAGCCATGACACATTTTGAACTGAACACCCAGTATAGTCGTCCCCCTTATTTATTACCCATGTAGTAATAACATCTGCATCTGGAATCTTGTTGATTATTTCACGGCTTCCTTAATGTTACTTGTATCAGGAATGCAATAAGTTTCGTGGAGTAGTAGACTTTATTTAATTTTTGCAAATATTTAAAAACAATAATTAACAATGCAATTTAGGTGAAATTGCAGTGGTAAGTATCCAATTTATAATTATTACTATGTTACACGTCTCTAAATAGTAATATACGTTACAAGAGCGGTATGTTGAAGTTTTCATGTCCGAGGAAAAGTTTGAACAAGCGAAACGCAGTTGAGCTTTTTTAACTTCCGAGAATTGAAAGAAAACATACCACTCGTCTATCGTACATTATTTTGTGCGAAGATAGTTTATTACATACCTGAAAGAGGAATTTCTAATTAGTTGCAATGAAATCTCCATCTTGGTTTCTGTTCAATGACGGCAAATTTGCAAAACAAAAATATCTATCTTCAACATTGTTGCTATAAAATTTTTTCTGTGTTTACTATACTCCAGCAGGCCGTGATATAGTCTGTCTTTTTTTTCCCCCAGTCTATAAATGCGAACTTAAAACAAACGGTAAGGTTATGTAATGATTTATTTTTCATTTTAATATTTTAACAGTATTATTTATATAACATATTGCATAACATAATAATCTCAACTGGGACATGCAAATCAAAGAAACCTGCAGAAAAGTACTAGGGCTGGATAAAAAGTGATGGCAAGAGTTCGATATTTCTGACATGGCTTTATTCACAGTGGTACAACATTTACGTACCTTCTATATAGTCGCCCTCCTTATTTATTACCCATCCAAATGTTTGGAAGGCGTCGTACACCATCAGCGCGTCCATCTTTGTTGATGTTCCGTATTGACCGCCCTATAGCACAGATAAGTTCATCTCTGGTATTGTACCGGGTCCCTCGCAGTGTTCTTTCACTTTGGTGAAAAGATCGTAATCGCATGGATCATATCGGGTGAGTATGGTGGCTGTTCCAGAATCTCGCATTCCCAGCGGCGCAAGAGGTCCTTGACAGCAGCAGCGGCGTGACTCCTTGCATTAGGGCGCTCGCACTATCCCTATGAAAGTGAACGTTCTACACACTGCAGTAGATTGACAGAGTACTGTCGACGCTGGCTGCACTAACTCATCTAACAGTCCTTGTTCATGTCCACACAGCTGGCAGGTCTCGAACGCACCATCGTCACGTGACAGCATTGTTCCCATAACTTTTTATCCAACCTATGTATATTCTATTATTCATGTGCTAAAAAGGATAAATGTACATCTTCCCTCTTGCTTAAAAAAGTCTCTTGTGCAGACGCTTGTATTTCCCTATTTTGACTATGCTGGCATTTTACTGACTGACCTCTCCAGCGACAACAAAACGAAACTTGAACGTGCTCATAATTTTGGTGTACGTTTTGTAAGCAATGTTCGTAAATATGATCATATTACCCCATCCCTGGAAACAATAGGTTGGCTTAAACTAGATAAGAAAAGAAATTTACATTCACTTCTCCTTCTCTTCGAAATCTTGAATTCTTCTATTCCTTCGTACCTGTCGTTTCGCTTCACTTACCTTTCTTCCCACCACAATCTGAACACACGCTCTCGTCATGAAACAATACTAACAATACCATCCCATCGCATCCTCACACTCATCCTCTTTCACAATAGCCCTGCCAAGACTCTGGAATTCGTTACCTGCTAGCATCAGGGACTGTCGAAATAAAATTGAATTCAAACGAAAACTTACTAGGCACTTGGTCAGTAATTGAGACTCGTTCAGACATGGTTTCTTGTAAATAGTTCTCTTAATCTATCACAAAATATTTCAATATCCGGTAATCTCATCACTATAGAATTTTGTTATTCTAGGTTTAATTTGTAATTCAGTAAATACAAAAATATTCTTTGTTCTTAACTTCTATGATAAAATGTCTAGCTTTCATTACTCAGATACTCTTGTCGTACTTTAAATTTATTGTAATTGTAATTGTAAATTTAATATTAATTGTAATTTTATTCCTCATATTATAGTTGTAATCCACTGGTAGAGGGACAGAGAAGGCCTGACGGCCTTATCTCTGCCAGGTTAAATAAATAAATACTAATACTACGTTCCAAAAATATGTTCGCGTTTTCCAGTGACGAAAGAGCTTTCAATATTGCATCATTTTCCATTTGTCTACGTCGCATCCCGGTTTCCCCACCTGCTTCTATTCGCCTCTCTGTAAATGCTAGTGGAATATTAATTTCTGTTAGGAATTAGACTTCTACGTAATATTATACCCATACAACTGTTTAAAATAACTTAAATAAAAGGACCTCGTTAAGTAATTAACTGTTACGTGATTTCCCCCTTCTACGATCCTGCGGCATAACCACTTGGACGGACAGTAGATAGCATGTCTGAGTGATTTTATCTGTGCGGGTCGGGCAGAAGTGAAGATTGAATTTACAGTACGTAAGGTACTCTTTTAAAGAGTAGGTACAGAATTATTTCAACATGAGTTACTAGTACGAAGGACGAAATTGGTAATTGGAATTAGGTACAATAGTCTATAGTGAGATAATATGCACAAAAGAACTGAAGCCTGTATCGAAATGAACGGCCACCATTTTCAAAAATGTGTTTAAATATTCATATTATGATTATTTTTTAATTTAACTTCTTTCTCTAAATTGTACGCTAATGTGCTGTAGACAGTATAATACGTGATTACGTCCGCATGGATAACTGAGTTCGTGAGTAAAAACACTTATTCTTAATACTGTATTTTGATTAAACAAAACCTAATGAAAATTATCGAACTAAAAATCGCGATATTTCCTAGTTTACGTAAATGGATGAACTACTTTTCTTCCCTCTTATACTTAGTAGAGTCATTTCTTTGTGTTTTACGCCAGTATCATCGAACTACAGTCGTGGAAGGGGATAGCAAACTGTGTTTCCGGTTCTCTAAAGGTATAGCCAGGTTAATATTAAAAATGTTAGTAAAAATAAAATTATATCCCTGTATTACGGAAAATTGATAATGGTTATGGAAGTCCTGCAATGGTTTCACAAAAAAACTATTGAAAATTATAAACATGAGGCATAAAATGCGAAAAAGAAGTGGAAAACTAAAAATGAGGTACTCTGCAATATGGATAATATTTAGAAGAGTGGTAAAAGTATATCCTGATAAAACTGAAATATGTTGCTTTTTTCATTTTTTGGTATTGTGGTGCTACAAACATATTTTCGAAATTGCCGTATGTAATTGTGGATCCCTATCACCACGGCATGGCGCGTCCTCAGGTTGCGGATCGAGGAGACGGCCTCCAGATACGAAGGATAGCTGTGAATATATTGAATAAGCAGTCGCGGACAGCCGATGAGGGTGGTCCTCCAGCTTGGGAGTTGGACGAAGGGCTAACAACTTATCAACAGTAATCTCACTAGACGTTTTGATTTATCTGGAGAAAATCAAAACTCGAGTGGGATTTAATTGACTATTACACGATTAGAAGAAAGTATATAAAGATTAGAAGTAACGAAATACTCCAATACAATAAAATATTAATTGACTTACGAAAATACAACTGTCTTCAAATGTATTATTGTACCATCTTAACATTACAAATATTACGCTAGATGCATGCTAGATGGCAGTAGTGAGTTATGATTACTAGCAGTGCCTTCTCGTCGATACGTTCTCGATATATACACGATGGCAATGTTACTAGTCAAGAAGGCTTTGTTGATTCAGTTTCATTTTTATTAAAACAGTTGCATTCCACTTCAATGATCCGAATCCCAGTAATCAACGTCACTTGACAGATGATTTTCAATAAATCTTAATATTAAATAATCTCTGATACGTGACTATCCATAATATCATATAGCAGAAGCTATAACATAACCTAACTAATATACACAAGTGTTAGAAAAGTTTTTATTAACGACGATGACATAAAAATAATCATAAATAATTTTAAAAGGAATAATTATTGAATGTACAATTTTCAAATTTGAATGTGGTTGGTGGTTCAATTGATGTTATATTGGACGTGTGCGTAATAGAAGTGGAACTCGTTGATTTAGGCCTACATGGTGTATTCAACTTATTCAGGATTTCCAAATGGTGCTCGTCATTTATTTGTAAATCGGATTTCAGAAGATGCATAGGTATGATCAGTGATTTTTATTAATTCTTGTTCTTGAATGCCAATGCGAGTCATATTTGAAACTGCTGTGCATCGACTGGAGTGGTTTGTAATTTTATATATATTTTGACGTCCAGACCAGCGCAGTTTCAAATGTTGGCAAACAAAGAAACAAATGCTAGGGACGCGATAAAATTAAACAAATGCTAGGGACGCGATAAATGAAACAAATGCTAGGGACGCGATAAAATTGTGCGATAAGCAGCCATGATTGGTTTAAATACGTCCTTTCGTACCGTTTTATTGGTCAAAAGTAGTTTGACGTAATAAGAGTGTAATAGTCACTGTAAAAAACAGCTTGTCACGAATCCTTCAAATAAGCCTCGGAATGGGACTGATTCTCTGGCACTCCATAGTGTACGAAATGGAAATATAAAAATTGGAAATTTATCTTTTGAAGAGGTGAAGAAGTTCAAATATTTTGGAGCAACAGTAACAAATATAAATCATACAGAATAAATATGGGAAATGCCTGTTATTATTCGGTTGAGAAGCTTTTATCATCCAATCTGCTGTTAAAAATTGTGAAAGTTAGAATTTATAAAACAATTATATTACCGGTTTTCTTTATGGTTGTGAAACTTGGACTCTCACTTTGAGAGAGGAACATAGGTTAATGGTGTTTGAGAATAAGGTGCTTAGGAAAATATTTGGGGCTAAGAGGGATGAAGTTACAGGAGAATGGAGGAAGTTACACAACACAGAACTGCATGCATTGTATTCTTCACCTGACATAATTAGGAACATTAAATCCATACGTTTGAGATGGGCAGGGCATGTAGCACGTATGGGCGAATCCAGAAATGCATATAGAGTGTTAGTTGGGAGACCGGAAGGAAAAAGACCTTTAGGGAGGCCGAGACGTAGATGGGAAGATAATATTAAAATGGATTTGAGGGAGGTGGGATATGATGATAGAGAATGGATTAATCTTGCTCAGGATAGGACGAATGGCGGGCTTATGTGAGGGCGGCAATGAACCTCCGGGTTCCTTAAAAGCCAATAAGTAAGTAAGTAATATCACAAACGTTCTCTCTATCTGGTTGATAATTGCAAGCGTGTATTGCGAATGAATTATCCAAAGACATGTGGACTCGTGTGATATTTTAATAAGACTATTTCGCGATTAATAATAAATTATTAATAAAGAAAACATGACGTAATTATATTACTATTATAAGTGTATAAGATATTTAGGTTACTAAATTTATTTCAGTGATCGGAATGACCTTGGCCTCCTGCAATATGAAATTCATGGATAAACATTTGACAATAGCTGTAGGAATTATGATTAGTGAAACAGCAAATTAAACAAATATTTGAGGTTATAACGTTTTATTTTCAATTATTTCAATTAAGTGAAGTATCCACAAGATATGATATTCGAATGAGATTATTTCGCAAATTATAATGAATGAATAATTAATAAAAACAATATGATGTTATTATATTACTGTTAAATAAAATATGATGTTTAAGTTCGTAACTTAATTCATTTCATTGGTCTTCATGGTCTTAGCCACAGTCTAGTATATACAGTCAGGAAGCTCAATACGCAGTAAATATGCATCTATAGATAGTTGCCAACCACTAGGATCGCTACTGTCACCTCATCACAGACAATGCGAAATAGTACCTGCACAGTCTATTGTTCCTAGTACCCTCATAAATTCAAACTTTGTTACTGTATATACTAGACTGTGGTCTTGGCCTCCTGCAATATCAAATTCATTTATAAACATTTGACAATTACTGTACAAATTAGGATTAATGAAGCAGCAAAATTATAGGAATATTTGGGGTTATAACATTTTATTTTGAACTAGATATTTTCATTTAATGAATTATCGATAAGAATCGAACTCTTGTAATATATGAATGAAACTATTTCGCGAATAAATAATAAATAAATAATCAATGAAAACCAGATAACGAAATTAAATTACTATAAAATAAGATATTTGAGTTGCTAACTCAATATATTTTATTGGCCGACATGCCTTGACCTCATGAAATTTGATATTCACGAATAAACATTAGATAATTAATAGCTGTGGAAATTATGATCAGTGAAACAGCAAAATTAAACAAGTATTTGAGGTTATAACATTTTATTTTCAACAAAGTACTTTCATTTAATGGATTATTGATAAAATGACATCTGTATTGAATAACCTCCGTGTATTTTAGATGAATTACACGTTGTAGGTATTTATTTTTTATGACACTATTCGGTTTTGTAGGAATTTTTCCTTTTAATTTCGGTATTCAGTTTTTCTAACAATGTATTGCATCACTTTTGTATATTTACGATTTTAATTCATAAATTTGGTATACAATCTCTCCTATAAACAACGTGTTTTGTACATATTTGGCTACTGGAATCAGAAATGTAGAAACACTTATGCATATAAAGCGACTTGAGAATCGCAATCTCTTTTCTCCTTGTGTGCGAATCTCCATATGAGACGTGATCTGACTGGATGCAATCAAATATGTCCTCCTTCCCGTGTAATAATACAATTTCTGCGAGCTTTGTTCCAGTAGCTTTTATACCTTTATGCATCTGATCTCTTATCTTCCAGACCATCTAACCTTATACTTGTTTTATTGCCCTCTATCTCTCTTTCTTTTTCCATTTGCATTTCTCAGAGGGCAGTGCTGCAGAGGGAAGTACGAGCTTCAGTTCGAATCACAAGAAATATTAACGATTCAGTGATTGTACGAAATTCGGAGGAAAGTTCCGCACAAACATTCTATTAATGACTCGTTCCATCCGAGTACTGTGAGTCTGTTTGAAATAGTTGTTTGAAAACTTCACTCTGTTTTAAGGAGTCGTTTGAAAACTTCACTTACTCTTTTATAACGTTATCTCTGTGAAGAGTTGTATTCACAAGTGAGAAAGTTTACACTACTTCACCTGCAGTGAACGGCATAGGTGTTCAACTTAAATGCGACTTCTACGTGAACTTGTGGATAAAATCAACACAGATTTTTTTAATATTTAAGCTGAAAATACACAGAATGTTATGTCTCATATCTTAAAATATTTCTGTATGATCCATTATTCATTTCATTCATAGTTCTCTGCCCAAGGGCAGGTCTTTCACTGCAAATCCAGCATTCCCCAATCTTTCCTATTTTCTGCCTTCTGCATATGATCCATATTTCTTAATGTCGTCTAGCATCTGATATTTTCTTCTTCTCAGAACTCTTCTCCCGTTCACCATTCCTTCCAGTGCATCCTTCAGTAGGAGTTTCTTCTCAGCCAGTGACCCAGCCAATTCCTTTCTCTCTTCCTGATAGTTTCAGCATCATTCTTTCTTCGCCCACTCTTTCCAACACAGCTTCGTTTCTGATTTTGTCTGCCCATTTCACACGTTCCTTATCCACATTTCAAATTCTTCTAGTCGTTTCTCTAATGTCATGTTTCTGCGATCCATTATAATGCTGTAGAAATTACATAAATTTACTACTGCAGCTTTATGTGCATATAAGTTATAATTTAATATTATCGAATTTATAAAGATTTTTCCCATGTGTCACATATAAGTCCCCTTAAGTGATAATGATCGTCGTCATCTTCTTCTTCATCATCGTCGTCGTCATCAAGGGTCAGGTTGTACCCTAGTACTAGGAGTACTTCCATCTAAGGGAATGTCAAAGACATCTTACTTGCAGGTGAAAGGCAGGAAGAAAGTAATGAAGGAAATGATAAAGAAAGGAGAATGGAAAGTGAATAATGATGGAGAAAGAGAATACATTTAATTTAAATGTGTTGGAATAAATAAGTAAATACGTGAATGAATGAAGAAATACAGGTGTACAAAAGAATAAGAGAATAAATAAATAAATAAATAAATAAATAAATAAATAAATAAATAAATAAATAAATAAATAAATAAAATAAATAAATAAATGAGTAAATGAAATAAATAAATAAATCAATGAATGAATAAATAAATAAATAAATAAATTAATAAAATAAATACTTGAATAAATAATTAAAATAAATAAATTAAATAAATATCTAAATAATTCATAATGAATAAATAAATGAATGAATGAATGAATACAGAAATAAATGAGTATTTAAATAAATAAATAAATAAATGTAGTAAATAAATAAATCAATGAATGAACAAATAAATACATAAATAAATTAGTAAATAAATATTTGAATAAATAATTAAATAAATAAATTAGTTAATATCTAAATAATTCATACAGGCAATAAATAGGCAGGCAATGAATGAATGAATGAATGAATGAATGAATACATAAATAAATGAGATTTAAATAAAAAAGACAGACATAAATGAGTACATAAATACTTGAATAAATAAGTAAATAAATAAATAAATAAATAAGTTAATAAGTAAATAATTAATAAGAATAAATAGTGAATAAATGAATGAATGAATAAATAAATACATAAATGAGTAAATAAATGAATGAATAAATAAATAAATACTTGAATGAATAAATAAATAAATAAATGTAGTAAATGAAGGGAATAAATAAATAGATAGATTAGTTAATAAGTAAATAATTAATAAGAATAAATACGTGAATAAATGAATGAATGAATGAATATATATATATATAAATGAGTAAATAAATGAATGAATAAATAAATAAATAAATAAATAAATAAATAAATAAATGTGTAAATGAAGTAAATAAATAAATCAATGAATGAACAAATAAATAAATGAGTACATAAATACTTGAATAAATAAGTAAATAAATAAATAAATAAATAAGTTAATAAGTAAATAATTAATAAGCAATAAATACGTGAATAAATGAATGAATGAATAAATAAATACATAAATAGATGAATGAATAAATAAATAGATACTTGAATGAATAAATAGATACTTGAATGAATAAATAAATAAATAAATAAATAAATAAATAAATAAATAAATAAATAAATAAATAAATAAATAAATAAATAAATAAATAAATAAGCAGTTAATACGTAAAAAATAAGAAAATTCATAAGTAAATAGATAAATAGTAAGTAAATTAATAAAGAAACATATTCTTTTATTTTGTGTGGTACAAAAGAAGGGAAAGGGAAAAAAGAAGACAAGGGAGACATATCTAACAACGAGAAAAATAGACATTAAAATCTAGAAAAGAAAAGGAGGTTGAATGTACGGAAGTTTGGACTCGACGTGAACAATAACTGGAACAGCGGAAAATAAAGCCTCTAAACAAACGTGCTTGTCTCTGAAGTAAAACATCCGCTTCCCCATGGGATATATTCATCTGCAGTTAGCTAAGATGTGCGGCTTTAACACGTGTGAAAGATGCAGTCATAGGTTCGAATCCCTCCTAGCCCATGAATGTTTAACAGTTGCCAATGTGACGCTATGTGTTGTCTTAGATCAGTTATGTTCTCCCCGTCCCTGGAGATCCACTATGTGTTTGCCTAGTGTTAGGTAGAGAAACATTCAAACACTGATTCAGACCAAGGCGCTTTGATAGCTGTTAGTTCCATGCAATGATACCAGTACAAGTATGTATGTTGACCGGTTATCTTGTATCTGCAAGGGCTGAATTTAGTTACTGAGCTGGAAAGCAATAACGGACATTTCACTGCCCACGATGGGAGGATTATGGCGAAAATATTGACAGATAGAGTGGAATATTGACGTGGTGAGACACGACCGACAAAGTTTACCCAGGGTCCTCTCTCTCAGGGACGGGGTTTTCACACATCCCCCACTCCAGATATACTTTCTTCTCGCAGGAAGCCATACTGAGGAATTTCAGGAATTTTATCGTCTTCGTATCCTCGAACCCCTGACCTCATAACGAACATAATAGACTCTAAACCAGACATGTCAATTGATGCCCATAGGAGCAAGAGCGCGCTTTAGAGCTTAGGAGAGCCTGAGCGCTTTATAACGGAAAGAAAAGAGACGGACGAAAGAGGTAGTATATGCCGCTTGGTCGAGCTATATTCGGGGATGGCCAGCACTGATTCAATGGATAAAGGGAAGAGAACTTATTAAAACTGTATCCATGTTAATTTTTAGATTTGCCTGAGAAGTATAAGTGCATTATAAGAATGTAAGTTTTAATTTTAATGCTCATTTTTCACAAGTTTGATTTTTTTTTTATTGAAAAGCAATATTTTTTCAACTTTTCGTATAGAAAAGTGAAATTTTTATGTATAGGCCTATTTTTTTAGTAGCTTTACAGAATGTTTTCGTAAATCTAATGTACCGTATATACGTATTACTGAAGATAGTGTATTGCAAATTTTGGAAATATTCGCATGGAAATTGTTTGTAAGGAAATGAATTAACAAAGCAACTACTGTTACATCATAAGCAAAATATATGTGCCCATGTGTTGTAAAAATGTCAGCTCTATAGCTTCAGCACATTTCGAGAAAATAATTTAATATTCTGATGATAGGAAGTTGTTCACAAATATCACCTTAAAAGCATAATGCGATAAGAGTTTTGTTATGTAATATTAGTTACACTTAAAACACATACAGTACCTACGTAACTTTGCTTTGTACTGTAATATTGTTTTGATTAGTTTATTGATTACTTTTGTAAGGCTGAAGATACCATCAATATAAATTCCAACTTATCATGTCATACTCAAGCTCTTTCTTCGGAATATCACTTTCTTTATGTATGATATGTTTCATTCACTTAATACAGTATAATATTATACTACTATGGAATTTAAGTGAATATTCCTTCTTAACTCTCTATTATGTTATTAAGATTTAAAACACAAGTATAATATTAAGAAATCGGTGTTAGTACTTTTGTTTTACAGACATTATAGATAATATTAAAGAGAAAGAAGCCATATAAAAATAACGACATAAAATTTCACGTTCCGTTTGAAGTTTGTGCACCACTGTTTTCTTAATCCAACAGGCTGCTTATTCATATACACAACCCTTCCTCTTTCCATACTTAGCGCTTACTGCCCGCGCACGACGTCAAGGTCAGAAAAATGCGCTTGCTTTGACATCACTGCTCTAGACCTCCGAAATAATTCCGTTCGATTGTTATGAAACTTCATAACTGCATTTTAGTAAATTGTGTACGCTTTGACACGGAAATTGGTCACTGTTCAGAGACTAGGTCCCACCTGGGAATAGCTACGGAATCATCGTGTACCTACACCGGGTTTACACACGAGCGTTTTACGTAGAGATTCGAAGCTCGGCTTTGTAATGAGAAGAAAGAGCTAAGCCGTAAAATCTTCATAGGGAATATGCCGTTCCATGACATACAGTAGAGATAAGTCAGTGCTTAATACTTCCCTTGTGAATCTCACGTTAACCCACACAAACTGATACAAATTCACGCTACAGAAAAGCAACCATTTTCCGTGTCAAAGGGTGTAGAAGAGAGTAGCAAATAAATGTATTATTATGTTTATACATCAAGTAACAACTGTTACGCATTTGTTATTTATAAAATATACGACATGAAACATTTGTATATTTACGAGGTGTTATTTTTTTAGTTGGTTATATGACGACGCTGTATCAATTACTGGATTACTTTGGCGTAGATAGGATTGGTGATAGCGAGATGGTATTTGGAGAGATGAGGCCGAGAATTCCCCGTAGATTACCTGATATTCGCCTTACCGTTGGGGAAAACCATGGCAAAAACCCAACCAAGTAATCGAACCCGCGCCCGAGCGCAACTCCGGATCGGCAGGCAAGACGAGGTGTTATTATTGGTGTTGTGGGATTTAATCGATTAATCGATCAGTTTGTGTTGTAAGATTAATCACTCAAAAATATTTAATCAATATTAAAATCGATTAAAATTAATCGGTTGTAGTTGTTGTTAATTATTATTTTGTTAATACAAACTCATACTAAAATTCCGACAATATTTCTCTCCCGGAAATTGCTTGCTTAAAAGCACAATAGTACTGTTATTTTCTGACTGTAAACCAGGTAGCTTAGGGAAAATCTTTGCACAAACACTTCAGAAAGAGATGGAAATATGAGGACAGTGACCTGGTCTACCTCTATTGAAAGTTGAAACACAATGCGAAACCCTTATTAAGTTTTAGGGTTTTCCAAGAAAACTTCCACCTTGTTGTCAGCTCATCTTCCTAGCATATGAAATACATACTTTTCTGGGATTCGTCCCCCTCATCCCTTATAAAATAGCCATGTCTACACTGAGTGCAAGTGAGAGCGTAACTACCTTCTTCTCTTTCTAAAATCTGGTAATTCGATTACATTAGGGGCCAGTCTTCTGTTTCGACCGCTGTAGTTTTGCAGTTGCAGTTTCTGTACTGAGTTTGTATATGAAGGTTGTGTGTTTAGTTTGATAAAGAAAAAAATCAGTTTTCTATGGTCTGTGAAAAGTGTAAACTCCATTATGTCATATGAGAATTTGAGAGGTAAACTCTGTGAAACGTTTGGATTTAAATTGAACGATCATAGAGAAGTGATTGAGAGAAGAAAAGTTTTTTTCGTATTTAGTGATGCAGGAAACATTGTTACTAAACGTAGAGCGGCACTTAATTCGGAGCATGTGAATGCACTCACATGTTTAAAATCATGGATGAAGCAGTATTAACTAAGTGAGTCTTCATACTTTTTGTTATTTATGTTTGTCTAAAAAATTTCCGGAGAAATTGACACAATAAATTATAAGCCTCATAATAAATATGTTAGTAAGTAATTAAAATAGTTTTGTAATATAACGATACAATATATACAGATATACAACATTTAATACTTATGCCTGTCACCGAACACAAGTTAAATTTAACAATAATTGTTTCGGAATATGTATTATATGACTTTTTCGTGTTAAATTGTATAGTACCTAGTTTACATGTTTCGACCTGTTATTGGTCTTCTTCAGAACTATAATTTGATCTGGTAATGGAAATTACGGGAAAACGGCTGAACGGATTTTAATAAATGTCCCCTCATTTTGAAGCTTGGAACCCAAAGTTTTTCAGAAAAATAGTAATTTTTAGTGAAATGGCAATTTTCCTATATCATTTTCCTATTTTCCAAAATCCATCTGTCGTCAGTTTTGAGAAATATGTAATGGTCCTTTCAGAACAAAACAAAACAAAACACAAACACACTACAATAAACAATATCACACGAAGGCTATGACCTGGAGGATTGCTAAAATATTTAGAGTTCAGATGGCTGACATAATACCAATATGTCGAACTTCATTTGTGTAACTTTTTCTGAACGTTTCGGTAATATTGGTTATTAAAAACTTCAAGACTTACTAAAAAGAAGATTCTCTGGTGAGTAATTTTCTGAGTACAGCTATCTGTGTATTCGATATTAAAAACTACAAAACTTAAGAATGTTTGATGATATTATTACCATTAAAAATGAAATATTGTTATAGTGAATGCCATGATGTATTTGTCACCAATTATACAGATTAATGCTTTATTGATGATATGAAAGTGAAACCTTTTGGGGTTATATAAGTAGGCGTAGAGAATATCTGAAGTTAGATCTTCATTTCTATAATATTTACCGAGTGACGGCTATATAGTAGTCTATACAAAACTTACGTAAGATAACAATATTGTTATTAAAGTAAAATATTTTTTATACTTATTAGTCAAGTAGTATGGGTCTTTTCCATATATTTAATGGCGGTATGGTATAGATATTTAAAGTTGAAAGTTAGAATTTATAAAACAGTTATGCTACCGGTTGTTCTTTATGGTTGTGAAACTTGGATTTTCACTTTGAAAGAGGAACAGAGATGAAGGTTGTTCGAAAATAAGATGCTTAGGAAAATATTTGGGGCTAAGAGGGATGAAGTCATCGGAAAATGGAGAAAGTTACACAACGCAGAACTACACGCATTGTATTCTTCACCTAACATAATTAGGAACATTAAATGCAGACATTTGAGATTGGTAGGGCATGTAGCACGTATGGGTTAATCTAGAAATGGTATAGAGTGTTAATTGGAAGACCTGAAGGGAAAAGACCTTGAGAGAGGCAGACGTAGATAGGAGGATAGTATTAAAATCGATTTGAGAAAGGTGGGATATGATGGTAGAGACTGGATTAATCTTGCTTAGGATAGGGACTTCCAAAATGTCTGGTATTCTTCATTGGAAATAAATTTGAAAAATTTTAATTTGAATTGTAATGAACTTAGTATGCAGCATTTGCTGCACAAGCCACTAGTAGTACATATTCCGAAGTGATACAGTGTTAAAAGTTGTGTAATCAAGATGTATGAATAATTGTGTATTACAGTATATTAAACTATTTTTTTTACTCGATCAAAACACGACTAATCTATCGATTAAATTCAAATAGTTAATCGATTAAATATTTTGATCGATCAACAGCACTAGTTATTATGTGATCGTGTTTTGTTCTGCTCCACTTTACGAAACAAGAATCGCGTGAATCTATTCGCTTACTAGATGCAAAGGCGTCGTCCACTTAAAGCTCCAGTAATGCTTCAAATTGTAGCCTCCAGGATCAAAGTACGGTCCCTACAAATAGGCTCTTAGAACACAAAAAGAAATGAGGTTGGATACGCCAACATGCTAACAAGGGAAGGGTTTCGGCTCGAACAGGAATTTCGTATCCAAAATTTGTATACAGGCCCATCTTTACATCTCTGTAAAGCTCCCAAAAGCATTCGTTTGTGCAATGTGTGGTTTGTCTGTTAGACACTGTACAAGTTGAGGGGTGGGGAGAGCACTGCACAAGTTAAGGGGATGGGACACCTTACCCGTAAGCCTAGCCTAGCCTAGAAGCTAGTGCGAGTGGTAAAATGTCTAAAGTCCATTTAAGAACATTTTTCTCCAACGTTCTGTCTGAAAATATTGCAGCTAATCAAAAATGTACACTGTTGTGTGAGCCATTGTATACGCCAAGGACACAACCTTAATAAATGAATCATTCCAAGGCTAGGACATGGAATGTATGATCATTCCACCTAAAAAAAAAAACTAAATATTTCCAGCCTCTGGATATCTATTTCCTTAGACAATACAAAATATATGCTCTGAGGATAACAGATTGCATAAGGACTGTTGCTGAGAATCCAGAACTTAATTTGGGAAATCGAGTGTTTATAATGAAAATGCACTCTGCTATTCATAACCAGTTGTCTGCTCCAGTATTCCTGGCAGTCAGCTGGTTACGTGAATCCTGAACAAGTCTCGGACTTCAAGAATGTAATTCAGGTAGCATTTGATTTTTCAGCACTGGAGTGTGGTTCAGAAGATTGTTCCGGTGTTGCTTCTGCGTGTTGTGCTTATTGCTCTGCTCCATGCTGTTTCATGCATTTTATAGAGAATCCTCATGAAGGATTTTTAAAGAAGTGTATTGACCAATACCAACCAAACGGAGAGTTACACAAATGAATGTATGTATGTATGTATGTATGTATGTATGTATGTATGTATGTATGTATGTATGTATGTATGTATGTATGTATGTATTTATTCACACTGCAGTGGGTATATACCCGGTGGCAGTGGTAACTAATTACACTCAATAATGACAATAATAAACTTATTAATTAAAAATACACTTAATAATAATACCAATAATTAATATAAATAATTAATACTAACAATAATTTATAATAATAATAATAATAATAATAATAATAATAATAATAATAATAATAATAATAGGGAATATCCTAAATGAAATGAAGCACGATCAGTTAAAATAACATTTAAAATAAATCTAATTTGTATCTTAAATCTAAGTTCGAACTAAAACCCACGAGTATGAAATGTTCATATCTGCACAAGTACCTTTCCACATTACACTCATTTCGCTGTCAACTCACTCACTGCACTGGAACTACGACACATTTCACTGATTCTATCCTGATTTCACTAACACTTCAAACACATTTCATTGTTCAAATACTTTGCACTGCCACTATAAACTATAAAGCTTTCCTGACAGGAACACGTTTCACTTACACTACACACTTCACTGACACAACATACTTCACTGACACAACATAATTCTTCACTGATACAACACTTCAATAACAAAATATCATTTACATGCTTTACATATTGTGTATAATTATCGTCTATTAGTAAAGATAAAGAATGCTTAGTAAATATAAAATGTTTTTACGGACTTCATCACCATTGTGAGGTAAGCGTCTGTACAAATGTTTAACCAAAAATTCCTGTTCGAGCCGAAACCCTTCCCTTGTAAGTATAGGTTGCGCACTCCATTTGATCAATGTTGTAACAGAAGCACAACCTGGGCAACGGATAAACAAATGAAGCTCTTTGGCTAACGAATGTATTGCAGATGGAATGGACACAACTCCCATAGCGACAATTTCTCTAGTGTTAAGCAGGAAAAAAGTTCCACGTAAAAAAATGCGTGACTCGGGCCATGTGGGGTACTGCGCCACGGACTGAGAGGCGGCGAGGCGCGCAGAGATCAATATTGCGGCCACACTGCAACACGTCTGAGTCCGGCGGGCGGCATCGTGCAAATAAAAACATGGGTATCCATCTCCTTGGATGAATGGAGCCTGTCCTTCATTCTTGTAGGGCAAGCACGAGTTTTTTGTAGTTGCAACTTGTGATACCTCTTCTTTTAACGTTTTCCTCCATGCTTTCTTTTTTATACATCTTGATTACACAACTTTTAACACTGTATCACTTCGGAATATGTGTGACAAGAACTTTCTTGTGTTAAATTTTAACGTACCTTGTTAACATGTTTCGACCTTTTTTCGGTCATCTTCGGGACTGGTCGTTGTTGGTCTTGGCGCCTCTTGGTTCCTGTGTGGGTGCGTTCGTAGTGTAGAGTCAAAGAGTGTATGTGTTTTGAAATTGAGTTGTGTGTTGAGAATTTCGTTGGGGTGTGTTTTCGTGTGTCTGTATATTTCATATTGTTCTAGTGTGTTGAGTTTCTGGCTTTTTGGTTGGATGTGCAGTATTTCCATGTCTGTGTTGATGTCTCTGTAGGTGTGGTTGGCATTTGTGACGTGTTCTGCATATGTGGAGGTGTTTTGTAATTTTGTTATGGCTGTGATGTGTTCTTTGTAACGTGTTTGAAATGATCTGCCTGTCTGTCCTATGTAGAAGTTGTTGCAGGTGTTATATTTGAGTTTGTATACGCCTGTGTGGTTGTATTTGTTTGTTTGTGTTGTTTGTGTGTTGAGATGTTTTTGTAGAGTGTTATTTTTGTTCTGTATGCGATGTTGCAGTTTAATTTCTTGAATGAGGTTGCAATTTTGTGTGTTTTATTTTCGTATGTTAGTGTGATGTATTTTTTGTGTTCTTGTGTTTGTGTTGTATTCTTCTGTTTTTTGCGGTTTTGTTTTGTCTTACGTATTATGTTGTCTATTATGTTAGGGTTATATCGGTTTTCTTGTGCTATGTATTTGATTGTTTGATTGTGTTTAGTTCTTCGTTGTAATCCTGTTGGTTTATTGGTATGTTGAGTAGTCTGTGTACCATTTCTTTTTGCTTTGGACACTTCAGCATTAAAAATTCATAGCGTTTTAATTCAGGTAAAACAACGTTACTTTCGATATCTCGATGTGTTAGATTTTATGAAGCAAGCTGTATTTGTTGAAATAAGAAAGTGGTTTTCAATTAATGGATTTATTGTTAATGACGAAAAAACTCATGTGTTAACGCTAAGTTTGAAACAAACCCAAATAATGTGATAAATGAATCTGTAAAGATGCTGGATATGTATCTGGATCCTAAACTAAGGTGGAACAGCCATGACAGTTATGTATGTAAAAGAATTTCTACAGTAATTTATCTCTTGAGAAGTATCATGTACAAGATTCCCAAACATTATTTAAAACAAGTTTACTATGCACTATTTGAAAGTGTTATTAGATATGGATTACTTTTATATGGAAATAGTTCTGACCTTCCAAACATTCTGTTACTGCAGAAAAAGGCAGTTCGTATTTTAACAATGTCACCACCCAGACTATCATGTAGATCTCTTTTCAAAAATGAAAAGATTATGACAATCTACAATCTATATATTTTTGAACTTTTAATATATGTAAACAAGAATATTACTAATTATACAAGTACAGTAGATCTGCAACGCTATGAAACCAGAAATAATGATCAATTAAACGTACCACATGTCAGGTTGCAAAAAACACAATCAAGCTATGTAATTACTGCAATAAAAGTATATAATAAGATACCAACAAATATAAAGGCACTTAATGAAACACAATTTAAACTTCAGCTTAAGAAATGGCTACAAAATAATCCCTTTTATAGTATGAATGAATTTTTTTGAAAATGATGTAGTATTTTAGTTAAATTTTATTATTTTTTACTCTTTTAATATTTTAAATATTGACACACTATTTTTTATATTTATATTGACGAGGCCTCTTGTATTCTTGTACTTTCAGGCAAATAAAGAATATGAATATGAATACACTTATTTTGTCGATAGCATTGTCGATGTGTCGTGCAATGTTCGAACATGTGAGGGACTATCAAGATACTATAAACTTCGCCCTACTTCATAGGCATCCCAGCACTACGTGGAAGTGAAGCATGTAAACTAAAATAAAAGAGTCTGTTGAAAACTGGTAAGAGGCCTTACTTTAGGTCCATGTTTGCCGAGTCTCTGTAGAACTGAAGCTACCTTTGCGTTTGTTCAATCTTTCCCCTTCCTTACATATGTTCGGTGGCTTTCTTCTCAGTTCCACATCTCCCTGCATCTTTATGTTTTAGCCGCATAATGATGCCCGGTAAATATCTTGCGAAGTTACGAACAGTAATGAGTATAGGTAATTTTTCTTGTTATTAATATGAATAAACATTCATAAAAATATACGTATAAATAAATCAAACAACATATACTCGTATAAAAAACGCGTCTACTCATAGTACCGACTGGAATAGTTCAAAGTTAAAAAATGAGAGAGAAAACCAAGACATTACAAACTTCATCTTATTTCCATATGAAAATCTAATCGCAAGTTAATGCTAAATTCTTAAGCAGTTTAAAATAGTGTCTTGAATGTTCGAACATGTGAGAGGCAATCAAGACATCACAAATTTCGTCTTATTTTATATGAAAAACTAATCGCAAGATCTATTCTAAAACGTGAAATGGTGGACTGGAGAACTTACTTACTTACTTACAAATGGCTTTTAAGGAACCCGAAGGTTCATTGCCGCCCTCACATAAGCCCGCCATCGGTCCCTATCCTGTGCAAGATTAATCCAGTCTCTATCATCATATCCCACCTCCCTCAAATCCATTTTAATATTATCCTCCCATCTACGTCTCGGCCTCCCCAAAGGTCTTTTTCCCTCTGGTCTCCCAACTAACACTCTATATACATTTCTGAATTCGCCCATACGTGCTACATGCCCTCCCCATCTCAAACGTCTGGATTTAATGTTCCTAATTATGTCAGGTGAAGAATACAATGCGTGCAGTTCTGCGTTGTGTAACTTCCTCCATTCTCCTGTAACTTCATCCCGCTTAGCCCCAAATATTTTTCTAAGCACCTTATCTTGTTGTAGGGATTCGTAACAAGCTGTTTTTTTTACGGTGATAGGTTGTTAGCCCTTCGCCCAACCCCCAAGCTGGAGGACCACCCCTTATCGGCTGTCCACGACTGCTTATTCAATATATTCGCAGCTACCCTCCATATCTGGAGGTCGTCTTCTCTATCCGCAACTTCATAAAAGTATACGTATAAATAAATCAAACAAAATATACTCCTATAAAAAACGCGTCTACTCATAGTACCGACTAGAATAGTGCAAAGTTAAAAAATGAGAGAGAAAACCAAGACATTACAAACTTCATCTTATTTCCATATGAAAATCTAATCGAAAGTTAATGCTAAATTCTTAAGCAGTTTAAAATAGTGTCTTGCAATGTTCGAACATGTGAGAGGCAACCAAGACATCACAAATTTCGTCTTATTTTATATAAAAAACTAATCGCAAGATCTATTCTAAAACGTGAAATGGTGGACTGGGAACAGCAAATAATATTATGTGAAGAATGTAATTATAGTTACTTTCTGTCGGTAATTAGTACTGTAACAACTTTCAAACCAGGTAGCCCGGGTTCGTATCCCGGTTGGGGTGTGTTACCTGGTTGAGGTTTTTTCCGGGGTTTTCCCTCAACCCAATACGAGCAAATGCTGGGTAACTTTCGCTGCTGGACCCCGGATTCATTTCACCGGTATTATCACCATTCAGACGCTAAATAACCTAGATGTTGATACAGCGTCGTAAAATAACCAAATAAAATAAAAGAATAAAAAACAACTTTCATGTACGTTTAAATCATAATATGATGTGCGTATATGTACGTATATTTTTGTCGATGTTTGAAAATCAACAAAATATTAGTGAAACCACAGGAATTTTACTTGAAGCAAGTAAAGGGATAGGTTTGGAAGAAAATCCCGAAAAGACAAAGTATATGATTATGTCTCGTGACTAGAATATTGTACGAAATATAAATATAAAAATTAGAAATTTATCCTTTGAAGAGATGGAAAAACTTCCAATGTCTTTAAGCAACAGTAACAAATATAGATGAGATTCGGGAAGAAATTAAAAGGAAAATAAATATGGGAAATGCCTGTTATTTTTCGCTTGAGAAGCTTTTGTCATCCAGTCTGTTCTCGAAAAAGCTAAAAGTCAGAATTTATAAAACAGTTATATTACCAGTTGTTCTTTATGGTTGTGAAACTTGGACTCTTGACTTTGAGAGAGGAACAGAGGTTAAGGGTTTCGAAAATATGGGGCTTAGGAATATATTTTTGGGCTAATAGGGATGAAATTAAAGGATAGTGGAGAATATTACACAACGCAGAACTGCACGCATTGTATTCTTCGCTTGACATAATTAGGCACATTAAATCCAAACGTTTGAGATGGGCAGGGCATGTAGCACGTATCTCATCTCCCTCAAATCCATTTTAATACAATTCTCCCATCTATGTCTCGGCCTCCCCAAAGGTCTTTTTCCCTCCGACCTCCCAACTAACACTCTATATGCATTTCTGGAGTCGCCCATACGTGCTACATGCCCTGCCCATCTCAAACGTCTGGATTTAATGTTCCTAATTATATCAGATGAAGAATACAATGCGTGCAATTCTGTGTTGTGTAACTTTCTCCATTCTCCTGTAACTTCATCCCTCTTAGCTCCAAATATTTTCCTAAACACCTTATTCTCAAAGACCCTTAACCTTTGTTCCTCTCTCAAAGTAAGAGTTCAATTTTGAAAACTATACAGAACAACCGGTAATATAACTGTTTTGAAAATTGTAACTTTTATCTTTTTTGAGAGCTGACTGGATAACAAAGATTGTCCACCGAATAATAACAGGTATTTCGCATATTTAAAAAAAGAAGAAAATTTTTATGGCAACTATATTACATTTCGTGGCATAAATCAGTGAAATATAGTGTAAGTGTTACTGTGGTTTCACTAGAAGCCATATTTCGACGAATAACGTATAAGCAATTCGAGGAAAATAAGCAGATGACCTAATCAACGTTATGGAAAATTCTCAGAAAATAGATGAAAATATATCCTTTTGAAATGAAATTACCTCCGGAAATTGACAAAGGGATTTGTGTCAGATTATCTGTACAAGCACTAGAATAGCATTTGTCGGTCTTTTCTGGCGATTAGTATTGAGGGCTTAATAGAGAGCCTTTTAAAGATTAAAGAATAAAATGACAGTCGTGTTTGATATTTAATTGAAATTGTTTTTGCATAAATAATCCCTATTCTTTGTTGGATGAAATTGTCCATATGTTTTTATGTTGATCTTAATTTTGACAGTATTTCAGCTGGATATTACGTACTCAGCGGAATGATGAATTCCCTGAACGGATCTAAAGCTGTGCGCTTATGAAAATGAAAACAATTTTTGAGCTTAATAAGGCTGACAGAGAGATTAGTGTGAATATATCTTCACAACAAGTAGCATAACACATCGCGCAATTTTTTTATATAGAATACGTCTTTTCCCGCAACGAGTATGGACACCCGTTTCTGGATCAGTTGTGGAATGAAAGACTGGCAGAATTTGAAATGCTTGCTGTAACAACATTGCGAGATATCTAAGATAGTTAGGCCATGATGTAATGTAAGTTATGTACCCATTTCCAGTGACACCATCTGTCCTTCTTACGGATATACCAGGGCCAATTTGCGTATGAAGTTAGCCCTGCCGCGCGAACTCTCTCAGTAATATCTCGGCATCGAAAGTAGCTACAGACCTGTGCGACCTCTAATTTGAGTTCTGCAATATTAAAATAGTAATATGCGTTACAAGAGCGGTATGTTGACGTTTTCATGGTCGAGGAAAAGAATGAAAAAGCGAAACGTAGTTGAGCTTTTTTAACTTCCGAGAACATGAAAACAAACATACCGCTCGTGTATCGTACATTATTTTGTGCGAAGATCGTTTATTACATACCTGAAAGACGAATTTCTAATTAGTTGCAATGAAATCTCCATGTTGGTTTCTGTTTAATGACGGCAACTTCGGAAAACCAAAATATCTTTCATCAACATTGTTGCTATAAAATGTTTTCTGTGTTTACTATACTCCAGGAGGCCGTGATATACGTCTGTCTTTTTTTTTTCTCCCAGCCTATAAATGCGAACTTAAAACAAACGGTAAGGTTATGTAATGATTTATTTTTCATTTTAATATTTTAACAATATTATTTATATAAAATATTGCAGTAATAACATCGGCATTTGGAATCTTGTTGATTTTTTTCACGGCTTCCTTAATGTTACTTGTATCAGAAATGCAATAAGTTTCGTGGAGTAGTAGACTTTACTTAATTTTTGCAAATATTTAAAAACAATAATTAACATTGCAATTTAGGTGAAATTGCAGTGGTAAGTTTCCAATTTATAATTATTACTATGTTAAACGTCTCTAAAAATAATATGTTAAAAGCCTAAAGCAGTAAAATGAATGTCGCGCTTAAGCGGTAAGGAGAGGGAAATTGTTATGTGTGTTAGGTTGGGAATACTGAATGTGGTATTTCACACTTACCGCGTATTGGTTCTGTGCGGAAAACAAGCAAATACGCACGATCTAGCACAATGGTAATATACACATACGATACGCTTTGAATGAACTATAGTAAAAAATTGTTACCATGGTAACAGTTAGGCCTAAAGTTCAGAATTGCAACGACTTATAGCACTATAGTTTACATCACAGCTATTTCCTCCGTAGTTTTCACATAATATACATAATAAAAGTTATTTTTGGAAGAAATATTAAAAATATTGGTATTACATGCACCTTATAAATAGTCATTTGTGCAACTCACCATCTTCTCGCCGAGTTGCTTTGGAAGGTTTTTGGAATGAGAAAGCTATGAACGCCAACTTACCTGAAACAAGAGAAAATTAACATGAATGAAATTGAATGATTGAAATATGACAGAAAATACATTTATGTGAGTACTTAAGTGATATTTGTTAAGTACTGCCACAGTTCAAAATCAAATTAATTTTAAATTGTAAAACCTAGCCACTGAAATTCATTTAGAATCCTGCGGACTGCACATATTTAACATAATATAGCCATAAATTCAAATAAATTGTTTTCTCTATATAGTATATATATTTTTATATTTAAGTATGACTTTCCTATTTTTGTCATTGTTTCATTATGTATTTCACTTCTGGTAGTGTGGAAGAGAAGGCCTAATGGCCTTAACTCTACCAGAATAAATAAATAAATAAATAAATGAATAAATTAATTACGAAAATGAATAAATAAATGACTAAATAAATGAATAAATAAATAAATAAATAAATAAAAATAAATAAAAAAGTAAATAAATAAATAAATAAATAAATAAAAAATAAATAAATAATTAAATAATTAAATAATTAAATAATAAATAAATAAATAAATAAATAAATAAATAAGTAAATAAATAAAAATAAATAAATAAATTAAATAAAAATAAATAAATAAAAATACAAATAAATAAATAAATAAATGAATAAATTAATTAAAAATGAATAAATAAATGAATAAATAAATGAGTAAATAAATGAATATAAATAAATAAATAAATAAATAAAAAAAAGTAAGTAGGTAAGTAAATAAATAAATAAATAAAAAATAAATAAATAATTAAATAATAAATAAATAATTAATCAAAAATAAATAATAAATAAATAAATAGATAATTAAATAAAAAGAAATAAATAATTAAATAAAAATAAATAAATAAATAATTAAATAATAAATAAATAAAAATAAATAAATAAATAAATAAATAAAAATAAGTAAATAAGTAAATAAATAAATAATTAAATACAAATAAATAAATAAGTAAATAGATAGCCTAAATAAATAAATAAATAAAAAATAAATAAATCAATCAATCAATAAATCAATTGTATAACGTAGATTTATATAAAAGGGGAAATAAATAAACTTCTATTCCACAGGTCTAATAGCTTTAGCAGCTGGATACCTGATCTAATGAGTGCACTCATTCTATAAATTTATTAACATGGAGGTATGAGAAAATTACTCTGCCTACCAAAATAATTCACTCTGGCTTCATCTCTATGTGTTTGTGTTATTCAACGCGGTCCATCATCCTTCATTTTCTGTATAACTCTTCAATACGGCGAAGATCGGGTTGAGACAAGTGACCAACTGGCTTGGAGCTCACGTATTTCCTCTGACCTACAATTTTCCCTGCAGGGACTCGTTTTTGTGTACCTTTTAATAGTTTCTCCACTCACTCACTCACTCACTCACTCACTCTGTCGGGTAAAAAAACAAATTAATTAAAAATGGAAAAATATCAGTATTTTCTTCTAACACAAAATAAAAAAAAAATATTTTTATTACGGAATGTAGTTGAAAGAGCATGATATTGTAAACATGAGTTTCAGGAATAAAATAAAAGAGAGAGAACATGAAATAGTTTACAAGTTTATGAGTTATGTGGGAAAAGCTTCATCACTGCACAGTGAACTATCACCATTATGCATTAAAAAAAAAATAAAAAAATAAATAAATAAATAAATAAATAAATATTTTCTTTTTAAATCGTAAAAATATTTTTTTCGTATACCAGAAGGACAGTGTTTTACACATACCAATTTTCATTATTGTACAAGATACAGTAATGGAGGAAAAAATGTTGAATATTACCAACAATTTTACTGCTGTAAGCTGTACTTAATCCAAGTCCAAAGTGAAAAATCTTATTTTACCTCGCTTAGTATCACAGGTAGCATAATTCATTATTGTAATACATTTATGAAGTATTTGTATCATTTAAATTCTCACCTGATTAGGTACACATTTTTTTCTACTGAACATACGAGGAATTGTTACCGGTACCTTAAGTTTTACCCATTACTTTTTCGATACATCCTGTACAATATTTTTTGTGATAACATTCTATTATTACTAGTGGCTTGTGCAGCAAATTCTGCAAACTAAGTGCATTAGACGTTCAAATAAAAGTTTTCAGATTTATTTTCGATGAAGAATACCAGACATTTTGAAAGTTATTTGCTTCCATAACAATGAATGGTTTTATATGCCTAATATTTTTTGGAACCTATCCACCTTCAGTTTTTGAGTTTCAACGCGAAAACGCAAGTAACAATGTCAGAACTATCAGTGGGTTTTAAAAGCAATAGCTATTTCAGGTCATTGTGGATTGTAGGTGAAAGTTAAAAAAAATAAATAAATAATCAGATTTGCTATGCTTTCGAACAATAGACATAGCATCTTGGTATAGCTGCTGCATGTTTCGTGAACTACCTTGAAATGTATCCTGCTAAGAGGCTTTGCTGAAATGGTCGAGAGACTACAAAAATTTGTAGGACTCTCATATTATCAGTAAGTAATGGTCTTTCCTTGTTAACTATAATTTTTGCGCTCTTGAGCCAATACTGAAGAGAATGACGCATATAAATATCTACACTACACCGCCATTATGTATATGAAAAAGACCCAACTCCACTTGATTAATAACTATAAAAATATTTGATTTTTAATAACATTATTATTATCTTACGTAAGTTTTACAGTTAATATATATATATATATATATATATATATATATATATATATATATATATAGCCGCTGCTCAGTAAATTATAGAAATGAAGATCTAATTTAACATATTCTCTACATCTACTTACATAACCCTAAAACGTTTCACTTACATATAATCAGTATAACATTAATATGTATAATTAATGAAAAATAGTCACATCATGGCATTCTATAATAATATTTCATTTCTAATGGTAATAATGTCATCAAACCACCTCAAGGTTTTTAGATTTTAATATTCAATACACAGCTGTACTCAGAAAATTACACACCGCAGAATCAGACCTGTAAATTATTTTAGCAAGTCTTGAAGATTTAATAACCAATTGAATTTGAGCTCTAAATATGTCAGCAATCCTGCAGGTCATGGCCTTCGTGTAATAGCCTATTGTTTATTGTAGTGTGTGTTTTGTTTTATTCTAAAATATGCTAAAATGTTATTAGTTCTCAAAACTGACGACAGATGGATTTTGGAAAATAGGAAAATGAGGTAGGAAAATTGACATTTTACTGAAAACTACTATTTTTTTTAAAAACTTTGGGTTCCAAGCTTCAAACTAAGGGGTCATTTATTAAAATCCGTTCAGCCGTTTTTCCGTAATTTCCATTACAAATTTCAAATTATATATATATAGATTATTATTATTATTATTATTATTATTATTATTATTATTATTTTAAATTATTATTATTTAAACGCAGAATAAATATGGGAAATGCGTGTTATTATTCGGTTGAGAAGCTCTTATCATCCAGTCTGCTGTCCAAAAATCTGAAAGTTAGAATTTATAAAACAGTTATATTACCGGCTCTTCTGTATGGTTGTGAAACTTGGACTCTCACTCTGAGAGAGGAACATAGGTTCAGGGTGTTTGAGAATAAGGTGCTTAGGAAAATATTTGGGGCTAAGCGGGATGAAGTTACAGGAGAATGGAGAAAGTTACACAACACAGAACTGCACGCATTGTATTCTTCACCTGACATAATTAGGAACATTAAATCCAGACGTTTGAGATGGGCAGGGCATGTAGCACGTATGGGCGAATCCAGAAATGCATATAGAGTGTTAGTTGGGAGACCGGAGGTAAAAAGACCTTTAGGGAGGCCGAGACGTAGATGGGAGGATAATATTAAAATGGATTTGAGGGAGGTGGGATATGATGATAGAGACTGGATTAATCTTGCACAGGATAGGGACCACTGGTGGGCTTATGTGAGGGCGGCAATGAACTTTCGGGTTCCTTAAAAGGCCATTTGTAAGTAAGTATTATTATTATTATTATTATTATTATTATTATTATTATTATTATTATTATTATTATTATTATTATTATTATTATGTGGTTAAGGACGAACTTGGCGGTGATGGAGACGAACATGAATTTCCATTTCGTTCTGTCTTTGTTGACATTAATTGCGGTAAAATCCTGTGTCAATTTTCTAAGCACGATAATGGAGTTGGTATTAATTGAAGGCATTCAGAGCACAATCAAGGTAATGGGCGTCGTGCTGCCTAGATATCAGGCTGAGCTCTCATTCACCAAGAATGCAATTAGGCTAGCAGCAAAGAAAGCAAGATCTTTCGGCAGCCGGGTTGTTTTACAGCCAGCGTCATTAGCCCACAACCACAGTCTAATGAAACGCGACGCAAGAAATGAGACATAGCTCTGTGACGTCATCCACGAAGGCCCCAGTCTGTGCATCAGTCATTTGATAAATTGTGAAGTGAGGGAGTTTCATTTGGGGGAGAGTTTCCATACGATAGCATAATATGGAAATAACTCTCCATCACCATATCAACTCTTAAACAAGAATCGTTAATATTTGGCCCTCCTTTGAGAATCTTAAACTATTGTTGTTAATTATTTATTAATTTAACAAGCCGTACCCGTGCGCTCCGCTGCACCCGTTAGAAATAAATATAAAGTAATTACATAATTAAAATAGGACATTTGATCCAGGGAGCATTCGTGTTTCATAGAAGGATAAATCGTTTAATATGTTACTTAATTTAAATTGCATCCAAATGATTAAAATGCGATCATTTTGCTCCAGAGACACTCATTTGGTGCAATGACAATTCCTTTAACCTGTTTCTTAATTTTTATTACATGCAACCATAGTTTAATGAAGATTGACATCAATTAGATTTAATGTGTATATTTTATTTTACTTGTTATATGTTTCCATTGAACTATGGTAATAACTTAATTTTAACCCTTGTTTTCTACGTATTCAGTAAATGGCGCTTGGCCCACTATGGTTGTGAACCCTTCAAATAACTTAAATTATATTATATAATATTACATATTATATTATATTATATTATATTATATTATATCATAAGTTACTGTAATAACATTATAGCATTATGTCCATCTAGAGAAACTACACTTTCCAATGGTGAAATAATAATTAATTATACAAATCGGTTAATTTAGCTTCCGATATTACTTCATACAAACACAGAAACATTCTCTGTAGGCTATCTTTCATAGCTTTCGATTGTTGCTGTCCAAGGCCCCTTATAGACGAAGTCATTTTTTTTAATACATTACACGGCCTTATATGGCAGTTATTTTAATTTTAAAACTCATTTATCTCATTAAATATCAGTCCTATCAAAATTTTTCAAGGAATAAAACTTATCGCAAATTATTTTTAAAGAAACGTTTGTTATGTAACATTTTTCATAAAAATCAATAATAAGCGAGATATTTTGATTTATTTAATTCAGTCCCCCTTATAACCCCCCTTTTAAATAATGTATTTTTAAATGCCATATAGCCTAAAATCTAAGTTACGACTAATTTTCATCGAAATCCGTTCAGCTATTATCGCGTGAAAAGGTAACAAACATACAGACAGACAGACAGTCAGACATACAAACAAAAATTTCAAAAAAGCTATTTTCGGTTTCAGGATGGTTAATTATGTATGTTAGGACCAATTATTTTCGGAAAATCGAAAAAATACGGGAAAAATTTCGGCTACAGATTTATTATTAGTATAGATTTAATTTACACAATACTTGACGAGCAAAAATGAAATATTACAAGCAATATTCAAATTAGGGTCATTCTGGGAGATCTTGACACTTTTAAGGAAAGTAGCCACCAGAGTGTTGCATTGGTGTTAAATCGCTCGCTTGAACTCGATCGAATGTCGCACCCTCAAGTGAGATACGATCGGTCGTGATACGCTCGTAATAAATAGAAGCACAGTACAAGGTCATCTCACCGACATGTCTTATCTTGTATGGAAGGCGACAGATAAGATACACATATGTTTTGCTCACACGGTAAAAATAAGGCTTTATTTTCTGCGTTTATGACAAACGTTTAATGGAACAGTCAATGGAACGTACCAAAACAGGAACATGAAGTTATAAATAAAATAGTATGAAAAACTTCGATATACAGTTATTATTGCTAATTAATAATTATTCAATATTTGATTTGCCACATATATAATATGATAGGTCCATACATAGTGTTCCGCCTATATACTGCGACAATGTAGAAACGTTTTACAAAATATTATTATATAGCAATAAATTAATAACAATATTAGTACAGAGATAATGTCACAGAAAATATAATAAAACGGATAATTATGCTGCACAACTGTTATAGACGCAAAGATTGATACACTTATTATTACTTACTTACTTACTGGCTTTTAAGGAACCCGGAGGTTCATTGCCGCCCTCACATAAGCCCGCCATTGGTCCCTATCCTGAGCAAAATTAATCCATTCTCTATCATCATATCCCACCTCCCTTAAATCCATTTTGATATTATCTTCCCATCTACGGCTCGGTCTCCCTAAATACACTTATTATTAGAGATTATTATTATTATTATTATTATTATTATTATTATTATTATTATTATTATTACTACTACTACTAGAAAGCTTGATATATTTCTTGCATTATCGTGATTGTGTTCTCCGTTTATAATAATTACATTTATATCCAATAACATTTATCAGAGGTGGCAAAAACAAAATCACTCCTGTGTGGGGGGGGGGGGGAAAATTACCTACAACATTTATGTTACATTTTAAAGCAAAGTTTTGTAGTTGTACTATGGAGAGGTTAGTTAAACACTGCAAAGTTTTGAAATGATAAACATCTATGATGTTACTACGCAATTCATCACTGTAACAAGAACGAATGTCTAACGCTCGGCTTATACCGTTCGAGGATTTATCGCTCGCGACAATTTTACCCATCATGCATGTGCGCTACCTATCGGATTATGCTATGAACTACTTTCGCTCGAGCGAAAACGTCAGATGCAGACCTCTGTAGATTACATTAAAGATAAATAAACTGTTCTTAAAAATAATGGAGAGTTACGAACGCAGTATAACTGCCACTATATTTTCTGGAATCACCCTGTATTTTAGCAACATTTTCTCTAACTAACGCACTGAAACAATTATCTCTTGTGCACGTCTCTGAATTGTCTACAAAGGAAATGAAATAGTAAATGTAAAGAAAGAAAGAAAGAAAAAAGAAGACAAAATTGAGGTAATTATATTCCATCCCCCTTTGCTCACAACGTAGCAACTTCTGCATGAGAAAAGGGATGATTTGGAATGTGTGATGAGAGGAATGGAAAATGAATGCAAAACACGAGCAGCGAAATATATTTTGAGATAAAATATTCGTCTGTCTTTTTAAGACACTTTTAAAGTTAGAAGAGAAAGAGTCTGAGTGTACAGTCTAATGCTGAAGATAAATAATATAGCAGAGAACCAGTGCCGTGCCTATGGTGTTCCGACTGCAGCGAGGGAGCGTTTCAAAGGAGAGAAAGCCTCCCCAACTTCGTGTGAAAATAGTTCCTTCGTTTTTTTTTGGGTTCAGCCCACTTTCAGAGTGCGTAGTGATCGATCTGAACAAGGTGACTTGACAAAAGTAGAATTCTTAAGTGTTTTAAGTCTACTTGAGAAATGAAATAGTGACTGCAATGAACTGGAATCAGTAAATCGGTTCAGAAGAGCATAATGGAGTGAATAGCTTAGTCAAAATCTCTAGTTTACTACATTCGTCCACATTTCTTTACATTTTACAACTAAATATGTTACTTGGAGGAAAAATGTCTTAAGTCAATATTTTGTGAAAATGAGATTTTTATATATTCTGAAAGTGGAAACAATTCTCTACAATCTGGTAAAACATCTAAAGTCAAATAAGACTCCTAGCTGGATTTACAGAGCGTTACCAAATGTCCTAAGTGCTTTTTGAATCGAGCACACACAGAATAAAGGACTTAAGAATATTTAATACTTTATTCCTTACAAACCATCACATGTTTACTTTCCATGCTTCCCTATTAAAAAGGTCTAACTTGTATTTTAGCCATTATATCACATACTGATGTTCTTTCCTTTTAATACTTCAAGCACCAGGGTAAACGGTCCTGTAATTGTTTAAGACCCATTTTGCATTTACATTTCTCATTTATTTTGACATGAAAAAGGTCTTATGTTTAAATAGTCCCTTCTACTGAGTTTGGGTTCTAGTCTTAAAAGGGCGGCTATTTTTGGAAATAATCAAGAAAATTGTTAAATGAGCAACATTAACTATTTTAGAAGAAACATGAACAAATAATATCCAGGAGAAACCTCTTAATTAAAAAAAAAAAACTCTGTAATTGACACCAATTTCAATCTTTCTACTGCTTTCCTGAAAAGTATAAAATTTTTACACAATACCTTATTCCTTCTATCCACAGAAATATACAAGAAGTTGTGCTGAATTCTAGAGAAACGACTATGAATATGCTAGGGCACTCGATAAGTAAAGGGAACAATACTGTAAATCAGCGCTCCTAGCGGTGAGCATCGGAATCTTTTATTACGTAACTGAGGATTGTTTCATAAATATGAGAGCACCGTCATTAACTGATGATAAGCAAAGAGTGATCTTTCCGTGGACACTAAACTGACACCGATATTAGTTATCTAAAGACTATCTTAAAAATTTGCAGACAAAGATAATAATAATAATAATAATAATAATAATAATAATAATAATAATAATAATAATAATAATAAGGAAGATTAAATTCAGACGTTTGAGATGGGCAAGGTATGTAGCACGTATGGGCGAATCCAGAAATGCATATAGAGTGTTTGTTGGGAGGCAGGAGGGAAAAAGACCTTTGGGGTGGCCGAGACGTAGAAGAAAGGATAATATTAAAATGTGTCTCAGTGAAACGCACAGCAGAGTTCGTATAGGTCGTTTCTGTCAGATGCGTTTCCAATTCACTGCGGACTAAAGCAAGGAGATGCACTATCACCTTTACTTTTTAACTTTGCTCTAGAGTATGCTATTAGGAAAGTCCAGGATAAGAGAGAGAGGTTTGGAATTGAACGGGTTACATCAGCTGCTTGTCTATGCGGATGGTGTGAATGTGTTAGGAGAAAATTCACAAACGATTACGGAAAAGACGGGAACTTTACTTGAATCAAGTAAATCGGTAGGTTTGGAAGTAAATCCCGAAAAGACAAAGTACATGATTATGTCTCGTTACCAAAATATTTAAGAAATGGAAATATAAAAATTGGAGATTTATTCTTCGAAGAGGTGGAAAAATTCAGGTATATTGAAGCAACAGTAACAAATAGAAATGACACTCGGGAGGAAATAAAACGCAGGATTCATTCATTCATTCATTCATTCATTCATTCATTCATTCATTCATTCATTCATTCATTCATTCATTCATTCTATTCCATAGATCTTACATTGAAGCTTTAAGATATGGAACAAGTTTTTACAATATTACATTCAATTTTTACAAATTTTTATTCAATTTCGTAATTTTCTATAATTTTTACTTTTGTGCAATTTTTTACAATATTTTGGCGAGATGTAGTGAAGGTGAGGTCTTTATTAGACCTTTTGGTTGGGGAAAACCTCAAAAACCCAACCAGGTAATTAAATCAAGGGGTTAATCAATCAAAGGGGTTGATGCAATCGCCATAGACCATCCGGCTTCAGTCCCACGGTTGTTATTAAATTTTTGCCATCTAGTCTGCTGTCAAAAAATCTGAATAAAATTAGTTATATTTTGTTCTGTATGGTTCAAACTTTCTCACTTTGAAAGGATGTTTGAGAATTTCTTAGGAAAATATTTAGGTCTAAGAAGGATGAAGTTACAGGAGAATATAGTACGTCCGCTCAAATGAGAGCCACTTGGAACGTGTGATTGGACACACTTACCGCAGGAGCAAGTTCGCGACTCCGAAATTCCATTAAACAACACTGCGTTGCCATCTCTCCTTCTGAAGACTTTTCGTGTGTCTTGTGAATACAGAAAAAAACACCACCTCCTATTCAAAGTCTGTTGATCACTATTTAAATCAATTACACAAAATTCCGACTAAATGAATTCTATGGTAATGGTAGGGGGACAGTCGTAGTATAACATGGCCGTATTTTGATGATAGTTCGTCAATTACATACATCTTTTTCTGTAATGGCTACGTTTTATCTCTTGTAGCAGATGCAACTTTGTTGTTGGGACTGGCGTGGGCAAAGGGATATTATTTTCACGTTTATTATGACCTCTATTGTTGATCTAGTGGTAGGTACAGGATTTACAATACGGGTTTATACATAATGATGGCAGACAGTTCTTCCAGTCGTTTTAGCGAACATTCCTCAAACCATTCTTCAAAGATTTTAGAATTCATAGTCCCACGGTAATCAACTGGGGCATCACTCATACTTTGGTGGGTAACGAATAATGAATGCTCCTTGAATGAAACATTTCTTCCCCTCGCATGTAAAATTACTACTCGTTGTCCTTTACCTGAAGAAAAATTGTCATCACAATAACTTGACCCATCTCAACAACGACACTTTACTCCGTCATGGGTATCATACCATGTTTCGCCTAAGTATACTTCTTCATAACCCAGTAGTCGATAATGCTCTATATTCCGTAAATACGAGGAACGCCACACCCGTATTCGTAATGATTCCATTGCTGCTGGTTCTGAAATATTTAAACTTGAATGTAATAGTTCCATTAAATTATTTCTTTGATATGGAAACTCATATTGGGTAGCTTGTGTTTTATTACGCATTGCATTGAGAAGTTTGCGGTTGAAGCTATTTTATTTTTGATTTATATTATAAGAATACATTGACTGTTCTGCCAAGTTCTGAGCTAACTGTAAAATATTTAGCTCGCCTGAAACCAAATACTAAGTTATACGAACTTGTTCTCGATGACTTAGATCTGTCAACAGCGCTGGCGTACCAGAATAACCGCGTGCTTCCAGACTGAAACACCTGACGCCTCCCGCTCAAGGCAGGTGCAAGTGGCTCTCATTTGAGCGGACGTACTATGGAGAAAGTTACAAAACACAGAACTGCACTCATTGTATTCTTCACCTGACATAATTAGGAACATTAAATCCAGACGTTTGAGATGGGCAGGGCATGTAGCACGTATGGGCGAATCCAGAAATGCGTATCGATCGTCTGGTTCAAAAGTGCGACAACTCAAAAAAACAAGTTTTGAAATATCTTCAGTTGAAAGTTTCAAATAAATCACCTAGAAAGGAACAGAGTTCTGGTTCATAACCACGACAATTAGAAATGAGTCAGTATTCAGGACGAGTATATCACAGTCTTCCCGTTCATTATTAATACATTTCGAAATGTACTAATAATGAATTAGTAAAGTCCACAGTTATAATTACTTCTAAAGCAGTTTATTTAGTTTTTTTTTTTCTTTTTGGTTGTAAATATGACTTATCTCAATATTGAATCGGAAAGAGCTCCGAAAGGAGCTTTCAGTAGTATAAATAACTAAAAAATGGCAATTTTTGATTTGTCGCACTTTTGAACTGGACGATCGATGTAGAATGTTAGTTGGGAGGGCGGAGGGAAGAAGGCTTTTGAGGAGACCGAGACGTAGATGGGAAGATAATATTAAAATGCATTTGAGGTAGGTGGGATATGATGATAGAGACTGGATTAATCTTGCTCAGGATAGGGACCGATGGCGGGCCTATGAGATGGCGGCAATGAACCTCCGGGTTCCTTAAACGCCAGTAAGTAAGTAGGTAATAATAATAATAATAATAATAATAATAATAATAATTAGGAACATTAAATCCAGCTAATCAGCGATGTATGTATTGGAGGGGGAAAGGAACTGGCAACCCTACCCCATTATCTCCTGGCCTAGTTGCCTCATGAGTGACGCCTTATTGGTGTTACTTATGAGGTTCAAACCTGTCTTTGGACAGTTGACTAAACAACAAACAACAAATCCAGACGTTTGAGATGTGCAGGGCATGTAGCACGTATGGGTGAATCCAGAAATGCATATGGAGTGTTAGTTGGGAGGCCGGAGGAAAAAGACCTTTGGGGAGACCGAGACGTAGATGGGAAGATAATATTAAAATGGATTTGAGGGAGGTGGGATATGATGATAGAGTCTGGATTAATCTTAATCAGGATAGGGATCAATGGCGGGCTTATGTGAGGGCGGCAATGAACCTCCGGGTTCCTTAAAAGCTTAAGTAATAATAATAATGATAATGATAATAATAATAATAATAATAATAATAATAATAATAATATACTACAGAATAAACGAAGGTGTCTTTAACTGCAGGGACAAATTACAATCTGAGTTTGAGCAAATACAGAGTGTCCATAAATATAATACGAAATTATTGATCTTCCTTTACATGAAACTTGAATGATGATGATGGTAATGATGAAAATGTGTTATAGGAGTAGAAGTTAGGAGAAAGAGTAGTTAATTGATTCGGCGATAATATTGTGCAGAGCTGACAATTGAATTAAGAAATAAGGATAAAATAATAATAATAATAATAATAATAGTAATAATATAATAATAATAATAATAATAATAATAATAATAATAATAATAATTATAGTAGTGTAGTACAGTGGGATATGATGATAGAGACTGGATTAATCTTGCACAGGATAGGGACCGATGGCGGGCTTATGTGAGGGTGGCAATGAACCTTCGGGTTCCTTAAAAGCCATTTGTAAGTAAGTAAGTAAGTAAGTAAGTGTAGTAGAAGTAAACGAAGTTGTCTTTAACTGCAGAGACAAATTACGATCTGAATTTGAGCAAATACAGGTTCCATAAATATAATAAGAGCTATTGATCTTCCTTTACATTAAATTTTAATGATGATGATGATCATGATGATAATGTGTTATAGGAGTAGAAGTTATAAGAAAGAGCAGTTAATTGATTCGGCGATAATATTGTGCAGAGCTGACAATTGAATGAGGAAATAGCTAGAATAAGGATAAAATAATAATAATAATAATAATAATAATAATAATAATAATAATAATAATAATAATAATAATAATAATAATAATTTATCATATCCTTGAATAATAAAGTAATATAGGTACAAAGATCATGAAATATAATCGTGTGTTCATTGAATAGTGAACAGTTTGTAAAGTCTGACTTTGTGACAACTGAGATATGTAGATGTACATTATTTAACATGCACCCTGCCGATTGATGGCCATGTGTGTGGGTGGGGGTGGGGGTGGGAGGTCGTCGAGAGCGAACCATTCGGTCTCAAATAAATGCGATCCGCGAGAGTGGGGTGTTGTTTGTGAAGTATCGATTGTAGCCGTCCTCACATTCCGATGATCCTGATACAGTGCGCCTGCTAAATGAGTGTGATTGTGGGGCCGCCTGCAATTAAACGCGACGCTATTGGCAACGTTTACCGCGCACAAAGACTCCTGCTGACGACGAACTAATGACCTCTAGTTCCACTATAATTGTTTGTTATTACATGTTGTTGTATGTCGGAAGTTACATAATTGAGTGATTCACTGGGGTGGCCCACGCACAAAATGGGGGCGCGTTGTTCGTACAATGCAGAGTAATGTACTATTTTGCTTCTAATCAAAAGCAAATCCACGTCCTTCACATCTGTAATCAGATAATCTCACCCTTAAGTTATCACGGTTTTTATAGTTTATTTCTTATATTCATTCATTCATTCTTACTTACTGACTTTTGAGGAACCCGCACGTTCATTGCCGCCCTCACATAAGCCCGCCATCGGTCCCTATCCTGAGCAAGATTAATCCAGTCCCTATCATCATATCCCACCTCCCTCAAATCCACTTTAACCCTTTGATGCACGCATTTTGGAGGGAAAGAAAATATTGTGTTTGCAATGAAATTAAACTTTTATTTGTCTAAGTGAAGTGCCTCAAATTAAACAAAAAATGAAAAACTTCCCTTTTTGACACAGAAAATGGGTGGTTTTTAAATTTTATTAGGTTATTTTACGACGCTTTATCAACAGCTTAGGTTATTTAGCGTCTGAATGAGATGAAGGTGATAATGCCGGTGACATGAGTCCGGGGTCCAACACCGAAAGTTACCCAGCATTTGCTCATATTGAGTTGAGGGAAAACCCCGGAAAAAACCTCAACCAGGTAACTTGCCCCGACCGGGAATCGAACCCGGGCCACCTGGTTTCGCGGCTAGACGCTCTAACCGTTACTCCACAGGTGTGGACAAAAAATGAGTGGTTTCATGGCAAAATCACTATGCAATATTGCAGAACACAATGCCTTCAAACTTATTGTGAATGATACAAAAGGAAACAGTTTCTGCTCTCATTAAGGCAAAATGCCACTTCACATGCGTTGCAGGCCCATTTACTCCTGTGCTACAGTAAGCACAGCGTTTGAAAGATCCACGCACAGGCATATGTGCCACCTTGTCGAATCTTTTCCCATATGGGACAGTTGGCTTGAAGTGGTGCACAGGTTTTAGCACTGTCTTTCTCCCTCTAGGTTTTGGAATATGAGCTGCGACCAAACAATCAACAACAGCCAACCTGAAATTCTTCGGTCGGTTCTCCACCTTCATCTGTCAACGAATATACCAAAAAGGCATTGGCCACATTGACATCAACAAAATGCCAAAAAATGCGGTGCCACTATTTTCTGCATTTTCAATCAATCTCGTAGAAGGACTTCAACATATCAGTTTTGTCAACATAACCCATATGTTTGTTGTAGTCCTTCACGAATTGTGGGCAAGGAATTTCAGTGGTTGTTCTATTCTTCTCTTTCCTTGAAATAGTGGCAACAATAGATGGATCGTGATACTTATAAAGGAAAAGAATGGACCTTCTATCCTTCCACTTGAGCCAGGACACTCCAGCATATGACGTATGAGCTATCATTCTCACCACGTTTAATATTGCGGTCTCTTCTTTCGTCGTGTGGTAAACCAATACGCCCATGTCTAATTATATCAGATGCATAGATGTAGATAGAGATTCAAACTTGCGAAAAAGTTGTCATAAAACACTTCGTGATTGTCACCAACCATCTCTTCCTTGTAGCCATGATGAATAAGTTGACACAAAAATGGAATACTTTGTTGGATATGGTAAGCATAACTGCCCTGTTTGCATGGTGGTTACGTTTTGAAACCACCACATTATTTCTATATTGACGCCACATGTGTCGAAGAAATTACAATCTTGTTACTGAAATATGTTCTGAAAGACCGAAAGACAAATAATAATACTTACGTAACTGTGATATTTTAGGATACAACTGAAATAAAAGCAAGTAGCGAGTTTTCCACACCCCAACTATACACAACAACATCGGCCTTCTTATTGAACAGGCTGAGCAACACAAATATAGGGAAAATAACATTCTTCTACAGTTACTAGGGATCAGTGAACGCAGCGCAGTAGTTTTGAAATAAAAACCACCCTGTAAGTAGACGGGAAACTAAAATTTAAAAGGTGGTTACGTACTGTAAGCATTGCGCTTCAAAGGGTTAATATTATCTTCCTATCTACGTCTCGGCCCCCCTAAAGATCTTTTTCCCTCCGGCCTCCCAACTAACACTCTATATGCATTTCTGGATTCGCCCATAAGTGCTACATGCCCTGTCCATCTCAATCGTCTGGATTTAATGTTCCTAATTATGTCAGGTGAAGAATACAATGCGTGCAGTTCTGTGTTGTGTAACTTTCTCCATTCTCCTATAACTTCATCCCTCTTAACCCCAAATATTTTTCTAAGCACCTTATTCTCAGACACTCTTAACCTATGTTCCTCTCTCAAAATGAGAGTCCAAGTTTCACAACCATAAAGAACAACCGGTAATATAACTGTTTTATAAATTCTAACTTTAAGATTTTTTGACAGCAGACTGGATTATAAAAGCTTCTCAACCGAATAATAACAGGCATTTCCCATATTTATTCTGTGTTTAATTTTCTCCCGAGTGTCATTTATATTGTTATTTGCTGCTCCCAGGTATTTGCATTTTTCCACCTCTTCAAAGGATAAATTTCCAATTTTTATATTTCCATTTCGTACAATATTCCCGTCACGAGACATAATCATATACTTTGTCTTTTCGGGATTTACTTCCAAACCTATCTCTTTACTTGCTTCAAGTAAAATTTCCGTGTTTTCCCTAATCGTTTGTGAATTTTCTCCTAACATATTCACGTCATCCGCATAGACAAGCAGCTGATGTAACCCGTTCAATTCCAAACCCTCTCTGTTATCCTGGACTTTCCTAATGGCATACCCTAGAACAAAGTTAAAAATTAAAGGTAATAGTGCATCTCCTTGCTTTAGCCCACAGTGAATTGGAAATTGACCTATACGGACTCTGCTGTACGTTTCACTGAGACACATTTTAATTAATCTAACTAGTTCCTTGGGAATACCAAATTCAATAAGAATATCATATAAAACTTCCCTCTTAACCGAGTCATATGCCTTTTTGAAATCCATGAATAACTGATGCACTGTACCCTTATACTCCCATTTTTCTCCATTATCTGTCGAATGAAAAATATCTTATTTACGTCTAAAACCACACTGATGATCCCCAATAATTCCATCTATATATGGAGTTAATCTTCTTAAAAGAATATTGGACAACATTTTGTACGACGTCAACAAAAGTGATATTCCTCGAAAGTTACTTGTCCTCCTTCTTAAAGATAGGTAGAGTTTTATTATGGACTCCTTCCATTGTTCTGGTACAATTTCCTTTTCCCAAATAGCATGTACAAGCTTATAAATTTCGTTAGATAATGCGCTTCCACCCTCTTGTATTAATTCTGATGGAATTTGATCATATCCTGGAGACATAAATTTTCAAATTTTGTATCGCAATTTTCATTTATTCATGCATTAATTAATTACTTAATTAATTAATTAATTATCCATGCATTAATTAATTAATTAATCCATGCATTAATTACTTAATTCATTCACTCATTGTCCATGGGCAGGTTTTTCGCTGCAAACCCAACATCCTCCAATCTTTCCTATTTTCTGCCTTCCTCTTAGTCTCCTCACACGATCCATATATCTTAATGTCGTCTATCATGTGATATCTTCTTTTGTCACAAACCTTTCTCCCGTTCATCATTCCTTCCAGTATATCCTTCAGTAGGCAGTTTCTTATCAGCCAGTGACCCAACCAATTCCTTTTCCTCTTCATGATCACTTTCAGCATTATTCTTTCTTCACACACTCTTTCCAACACAGCTTCATTTATTATTCTGTCTGTCCATTTCACACGCTCCATTCTTCTCCATATCAACATTTAAAATGCTTCTAATCGCTTCTCTTCATTTCGTCGTAATGCCCATGTTTCTGCTTCATACAATGCCGCACTCCACTAAAAGCACTTCACTACTCTCTTCCTTAGTTCTTTTTCCAGAGTTCCGCCAAAGATGTATGTATGTATGTATGTATGTATGTATGTATGTATGTATGTATGTATGTATGTATGTATGTATGTATTCACACTGCAATGGGTATATACCCGGTGGCAGTGGTAACTAATTACACTCAATAATGGCAATAATAAACTTATTAATTAAAATAGAATTAATAATAATACTAATAATTAATAATAATAATAATAATAATAATAATAATAATAATAATAATAATAATAACAGGGAATATACTAAATTAAATGAAACGATCACTTAAAATAACATTTGAAATATTCTAATTTGTATCTTAATCCTAAGTTCGAACTAAAACCCACGAGTATGATATGTTCATACCTGCACAAGTACCTTTCAACACTACACTCATTTCGCTGTCAACTCACTCACTGCCCTGGAACTACGACACATTTCACTGATTCTATCCTGATTTCAATAACACTTCAAAAACATTTCACTGTTCAAATACTTTGCACTGCCACTATAAACTATAAAGCTTCACTGACAGGAACACGTTTCACTGACACAGCACACTTCACTGACACGACATACTTCTTCACTGATACAACACACTTCACTGACACAACATAATTCTTCACTGATACAGCACTTCAATAACAACATATCATTTACACCCTTTAACTACTGTGTATAATTACCGTCTATTAGTAAGGTCCTTAAGCCTATTTTTAAATGCATTTTTGGTTGTTGGTAAAGCCTTTAGTAAGTCTGCAGGTAAAGCATTCCAGTCCCTGATAGTACGATGCTCCTTTTTCTGTTAAAAGCTTCCTTTGCCATACTATCCTCCTTTTGACTTCTTGGCAGCAATTGACAAACATCCGAAGTAAAAAAATTACCGAATTTGACTTTTTACCTGATATATGTAGTGTTTTGTATTGACTACCATCCTATAAAATGAATATCCTAAGAGTTCGACTCTAAGTCTATGATTTTTAATCCTACAAGTATTTATTTCAATGCTCTTATATTGCAAGCCTGTATAGTTTTCTTACTGTCCTGAACAATTTACTTCAGTTGACTTGAGATGTTTACCAATTCATGTAATAATAATAATAATAATAATAATAATAATAATAATAATAATAATCATCATCATCCTTCACGAATTATTCGTCTGTATATTTTCGGCCCCATCTAACAGTCTTCTAAAAGGTCTTCCTGGTCGACGATGTCCTCTAGGTTTATACTGCATCATAATTTTTGGGATTCTTGAATTTTCCATTCCTCTTACATGATCTAGCCAATTTAATTTGTATCTGCTGATTTTTTCTTCTACTGACTCTACTTCTAATTGTTCTAAAATTTCTTCATTCCTTTTTTTCGGTCTAAAAGATTATATCCTGCTGTCCTCCTGAAAAATTTCATTAACATTGATAAATTCTGTTCATGTCTTTTTCTTTAATGTCCAAATCTCATTCCGTATGAAAGGGAGCCATGCTAGTGTATTATATATTTTTATTCTTGTAGATTTTTGTACTAATTTAGCTTTTTGTGGGTATTATTTATTATTCCTAGAATTTGTGTAAATTTGTTAATTTTCTTGTTCACATCTTTTTTTCATTTTGATAAGACTTTACAAAATAATTGAAATTTTGTACTTGTTCTAGACATTGGTTTTGTGTATTATCTTACTTCTGACTGGGTCTTGTCCTAAAATGCCATTACTTTTGATTTTTGTGCTGAAATTTCCATCCCAAAATCTTTTAATATTTTATTTAATGTATATAATCCTCTTTGTAAATTATCCACTGAATTGGAAATTATGACATGATCGTCGGCATAGAGTAAGGTATTTAATGTTAGAGTACTGGTTATTTTGATTCCTGATGTGTAGATTTGGTTCCATTTTAAAATAATTTCATTTACATAAATATTAAATAAAGTTGGTGATAGTGGACAACTTTGTCGAACCCCATTATTAACTAATTTTCTTTCGATATACAGTTATTTATTTTGACACTTATTTTGCTGTCTGTGTAGATTTCTATTATATTTTGTAATAGCAAATTTGGAATATTTTTATCTTGTAATATGTCGAATAAAAGGTCTCTTCGGACTTTATCAAAAGCTTTCACAAAATCAATAAAAGCTATATGGGTTTCTAAATTAAATTCTCTAAATTAAATTAAATTAAATTAAATAATAATACATAGCTTGAACTTTTGGCTCTGATTTTCATCTAGTGCCATGGCTTTAAATTCCACCAATTGCTTGGAATTTTCTTCGTTTCAAGTGTGAAGTGAAATGCTTTCCCATGCCGTCATTCTCACCCTCTACGAAGTGAGATCCACCACGTGTCATGTTCCCAAGGGGTGCGGATACAAACCTGTTTGAAAGCTTTTCCAGGAATTTCAGTTCCATACACAAATCACATGCTCGATTAGGCACCACGGCGAAATCTGCAAGCGTTGGAGTAATTGCAGCTGCGAAGTGTGTGCCAACGGACACATTGCCATGCCAGGTTGTTGTTGAGAACCAATAGCGACATCCAGAGCAGTATTGGATCCCCTCTCACCAATCACTGTACTCTAATTGCTTCAATTGTCGATAAAAGCCTGCCGGTGGGGCCGGGATATGAAGAGAGGCTCGTGCATATGCTAATAGGTTTATTTTGGTATTTACATAGGACTGTGCTGCTGGATTCACTGTTGCCACCGGATACAAATGTGCATAAATCCACTTGCACAGTATTGGAATTCACTCGTACTCGAGCGAGAGAACACTCCAGCGTATTTCAGAGCTTTCTTCATATTGGACTATCTTAACCCAAATTTGCATAGAAGATTTATCGTTTATTTATTTCGATAGCAAGTTTGATATATTGTTCATTCTCGGGTACATTGCATCCTATTGAAATAATACATCTGTAGTTTTTCTTGCTTAGTCCATCAGACGACTGAGTTTTGACACGGTTAAATTCTGCAAAGACATCTCGAATGGTCAAGCAGAACCTAATTTTTTCTGAGCCATCTGTAAGTTTTAATTACGACGTTGTCCTGCATATGTCGCAATACGACTTTGCCATAGATAATCTGAAAGATTGAATCAAGACATTGTTGTGCAAAGACACCTGGAAGCATCAAGCAATACGTTATCTTACAGAAGTTCTGAAAGTCAAGCAATACTTTCTCTTGCAAAGACACTTGAATGTCTCGAGAAAGACTTTATAGTTTTGCAGAGACATCTAAACGTTTCATTATGACTTTATCGTACAGATAATCTGAAAGACTCATCATGACTTCCTGTAGAGACATCTTGAAATTTCAATTAAATTGAACATGTAGAAGCATCAGTGAATACCTTCAAGCAGACAAATCTCGAATATTAAATTCTGATAGGAAAAATTATATTTATTAACCCTTTACTATGGATTAACCCAAAAACATGTGAAACACTTCCTAATTTTACAGATTTTCAACCTCTTGCTACGTCTAAACTATAGATGAGACATATTTCGGGTGAAATACGTTAATAAATACAATCTTAAAAAAAATGCAATCCGTTTTGATCCATCGGTTTAGTAGTTAGGACTATTTCAGTTTGGCTTTCGCAACTGCTATGCTGAGAACAAGATTCAATAGCCTTAAAACTGCAAGTGTGTGACGTCACGCACAGATAAACATGTCAACAGGAAGTAGTCGCATAGTATGTACGAGACTTATAGGAAAAGAAAACTTGAAGGGAAAGAAAATTTACAATCTAGTAATAATGTACCCAAACGAAGAAAGTCTAATGACGAATTCGTGCCTAAGTATAAATATTAATAACTTACAATGCTGATATAAAGCTGTTTTAATGTATAACTTTAATTTTTAATGTTGATCAACATTAATTCTGGAACTAATGTTCCCAGATATTTGCTTTTATCTGTACTGAAACCTATTAGTTATATTGAAATGGTTATATTTTAATGTAAATCATATTTGGACTCGCAGCTGTTTTATAATCAGTATCCATGGATACAGAAGCATAGAAATTGAAGATTGTGAATGAATATAATATGGCCTGGGCTCATCTATCCTTTGCAATGTGCTCCACTTGATCAGCTCCCTGACAGCTTCCTTAAAGATCTAGATAAGGTAATTAGAAGTGCTGTCAAAGAAATGATATCTCTTCCTGATGATACACCTAATGACATGCTATATTCTTCTAAAAACGTACGTGCCTAGGACTTATTAAGGCTGAATGGGAAGCTAATATTCAGCATTTTAACATCTGTAAACGACTCTCACAAGTCAGTGATGATCATTTCCTTCTTGTCAGGAATCTTGAAGAGGAGAAGAAAACTGCTCTCAAGCGCCTGAAAATTCCTGAAGCCAGGATAACACCTCGAACTACTGGCAGACATCTACGTGATGAATTGCGAAAGAGATCGTTTGAATCCTGGTGTCAGTTACCTCATATGGGGAAAGGTATAGTCATCTATGAAGAATATCCAAGAGCCAATTCATGGGTCAGCACCAAAAAGAATTTGTCGTCTTCGGAATATATTAATGCAATCAAGATGTCCTGCAACCTTACTGCAGTGCGCTCCGTTCCTGCAGAGCTTTCAGCACGAGCCGTTGCCGTCAACCAGGCTGCAACGAGACAGAAACTCTTGGCCACGTGTTGGGCTTTTGTCGGAAAGGAGAGTTATTGCGTAACAACAAGCATCATAGAGTCCGTGGAGCTATCGCCTGTCTTTTTCGGAACAAGGGTTGGGAAGTTCATGAAGAGGTCCACTGCATTTCTGAAGACGACTCTCACAGAAGAGCGGATATAATAGCAATAAACAGGCAACAATAAAAGGCTATTATCATAGATCCAACTATACGCATGGAGAGAGATCTAAACCAAGCTCATCAGGTTGCTCAGGAAAAGAGGGTCATTTATGAACCTTGTATTCCCTACCTTAGTGCCAAGTATAACATCCCTCTCTTCAATTGGTCAGTGACAGGTTTATTTTTTGGTGCTCGGAGTTCTTTACCAACATTTACATATAATTTTTTAAAACAGTTATCAATATCATCTTTTGAAATTCAAAAAATCATCTCGCAAATTCTTAAAGATTCCCTGCAGATTATACAGTTTCATTTATACAACTCAGAAGGCCTTAATTAAGGATATGCTAATTTTAAATAAAATCTTTTATTTATAAGTATAACTTTATAGTCATCTTCTAAGATTTTATTTTATAATTGATAATCAATGGTGCTTAATTATTACATTTTATTTTTATAATGACATTCATATTTATCATCAACATCACGGGTTGAGCCGGTAGGTCCCTTCCGTCCCCATTGGAATTGTTCTCTCCAACGAAACCTAGGACGACCAACATTTCTCCTTCCTCTTGGAGCATACTTGGAAGCTTTCTTGGGAATTCGGTGATCCTCCATCCTTTCTAGATGTTCCATCCACCTATATTTCGTTGATTTGTTAACTTTTGTGTTATTCCCTTTATCCCTAATTCTTTTCTGATATCTTCATTCCTCTTGTGCTGTAATAAAGAATATCCCGCCACTGATCTTAGGAATTTCATTTCTGAGGCTTCTAGTCGTCTTTTGTATCTTTTTTGTTAAGGTCCATGTCTTTGCTCCGTAAAGTAGTACTGGAAGGGCTACTGTTTTGTAGAGTTTTAACTGTGTTTCTTTCGTTGTTCTTTTTCCTAAGCTCCGTCATATTTAATTAATTATATTTATTTGCTATTCATTTCCGGATCCTTGTGGTCATCCTTAATTAAGGCCGGAAGAGTTGTTTCTCTCTCTCTCTCTCTCTCTCTCAAAATACGTCCGATAATTTAGGGAAAATCTCTGCATATATAGAGATAAAATTAACTCAAGGAACATCTTTATTGATATCTTGATTGCAGGAAGCGCATATTTACACCAATTTTTTTAAACTGTTCTTACAACGTCGCTATATTTATCTTCATACTCCACGGTAATTAGAAAGTAAAATGGGATGCAATATTCGTGAAATGGAATCGCGCATGTGTATTGTTGGAATTTATTTGATTTATTTGATCAATTGTTTTGCGGTCATTTCTCGTGGAATTGGTAGCAGTGCATAAAAACATACACAGCATGAGATATTTCACTGTAAAATATTTGCAGTACATTTATTAGCTTTTTTGCCCAGCTTGTAATGGAAAACTTTTTTTTGTCCCCACCTTCTTCTGGGCTGTAAGCCCACATTTAGTGTGGCTGTGTCAACGAATGGGACCAGGGGGCCGTATATATCGTGGCAGGGTTTTTACTACAAGATAATCCTGTGGGAAGTTAACACATTAATATATGTGCTGTGTAATTGTTATGCATTACAAAGCCGAGAATAGCCCTGGACAAATAGTGCAAGCATTTTTATCCCCCTGTTTGACTTCTTTTTGTTTTTTTCTTGCAGCAGGCATTACTCATTTGTTTTTAGATGCTTTCGGCAATGTTCTGAGCTGTAACTTACGTTATATGTAAAGCGATACTTTTGTTCACTGAATACCTAGAGCTCCCACTTCCCAGGTTAAAGCCTCGAGTTGAATCCCGGGTGAGTTCAGTCGGCCTCTCTGGTCTTGGCATTGGATTTTAGGGTCGCAGGTTCAAGTCTGGACGATGATGTCTTACTTGTGGCTTTTAAGGAACCCAGAGCTTCACTTCCGCCCTTACATAGAATAGAATAGAATATTTTATTTTCGCTGGCATAAGACCTTCTCTTCCTCTCAATCAGCCTTAATCATTACAATACTTACTTACTGGCTTTTAAGGAAACCGGAGGTTCATTACCGCCCTCACATAAGCCCACTATCAGTCCCTATCCTGAGCAAGATTAATCCAGTCTCTACCATCATATCCCACCTCCCTCAAATCCATTTTAATATTATCTTCTCATCTACGTCTCGGCCTTCCCAAAGGTCTTTTTCCCTTCGGCCTCCCAACTAACACTCTATATACTTTTCTTGATTTACTCATACGTGCTACATGCCCTTCCCATCTCAAGCGTCTGGATTTAATGTTCCTAATTATGTCAGGTGAAGAATACAATGCGTGCAGTTCTGTGTTGTGTAACTTTCTCCATTATCCTGTAACTTCATCCCTCTTAGCCCCAAATATTTTTCTAAGCACCTTATTCTCAAACACCCTTAACCTATGTTCTTCTCTGAAAGTGAGAGTCCAAGTTTCACAACCATAAAGAACAACCGGTAATATAATATAATGTAACTGTTTTATAAATAATTTCATCTACATATGGAGTTAATCTTCTCAAAATAATATTGGACAAAATTTTGTACGACGTCAACAAAAGTGATATTCCCCGAAAGTTACTACAGTTAGTCTTGTCCCCCTTCTTAAAGATAGGTACAATTTTATTATGGACTCCTTCCATTGTTCTGGTAGAATTTCCTTTTCCCAAATAGCAAGTACAAGCTTATAAATTTCGTTAGATAATGCGCTTCCACCCTCTTGTATTAATTCTGCTGGAATTTGATCGATACCTGGAGACTTATAATTGTTCAGATTTTTTATCACAATTTCGACTTCAGAAAGTGTGGGTTTGGGTATAAATGGCTCAGCATTTCGTATTTCAATTTCGTCCCCATAATTTCTATTTGGTCTATGTATATTTAGTAGTTGCCCAAAATAGTTTTTCCATTTGTTCAGGATTGAATGAGAGTCTGCAAATTATTATTATTGTACTACCCGTACCCGTGCGCTCCGCTGCACCAGTTAGAAATAAATATAAAGTAATTACATAATTAAAATAGGACTTTATTTCTGAACCCTTCAAATACTCTCATCTCATTCCCTGATCCAGGGAACATTCGTGTTTGATAGAAGGATAAATCGTTTAATATGTTACTTAATTTAAATTGGATCCAAATAATTAAAATGCGATCATTTTGGTCCAGAGACACTCATTTGGTGCAATGACAATTCCTTTTACATGTTTCTTAATTTTTATTACATGCAACCATAGTTTAATGAAGATTGATATCATTTAGATTTAATGTGTATATTTTATTTTACTTGTTATAGGTTTCCATTGAATTATGGTAATAACTTAATTTTAACCCTTGTTTTCTACGTATTCAGTAAATGGCGCTTGGCCCACTATGGTTCTGAACCCTTCAAATAACTTAAATTATGTTATATAATATTACATATTATATTATATTATATTATATTATATTATATTATATTATATCAGAAGTTACTGTAATAACAGTATAGCATTATGTCCATCTAGAGAAACTGCACTTTCCAATGGTGAAATAATAATTAATTATACAAATCGGTTAATTTAGCTTCCGATATTACTTCATACAAACACTGAAAATTCTCTGTAGGCTATCTTTCATAGTTTTCGATTGTTACTGTCCTAGGCCCCTTATAGAAGAAGTCATTTGTTTTTTAATTCATTACACGGCCTTAGATGGCAGTTATTTTAATTTGAAAACTCATTTATCTCATTAAATATCAGTCCTATCAAAATTTTTCAAAGAATAAAACTTATCGGAAATTATTTTTAAGGAAGCCTTTGTTATGTAACATGTTTCACAAAAATCAATAATAAGCGAGATATTTCGATTTATTTAATTCAGGCCACCTTATAACCCCCCTTTTAAATAATGTATTTTGAATGCCATATAGTCTAAAATGTAAGTTACAACGAACTTCATTTATATTCCAATTTTCATCGAAATCCGTTCAGCCATTATCGCGTGAAAAGGTAACAAACATACAGACAGACAGACAGACAGACATACAAACAAAAATTTCCAAAAAGCGATTTTTGGTTTCAGGGTGGTTAATTATATATGGTAGGACCAATTATTTTTGGAAAATCGAAAATTACCAGAAAAATTTCGGCTACAGATTTATTATTAGTATACATTATTATTATTATTATTATTATTATTATTATTATTATTATTGATCTAATTTCCAGTACAATTAATTCGCAGATGTATTGTAATTAAATTTCCATGTCTGTTTTTTCTTAAGAATTAATCACTTCTGTATTTCGTTTCAGTAGAAAAATTCTTATCACTGCCTTCAGTTATAATAACTTTCTCTTTCTCCAGTCTGAAGGAATCCTTTCGATATTTCATTGAATCAACAAATTTAATCCCGTGCAAAGATAAGGCCTGTCCTCATTTCTCGGATCTTTTCAATTAGGGGATGAAATTGAGACAAACAGTCTTCGCCCCCGGTGCGAACTTCTGCGAACGAATTTCTCCTTTGTTAGCATTAACTCTTGACGAAACTCTGATGTGATGAAATATTATTCTAAAATGCTTCCTTCATTACTTAAAGCGAAAATAACTTTCCCCCTCTAAACTTGGATACATTACAAGTCAAGTTTTACGAAGAGCAGTGCCTGTATTTTTAAATGTTCTTATTTACTATTTAGACAAGCTTCGTATCGTTTTTTAGTAATGAAGCAGAGAGTTAATGTCATAAGTCTTTTTTATAGTAAGCCAGAAACATAGCTGCTTTAGTATTTATATGTTATGTGATAAACTGAGTGTTTTAAGACATATTTGTTAGGGCATTTTTTGCATTTTTTGCCTGTTTCAACTCATAAGAGCATCTTTTGTGTTATTCGGACATTTTTGAGGCATTTTCATTTAATTTTGGCCACAAATCCCCATTATTAATATAAAATAATGTTTATTTCCTTTGATATTTTATCTACATATTTTGTCCATTAATATCCTTTATTGTTTACTTGGTTATTTAATGACGCTGTACCAACTACGAGGTTATTTAGCGTCGATGGAGTTGGTGATAGCGATATTATATTTGGCTAGATGAGGTCGAGGATTCGCCATAGATTACCTAACATTTGGGAAAAACCTCGGAAAAACCCAACCAGATAATCAACCCCAGCGGTAATCGAACCTGCGCCCGAGCGCAACTGCGGTCCGGCAGACAAGCGCCTTAACCGACCGAGCTACGCCGGTGGCTAATACCCATTATTTTTTATAATATTTTGATCGTTTTTCTACACAAATATTGCCCTTTTAACGTAGTACACCCCATGTAATGGTTCAGTCCAACCATCCCTTCAATATAGACTCCTCTATACTTGCTAATTCCGTATAAGAGTGGCCTTGTGATGGGCTACATGGAAACTACATCAGGTAAAATAATTAATTAAAGTGTACCACTTGGGAAAAAATATATAAAATTAAATAAACTTAAAGGTTGGTACTAGAATTTAATTTAATTACTAGTCTATATATTAAGTAGCACAAAACTCCTTTTCCTACTAAGCCAATTTTAGAATGTAAGATCAATTTTTAGGGCATTTTTAAGGGCATTTTTGAAAGATTTTTAGGTCATAAATGCATTGTTTTTAGGGCATTTTTTAATGTTTTATAGGTCATCAAAATCCTAGCCCTAGTCATAAGATTGAACATAATAATAGTGACGAGAACGTTTAACTTGAAATGTTTATGCGCTTGATCTGGTGACAATTTTTATTAATACGGCGACGTTACTAATTACAGTATACCTTGGATCACTTAAATTATGATCTGTTTAAAACAAATCAGTTTAGAATCCAGACTACATTATTTTTCATACACAAATGGGGGTGAGTAACATATGCGGGGAGTATAAAGACAGAAATAGTTAATTTAACATGGTCCAATATTAAAGTACATAAACTGTAGTTTTTTTGTCAAATTTAATTATTTATACACGCTTTAACACTGTATGTTTTGTAGAGTCACCTACGTAGCTCAGTCGGCAGACGCGCTAGCCTGCTGATCCGGAATTGCGCTCGGGCTTGAGTTAGATTCCCGTTTGGGCTAATAACCCGGTTGGGTTTTTTCCGAGGTTTTCCCCAACCGTTAGGCAAATGCCAGGTAATCTATGGCGAATCCTCGGCCTCTCTTCATCTCGCCAAAAAATTGGAATCTTGTAAAATCTTCACTTGTTTTACATCTTAAAACCCTACGCTAGTGAAAAATCTATGGCTCTGTAGAATACAATAAATGAAATAAAATAATAATAATAATAATAATAATCATCATCATCATCATCATGTGCGTGAAAGCTCATAGAGGGCCTTTATTATTATTATTATTATTATTATTGATTATTATTATTATTATTATTATTATTATTATATCTGTACGAAATCGAAACATAAAAATTGGAGATTTATCTTTCGAAGAGGTGAAGAAATTCAGATATCTTGGAGCAACAGTAACAAATATAAATGACACTCGGGAGGAAATTAAACGCAGAATAAATATTGGAATAAATATAGGAAATTCGGTTGAGAAGCTTTTGTCATCTAGTCTGCTGTCAAAAAATCTAAATACTATTACTTACTTATTTACTTACTTACTTACTTACTGGCTTTTAAGGAACCCGCAGGTTCATTGCCACCCTCACATAAGCCCGCCATTGGTCCCTATCCTGAGCAAGATTAATCCATTCTCTATCATCAAAACCCACCTCCCTCAAATCCATTTTAATATTATCTTCCTATCTACGTCTCGGCCTCCCTAAAGGTCTTTTTCCCTCCGGCCTCCCAACTAACACTCTATATGCATTTCTGGGTTCTCCCATACGTGCTACATGCCCTGCCCATCTCAAACGTCTAGATTTAATGTTCATAATTATGTCAGGCGAAGAATACAATGCGTGCAGTTCTGTGTTGTGTAACTTTCTCCATTCTCCCGTAACTTCATCCCTCTTAGCCCCAAATATTTTCCTAAGCCACCTTATTCTCAAACACCCTTAATCTCTATTCCTCTATGAAAGTGAGAGTCCAAGTTTCACAGCCATACAGAGCAACCGGTAATATAACTGTTTTATAAATTCTAACTATCAGATTTTTCGACAGCAGACTGGATGATAAAAGCTTCTCAACCGAATAATAACAGGCATTTCCCATATTTATTCCGTGTTTAATTTCCTTCCGAGTATCATTTATATTTATTACTGTTACTCCCAGATATTTGAACTTCTCCACCTCTTCAAAAGATAAATTTGCAATTTTTATATTTCCATTTCGTACAATATTCTCGTCACGAGACATAATCATATACTTTGTCTTTTCGTAATTTACTTCCGAACCTATCGCTTCACTTGCTTCAAGTAAAATTCCAGTGTTATCCCTAATCGTTTGTGTATTTTCTCCTAACATATTCACGTCATCCGCATAGATAAGTAGCTGATGTAACCCGTTCAATTCCAAACCCTCTCTGTTATTATTATTATTATTATTATTATTAGTATTATTATTATTATTATTATTATTATTAGTATTATTATTATTATTATTAGTGTTATTATTATTATTATTATTATTATTATTATTTGTTATTAGTATTATTATTATTATTATTTGTATTATTATTATTATTAGTATTATTATTATTAGTATTATTCACTTGCTTCAAGTAAAATTCCAGTGTTATCCTAATCGTTTGTGTATATTAGTATTATTATTAGATTATTATTAGTATTATTATTATTAAACCCTATTATTATTATTATTAGTATTATTATTATTATTATTATTATTATTATTAGTATCATTATTGCTGTGGAAGAAAGAAAAAAGTGCTAATAGGGAATTATCGTTGTTAATATGTGCAGGTTGTATGTTTAAGCAGAAGGGATGCGTGTGACGTGTGATATTATGAAGAAGTAAGTCTGCGGAATGGCTGTGTCCAAGTACTGTACAGATCTTGTAAATTGATGGAGTGAAACCAGATATGGTTGCTATAAACATGGTACAAAAGACAATCGTATGGTTGCGAATGGGAGATACTGCGGACTTGGTGGACCACTTTAGGTCTCAGGTTCCAGAATGCAATATTGTTGTGAGAGGAATCCCTAATAGAAAGTGTGTGCGTGAGAAGTATATAAGAGGCCTGGATCGGAGTTTGGGCTGGACGTGCTCCTTTGTAATTGCCTCGTGTTGCATCGGAGAAGGCGATAAAGACAAGAGATGGTGTGCATCTAAGTAAAAGAGGATCCTATTAAGTCTGGTGGACTTTTGTGTACCAGTTTATGAACAGGGGAACATGTAGGCATATGGGCTACTCTATGTGAAATCGACCAGTAAAAAACCTCGCATTTTTTAATAACCTATTTTTTTCCCTATTTATACAAGGTGCTGAGGACAGTGCATTTTCAAAAATATACAATCGAAAGTCAAACGGTTTTTCGTAGTATTGAGCGACAAATTTAGCGTGTTTTATAAAAACAAGCCTATTTCAGAGCTCAGAACTCTGGAACCATTTACTGCAGAACATTGAACGGGAGCTCATTTTGAAGCTGACATTTGATAGGTTATGTTAAGAAGTAATCCTTATTTTTATTGTATACAGAGAGACAGATAATCTGATTTTACTTACTTTTAGGCTTTTTGCCCATTTGTAAAAATGTAAAAAATATTGAGAAAAACCCTTGCATTATTAAGAGGAATTCGGCATTGTTTGCTTAGTGGCTCGGCAATAAGTTTCGAGGATATTAAATAAATTATTTTCACACGCCTGGACTTGAACGGCGCAGTACCGCACGCACTGGCCGAGAGCTTAAGATAAACGAGCGTTGGGCGTCATTTTACTCCTGTGTTTATGAAAACTTGTGATAAAGCTAGCCCAGCTATGTGCTACTAAACGAAACATCATGTGTTTGTCTCCTGGCCTTGCTTGTCTCGGCTAGCTCCCGCCTCACAGTCAGCTGGTTAGTTCACGCGCGTACTATTTATTTTCTTTATTTGATATTTTCAATACTTTATCAACGGTGCACCAGTAAAAAATATGTGTTTATTTTTACTTTCAATGCGGAATCTAACCATATATTTTAAAAATATTTTTTTCGTGGCCAAAGGCGTCTTAATGAAGTAAAATCTAAATTTCTCCATTTCCATAAAAAGTAAGAAAAACTGTTTACATGTCAATATAAACTATAATTTCTCAGCATCAAAATAAATCATGATTTTGATCATTGGGTGAAAGAGTTTCGGAGCCACAACAGTTTAAAGTTGCTAATTTTATGAAAATACTATAAATTTAAATATTTTTAATTTAAACACTATGAAGTTCTGATGCCTCAAACTTTGCACAAAGCATTGTATCACAGTTGTCAACGGACAGAAAAAGTTCCATTGTATTAAAAAATTGCAAGGTCAATTTTCTCTATATTTCGGTCGATTTCAGATGGAATAGCCTATATATAAAAAAGTGGATGAAAACGGTCTAACATTATTACGAAATAAAATAGTAATACGAATTCTTCGAGTATTAATATACATTTTATTATTGTTAATTTACATATTCAGTACTCCAGTAATAAGATTATACTCATTAATCATTTCATAAACAAATAAAATCCAGAACGAACTGAGGTCTACAATGGACATTATAATCAGATCCAGTTGAGATACGAAGATACTTCTTCTGTTAGACAAGGACATATCGGCACCATTATCCCAGTTGTGAATTCCGTAGAATCAGATATCACATTTCATAAAAGTTGAGAGGATACGAAGGCATTTATTTCCCCTTCTACTTGCCCTGAGTCCGTCAATGACAGACCGGTAGCTGTTACCTGTTATACCTGCACCCCCCAAACTGTACTCACTAGCAAATAAAATATTAAATAAAGTAGCCTACATAATAGTACATTATGCAACGAGCCTATAATGAAGGTAATTAAGAAGCGAGTGTGGATATTTATGAAACGAGCGCAAGCGAGTTTCATAATTTTCATACGAGCTTCTTAATTACCATTATAGGCGAGTTTCATACGACTTTTTATGCTCGACCATATTTCTAACTTGATATTATTAATTTTCTTTGTATCCGACCTTGACCAATGTCCCGTATGTTGTGAGATGTGCGCAGACGCGAAAGTATTGATTTTTTTTTTCCGAGGAACAGATGTTCACATTGACCTTGCTAGGCCATAAGAACCTACAGAGATAACATTGAAATTAAATTAGACATTGAAAAACGAGATGACAAATTGAATTTATTTGAATATTATTTACAATTAACGCTAATTATTATAGTAACAGAACATAACCTTCTGCGACAGTATTGGATTTCCAGCCTCCGTGATTTTTCGCTAATTCTCTTTCGATTGCACATCCGAGAATAATCGATACTTGCGGTTTTATAACTGTAGAAAGCTGACCTGTCATTGGCTGAACAGTTGTAATCTGAGTCGTCATTGGCTGAAAGACCTGACCTTTAATGAGTAGGTGTACTTTAATGACATGCATTAAAGGTCTGCTACCAGGTGTATAATTACTACATTTCGGCATGGTCGAGCATAAATGAATATAAAATACAGTATCACAGATCTTTGACAATTACATGTTAGTGTATATTTTTGTGTCGTTCTTACACTATTTTCAACTAATAATTAATTACGGTATATTTAGGAATGTCAGTTTGTATTATGAAGTCAGGGGAAGCGACATAGTGCAGATTGCCCCATTGTGTATGCTGTAGAGTAGCAACTAGCGATGGAGAAAACATTTATCTTCTGTTGTCAGCAGTTTTTTAATGTGCCAGTTAATATAAACAGCAACAAAATTCAATATAAACGCTTAGTACGGACTTTAGAAATATAGAGTATCGGTAAACACTTTCAGAAATAAAATTTGTCACTATGTAGAAAGTCAATTGGTTGAACGTTTGTGAGATGAACAGTAGCATCTTCCCCTTCACTGATGGTAGGGTGTGTAAGTAGAGGGGAAAGCCTATCAACCAAACTGAAAATATGGAGTTTAGTATATAGTCACGAAGCTTGAGTTGTTGAGGGTACTAGGAACAGTAGACTCTGCCGGTAATTTTTCGCATTGTCTGTGTTGAGGTGATAGTAGCGATCCTAGTGGTTAGCAACTATCTATGGATGCATATTCCCTACGTATTGAGCTTCGTGACTGTGTATACTAGACTCTGATATTATTACGAGTAAAAAGCAAAATATGCATTTCTGGTAGTAGTCTTTAGTCAACCATTTTTAAGGTGTCTCAACAAATAATTTACCCTTGGTAGGCGAATGTATATAAAATTAATGTTAGTTCATTCCAAGTCAATTTTTTTCATCAAGAATAATCGCAAGAAGCTTGATAAATTGCAAAATGTTCATTTATTGAAGTATTTGTTATGAAAATTTACAGTTATGAAGTTCCTCATTGAGCTGGAACATTCGCTATTTCATTCACAGCAAGAATGAATAAGGCCACTTCGTGTTTACGAAAGAAAAACCATTAGTTTCTGGTAAAAATCAGCGTATAGATAATTATACAGTATGGACACTTCGCGTCGGTACCTTTGATGTAGCAGAACTGATTTCAATGACCTTCAAACCAGTCTGAGCGTGAGGTTCTGCTTTCTCCCTGGAGATGGCACTGACATCACACCAGCTAGCAGTCGACACAGCGTAAATATAACACATATAATTAATACATCTAGGTACATTATGTAGGCCTATTATATAGGGTTAGTTAAAAGTCCCGCGCCACCTAATTAACTTTTGAAGCATACGGTTCAGTGACATGAAACTTGGTATGTTAGGATAACCATATACTAAAAACTCAACAATGGTATTACCGATTTTTTTCTACTTCCGGTTTAACCAGAAGTAACTCCAACTCTCTTATTTTAATTGGAACACCCAATATATTATTTTATTTTTGAATAGTACTCATAAGAGCTTTTAAAAAATTACCCGCATTTGATACTTCTGTACAAATTCAGTGTTGCTAAGTCAAGAAAACAGAAAAGTGTATCGAATATTAAAATAATAAAATACTCCTTCCTTAACAAAAACAAAACAAAGCTAGCTCACTTTCTAAATTATGTGTTCAAATTGGTAGCCCTCAGCTGCTTTACAATGTATCACACGATCATAGAAACCATTTAAGGAATGATTTAACCAGGCTTTAGAAATATCTTTCACCACTTCCATTTTTATTTAGCAACACTGAATTTGTACAGAATTATCAAGTGTGGGTACTTTTTGAAAAGCTCTTAATGAACGTTATTCAAAAATAAAAAATATATATTGGGTGTTCCATTTCAAATAAGAGAGTTGGAGTTACTTCCGGTTAAACCGGAAGTATAAAAAACTCGGTAATACCATTATTGAGTTCTTAGTATATGGTTATCCCCACATACCAAGTTTCATGTCACTTAACCATATGCTTCAAAAGTTATTTAGGTGGTGCGGGACTTTTAACTAATCCTGTATATTCCTTTGTTGGTGGATCATTTTTACATTAATAATTTATTTTATTTGTGTATGATTATGGCATTTTTGGTTAAGATACCATTTTTTTTCAAATAAAATAAATTGGACCGATGACATAATAAATCTGTCATTAACTGTATTGTGTAGAGTCTAGAGTTTCTTTATAATGAGAATTGAGACGTTGATCCCAACAACAATTAAAATATGTAATAATTTGATAGCACTGAAAATGGAAAAACAATACTCCTATGTGAAGTAAAACCATATACCTATATTATATTGTATATAAATGTTAAACGAATTGGATACTTAATTTTATAATGTATTATATTATTTTATAATATAATTTATTATATACAAATTATAAAAAATTATTGTTACAACTAGTTTGTCACTGAGAAATAAGGAAAAGCTGTTAACTTGAATTTATTTGAAGCAAAGCGTTACTGGATTATGCAATAAGGTAGGCGATGTTTGGATCCTGTGTCTCAACTCTACTCAATTATTATCTTAGCATATGCTCGATTACACTAACCTCTAGCGCTTGAAAGTGGAACTAAACGCCGGCGCACAGAGAAACAAAACACAGGAAAATTCGCTCAGTGTCCATTCTTTATAATCCCTATTCGCTGGTATAAATTTGTAGAAAAAAAAAAGACAACACACACAAACTCACTCAAGAATAACTTCAATTTCTGTTTATATATTTCAGTTGTCATAGCAACAGTATCGTAACGGAAGTTTCTGTGATAATAAAATAATATTTGCCGACTTTTGATAACCCTATTCCTACATAAAGATGTAAAATTCATCCTGGAAGGTAACTCATTAATGAAGACAACGACGATAATGGTAGATTATGCAACGAGACAATAATGGTAGTAATTAAGACGCGAGTAGGCTATGTTTATGTTTAAGGGAAGCGAAACTGACCTTGTGCAATATCTGGTAAATTGTGAGATGTGCGCAGACGCGAAAGTATTGATTTTTTCCGAGGAACACATGTCATTGACCTTGATATAATCTAGAGAGTAAAATGAACATTAATCTTGATATAACCTTGAAATTGATTTAGACATTGAAAAACGAAATAACAAATTGAATTTATTTGAATATTATTTACAATTAACGCTAATTATTATAGTAACAGAACATTACCTTCTGCGACAGTATTGGATTTCCAGCCTCCGTGACGTTTCGCTAGTTGTCTTTCGATTGCATATCCGAGAATAATCGATACTTGCGCTTTCATATTGCTACAATGGTGTTTTCTGATTGGTGGAACACCTGAACTTTAATGAATAGGTGTACTTTAATGAGGTCCATTAAAGGGCTGCTACCAGGTGTAATTATTACTACATTTCGGCATGGTTGAGTATGAAGTATAAAACGTGTTTAATACTTGCAATATTGTAGAATTTATTCATTAACGTCCACACCTGTGGAGTAACGGTTAGCACGTCTAGCTGCGAAACCAGGTGGCTCGGGTTCGATTCCCGGTCGGGGCAAGTTACCTGGTTGAGGTTTTTCCGAAAATATTAGCAAATCCTGGGTAACTTTCGGTGTTGGACCCCGGACTCATTTCACCGACATTATCACCTTCACCCCATTCAGACGCTAAATAACCTAAGCTGTTGATAAAGCGTCGTAAAATAACCTACTGAAATTAAAAAAAATATTCATTAACCTATACGGGTAACAATTAAATTATGAGAAACTAGAATCACACAGCCAGTACGGTCTGTAGTGTAGTAAAACTGATATCATAACCAATTTTTACAGATCGTTATACCTAGTTTATAGATGTAACAGCTATACTAGCAAATAAATCAGGGGTGAAAATGTTACAGCTTTTCGGGAATTACATATTGAAAATCTCAATGCACCAGTAAACAATTTGGCTAATGAATTTTGGGAGGAAGTGTTAGTAAAATTAATAATGTAGAAGTGATGTGGAATGATTTTTATGGCGTGTTAAAAAAGTCTGATTCTGCATGTCTCCTAGCAACAAAGTGTGTAAATAGTAATAAAACCCAGTTACAGCTTCCAAATGGTATTATAGCCTTAAGGGAGAAAATGAAAGACACGTGGGGAACTGCAAAAATCAGCAGCAGGAATTGTAGCGCTATAAAAATGAGTATATATAAACATTTAGAAGAGGAATATTCCAAACAGTTGAACAGACGGGATGCAGGGAAATATTGCATAACCCTAGATATTATACAGGGTTAGTTAAAAGTCCCGCACCACCTAAATGACTTTTGAAGCTTGTGCAAATCTAGCCTTTCAGGTAAAGCTTCCTGTAAAGCAGATTTGAATAATTTCAAGGGAAAAATTTTTCCGGGGCCGGGTATCGATCCCGGGACCTCTGGTTGAACGTACCAGCGCTCTGCCAACTGAGCTACCCGGGAACTCCACCCGACATCGTCTCAACTTTTCCCTTTATATCCACACAACTCGCGTGGGCTGACGAAACGCCAGAGACCCACATCGAGTGCACACAATCTCTGTGTGACTTGGAATTGTGGTTTTCTGTTAACGTACACAGTGACGTATATATTATGCAAATCTAGTCTTTCCGGTAAAGCTTCCTGTAAAGCAGATTTGAATAATTTCAAGGGAAAAATTGTTCCGGGGCCGGGTAGCTCAGTTGGCAGAGCGCTGGTACGTTCAACCAGAGGTCCCGGATCGATACCCGGCCCCGGAACAATTTTTCCCTTGAAATTATTTTTGAAGCATGTGTTTCAGTGACATGAAACTTGGTATGTGGGGATAACCATATACTAAGGACTCAATAATGGTATTACAGAGTTTTTTCTACTTCCGATTTAACCGGAAATAACTCCAAATCTCTTATTTTAAATGGAACACCCGATATATATTTTTATTTTTTAATAAAGCTCATTAAGAGCTTTTCGAAAATTACCCACACTTGATACTTCTGATACAAATTCAGTGCTGCTAAGTCAAGAAAAAAGAAAAGTGTATCGAATATTAAAATAATAAACGCACCACCTAAATAACTTTTGAAGCATACAGTTCAGTGACATGAAACTTGGTATGTGAGGATAACCATATGCTAAGAACTCAATAATGGCATTACCGAGTTTTTTCTAATTCTGGTTTAAGCGGAAGTAACTCCAACTCTCTTATTTGAAATGGAACACCCAATAATTTTTTTTATTTTTGAATGAAGCTCATTAAGAGCTTTTCAAAAAGCACCCACGCTCGATACTTCTGTACAAATTCAGTGTTGCTAAATAAAAATGGAAGTGGTGCAAGATATTCCTAAAGCCTGGTTAAATCATTCCTTAAATAGTTTCTATGATCGAGTGACACATTGTAAAGCAGCTGAGGTCTACCAATTTGAACACATAATTTAGAAGGTGAGCTAGCTTTGTTTTGTTTTTGTTAAGGAAGGAGTATTTTATTATTTTAATATTCGATATACTTTTCTGTTTTCTTGACTTAGCAACACTGAATTTGTACAAAGTATCGAGTGTGGGTACTTTTTGAAAAGCTCTTAATGAGCACTACTCAAAAATAAAAAAAAATATATTGAGTGTTCCATTTAAAATAAGAGAGTTGGAGTTACTTTCGGTTATACCGGAAGTAGAAATATCTCGGTAATACCATTATTGAGTTCTTAGTATATGGTTATCTTCACATACCAAGTTTCATGTCACTGAACCGTATGCTTCAAAAGTTATTTAGGTGATGCGGGACTTTTAACTAACCCTGTATAAATAAAACTGCGTGGGGATTGTTTATGACACTAGGCCCAGATTTCATTAGCATCGCTAACAGGATTTAATTTTGATCGAAGATCAGAAAATAACTGAGTTATATTAATTTATACTTATTATTTACACTTGTATTAGTGCTGGACTTAGGTCATAGAAAGATGTATTAAGAAATATATGAGGGAAATTCGTGTTTATGGCGAGTTGTTTGCAATACATTGTTCGATATTCAATTGTCTTGTTGATAATACACGCAACCAAAAGGGGATGGAGGAAAGCCCTATAATTGCTTGAAACGTTTACGCTGTTCGTGATTGTTATTGTTTACATGGTTGGTATTGTAAGGATGTGTCAAATTTCAAATACAATTATGATTATTTCTTTTCATTTATACATTTACACTCTCTAGATTAAATTTAACAAGGCGGAGCCTTGTCGTTAACTACTTCATAATCGCTTCCTCATTCCATGAGGCCAAGTCTGCAGACAACAATGCAATTGATAGTCGAAGCGATTCACACATCAGTATGACGCCAAAGAGTTGAATTGAAATTATTTAAATTGCAAATTACATACACATATTATATTTAAAATATAGTGTAGATCACACCCAACAAGGGATACTAAAAGTTAAGTGATAAAATAAAAAAAATTAAATAAACAAAAAAAACACTAGTCGAAAAAAGGAAAGATTAAACATCTTTAGAGAAAAATCAAATAATGGACAATTTAAATTTAAATATATATAATATTTAATTCTTTTTCTTTTTATTTTTCTTCTTCTTCTCTTCAAGTATTAGGCCAAATGGCCTATTACAATCTCACAGTTGAATTTTCAATCCAGCGCTTCTTTGGACGACCGAGAGATCTCTTCCCATTTGGACGATAGTGGAGCATGACTTTTGGGATTCTATCTCTATGCATGCGATGCAGATGGTTTATCCAGTTGTTCTGATAATGTTTTACGTGATTAATTACAGGTTCGAGTTGTAATTCTTCCATTACATCTTCATTGCGTTTGTGATTCCATTTCGTATATCCCGCCGTATATCTCATAAATTTCATTTCATTAGCCGTTATTCTGCTTTCGTCTTTCTTCCTCAATGTCCATGCCTCACTGCCGTAACAAAGTACAGGTCTCGCCAAGGTCTTGTAAAGGCGAATTCGAGTATGCCTTTGTACTAGGGGAGGTTTCATAATGTTGTTAATTATTCCCATTGTTTTGGTGTATTTAGAAATTTTCTGTGAAATGTCTACTTCATCGAAAAAAGATAATGTGTATCCCAGATATGTAAAACAATTTATCCTTTCTTTTATAATAGTATCCAATCTTAATATTTAATTCTGTTACTGAAAATGTTATTAACTTGACTTAATTCTGGATTTATCTTAATAAACTGATTATGTAATCTTTATCCCTAATATGAAGAATGAATTTGCTTAGATTTTGTATTGTATTCTATTCAAGTAAAAGAAGTAATCTATTTCGCCTAGTATTATGAATGTTTCTAGTTTATTTTTGTATTTACGATGATTTTCGTAAAACATGTTCGGCGTAATGAAATTGCAAATTTATTCAATATTATATTAGTACAAATAATGCAATATTTAAAGTTATTGAAAAATAATTGCAGAACTAGATCGAAGAGTGTCTTGGCATTTTCTTTGATATAAGAAAAGCGTTTGATTCTGTTAATCACAAAATCTTACTAGAAAAATTAAATATATTAGGTGGGAGAGGAAAAGCTTTATAATTATTAAGATCTTATCTGAATGATAGAATTCATATGACAAAAAATGACGATTTTCTTAGTGAACCTTGCATTATTCAAGGTCCTATTTTGTTTTTGATATATATTAATGATTTATTAACAATTGATTTACGAAAACATAAAGATGTCTTGTATTCCTACGCAGATGATACAGTATTATTGTTTGGGGGAAAATCTTGGTACAACATTTATTTTAACGCAAATAATGGTCTGAAATTAATAAAAACATGATTCGATTAGAATATTCTGTATCTTAACTAGTAAATTTTATAAATTGTCTACTTCTCCACTAAACATCAAACTACAAAAAATTAGTTATTTCGCATTTTGCTGTAATTGTCCAATTATAAATGAATCTTTAAATATTTAGGAATCATTACTGACAACCATCTGAAATGGATCAAACACATTAACTATGTTTGTAACAAATTACGTAGAATTATATATTATTTTGTTCAGTTACGTAATTACTGCGTATAGTTTAGTAGTAGTATTTATTTATTTATTTAACCTGGTAGAGATAAGGCCGTCAGGCCTTCTCTGCCCTCTACCAGGAGATTCCAACTACAATATCAACAATAAAATTACAATTAATATTAAATTTACAATTACAATTACAAATAATATTACAATTAGTATTAAATTTACAAATACAATAAAATCAAATAATAAAAGATTACCTGAATAATTAAAGCTAGATAATGTATCATAGAGAAACAAAGAATATTTTATATTTACTGAATTACAAATTAAATCTAGAATAACAAAATTGTATAGTGATGAAATTACTGAATATTGAAATATTTTGTGATAGGTTAAGAGAACTATTTACAAGAAATCAATTACTGACCAAGTGCCTAGTAAGTTTTCGTTTGAATTCAATTTTATTTCGACAGTCCCTGATGCTAGCAGGTAGCGAATTCCAGAGTCTTGGCAGGGCTATTGTGAAAGAAGATGAGTATGAGGAGGTGCGATGGGATGGTATTGTTAGTATTGTTTCATGACGAGAGCGTGTGTTCAGATTATAGTCGGAAGAAAGGTAAGTGAAGCGAGACGACAGGTACGAAGGAATAGAAGAGTTCAAGATTTCGAAGAGAAAGAGAAGTGAATGTAAATTTCTTTTCTTATCTAGTTTAAGCCAACCTATTGCTTCCAGGGATGGGGTAATATGATCATATTTACGAACATTGCTTACAAAACGTACACACAAATTATGAGCACGTTGAAGTTTCATTTTGTTGTCGCTGGAGAGGTCAGTCAGTAAAATGTCCGCATAGTCGAAATAGGGAAATGCAAGTGTCTGCACAAGGGACTTTTTTAAGCAAGAGGGAAGATGAACATTTATCCTTTTTAGCAATGGATAATAGAATAGACTTTTCTGCAGGTTTCTGCAGGTTACCTTGCTTTATTTCAGTCTATAACCCAGTATAGAATATTAGGATGGGAGAGAAAAGTAATTAAAATGAGTCCAAGAAAACTTATTGATTATCCTACCGAAAAATTGATTTTGAATTTAAATTCTTAAAAATACATCAAATTTATATAAATGCATTATTTAATAATAATAATAATAATAATAATAATAATAATAATAATAATAATAATAATGGTTTATTTTAACTGGCAGAGTTAAGGCCATTCGGCCTTCTCTTCCATTCAACCAGTATGATAGAAAATTACTACAATGCTATGAATATAACATAATTAATACAATACAATACTACAATACAAGACAATATAATACATAATCAATATAATACAATGACAATTCTTTTCATCTTCACAACACCAATAAAATAATTATGTAATAATAAATAATAATAATAATAATAATAATAATAATAATAATAATAATAATAATTAAATGTTATACATAAAATCGCACATATTTTCGATCATATACTCACAAACACAAAACCAAAGACATGGATACAATACATTAGTTTCAACACAAGTGTTTAACGAACACTACTTTTAATCATAGTAGAATATCGGCCCTAGAATTTATAAGAAATCAATAAAGAAATACCCTCTTTTATTTAACTACAGTAATTTTAGATTTAAATATATATGTAAGAAATTTGTTCTGAGTAAATATAATTTTTTTTTCAGATGTTATTTTATTGTAATTTATGCATGTAAATTAATTATGGGATGGGCATGTAGCACGTATGGGCGAATCAGAAATGCATATAGAGTTTAGTTGGGAGGCCAGAGGGGAAAAGACCTTTGGGAAGGCCGAGACGTAGATGGGAAGATAATATTAAAATGGATTTGAGGGAGGTGGGAAATGATGGTAGGGACTGGATTTATCTTGCTCAGGATAGGGACCAATGGCGGGCTTATGTGAGGGCGGCAATGAACCTCCGGTTTCCTTAAAAGCCAGTAAGTAAGTAAGTAAGTAAAAATTTATTATGTATCGAATCCTTCCCTGAGCACGAGAACACACTCTTTCAAGAAAGTGTTAGAATTTTGTACATTCACAATTTCATTGCATTATATTTTTCTGGCAATAAACTTATTATTATTATTATTATTATTATTATTATTATTATTATTATTATTATTATTAACACAAAATTCTTAAAAAAAATCAAATCCGTTTGTAATCAACAGACTTTGACAAATAAACTTTAATTATTATTTTTTTAAGCAAAGACAACGGAATAACATACAATTTAAGACTTTGAAACTGAAATGAATAATAATATGTAATTACTGAGAATGGATTCATTTACAAATTAATACCACAGTTACGCTCTCCGGAACTAGACTATTTTTGTCTTCACACTCCCCGCATTTATTAATCACTGCCATTTGTGTACGAAGGATAAATTTTCATTGAATGAAAGTCTATTTGAATAATTCGTTAAACTTTTAAACTTGAGTTGTCACTTTCACTTGTTTTCCTATCCTGTCTTATCACGGGTGGTTGTCTATAATTTTATTTCAGTCATCCAAGGCCTACTGTAATTATCGACATCACCGTATTAACAAAAAGTGTGACCAGAATTCTCGAAGCTTTAAAAAAGATACGGAAGAACAGAACAAAAAAAAAAATGAAATACGTACAGAAAATTTAAAAAATGAAGAGATAGAGAGATATAGCGATGTGGTGGCTAAAATTTTTCTCATATAAACCCGCTAAAGAGAATAAAGAAACATTTTTTTTACCACCAAACAAAAAAAAAAAGTTGGAAATTAATTACGACAGACCATAATTCCACGAATGTAATTACAAGAGATTTGGGATATCTGAAGTTGTAATTAAAAAAAAAGCTTTTATCTTATTTATTTACTTCTTTACAGAGAAATGTAACATATGTGATTATATCAATTTTCCTCTAGAAGAGCCTACAAGAGAAGCAAAATGAAATCCATGTTCCATACAGTTAGTTGATGTTTAATATTTACTCATTTAAAACTCTGTGAAGACGAAACTCTTGAAATGCTCTGAACTTTACCAAATTAACCAGTAGTGCTACGTGGTACGTATCAGGTGACTAGGAGGCGGGAAGCTACCTAAGTTCATTGTGGGATTCCCAAAGAAAATTGTACATCGCAGAATTGCCAAGTTTTATGCTCGTAAGTTCTTAACAAGCTGTTTACAAGACTTTTGAGCAGCTAAAATTCTATCGTTGCCTTTAATTCATTACTGCAATATGCCGTTGCTATGGCTTCCTACAAATTCGTTGCGCTTCTGTTCTCTGCGATTTTGGTTTATGGCGGCTTCCTTGATTTATGACGCGTTGTAAACAACGGTCAAGTCCAACTTGTGAATTGTTTGTGTTTGAAGGGGTGTACGGTATTCCGCTGTTTTCTATGTCAATTTGAATCTCTCAGCCTACTTTCGGATTATACAGTATGTTTTTCGTCTTTCGCGATAATTAAATCATTTATCGCGATGCGAAGTATTCCTCTATGAATTAAGTGAAGCTTTTGTCTACAATTATTTATTAAGCTAAGTTTTTGTCTATGATTATTCAATTCACGGCTCCCTTATTCTCCAAAGCGCTAAATTGATATAGGGGAGTAGTGGGTACAGTGAGACACAAAATATTAAGACATATGTATGCAAGTGATAATTCAAGTACTTTTAAAATCAAGTGCAATAGAAATAGACATTAAAAAATGGAGTAGAATAATACATAAACAAAAATGTTAATAGATAAAGGACATAATATACAATGCGTGTTTGTAAAAAAAAAAAAAAATGCAAATGTCTCACTGATCCCATTCAGGAGGGTACAGTGAGACACCACAGTGTCTATTAACGGACATTGAAATGATTTACATTTATTTCAAAAGAAAGGAAAGCTTGCTGTCTCTTTATCTTGGCATGTTCTGTAGGCTTATTTAGAATCATTTTGATGTCTGACTTCGAAACCTTTGAAGCATCTGGAACATTTGGAGAAGTGAATTTTCCATGACATTTCAAACTTTTGCGAAAAATGACATTTCAAACTTTTGCGAAAAAATGAAATTAATTTTTGATGACAACAAAGCTTATAATTATAAGAATGTAATATAATTCTTTATTATTTTTAACATTTTCTTAAATTTTGTGAATAATTTTTTATTTATGAAACCATTAAAATGTAATGTATCCATTATTTTAAGCTACAGTTCCTAAATTGGTTACTAGTATGTTCATTTTTAATGTTAGTTACTAAAGGTAAATGTAATATAATTACAGTTTGTTTTTGCGAATCATTGGTACGTGGGGACAGTGAGACGTCTCAGTATACCCTTCAATGGCATGTCTCACTGTTCCCTTTACGCAAAGTTCGTTTAAAAATGACGCCATCACTTCAAAATTAAAACAAGAAGGACGAAACTTTGCGAAACATAATCTCAAATACCATAGTATTAAGTAACAAGAGATTCATATTCATATCTCATTTGTATATCCAATATAACCTCCATTAAACACAAGCCAAAATTTTACTTCTAGAGTGAAAAATTACGAATTATTTTTCATCACTTACCTTTATAATTAGAATCAAATCGAGCATGAAAATACTGTTACTTTACTCATGCAACATACAACTCCACTGTTACCAACATTTCAACATCAAAATTTACCATCTAATAAAAAATGTCTCACTGTTCTCCCTGTCTTATTGTACCCACTTCTCCTCTACTGAAGTATTTCTCTTTGTTTTGTGCTGTACCGCAGCCATTTTAAATTAACCATCCATGCTGTTAGAATTAGCAACGTTGGCATAGGTCTGAGACTCCGAGCTGAAGTTTAAAATGCGGGAGACGATCGAAGATCGTACTGAAACTTTAGTTTAAATTTTTTTAAGGGAGATATTGTTTTTGCGCAACAGCTTTCATCTTTTTACTGTGTTACAGGAAAAATATAAAAGTAAAATTACAATAGTCCACACCTGTGGAGTAACGGTCAGCGCGTCTAGCCGCGAAACCAGGTGGCCCGGGTTCGATTCCCGGTCGGGACAAGTTACCTGGTTGAGGTTTTTTCCGGGGTTTTCCCTCAACCCAATATGAGCAAATGCTGGGTAACTTTCGGTGTTGGACCCCGGACTCATTTCACCGGCATTATCACCTTCATCCCATTAAGACGCTAAATAACCTGAGATGTTGATAAAGAGTCGTAAAATAACTAACTAAAAAAATACTATAATCTTTTTTATACTTATTTAACCTACCTAACCTAAGAATTTTTACATTTAATTTTAGATGTACAGTCCTAGAAAAAAGTTTTGCCGCACAGATACTTTATATTATAAGTCCCAGGAAGGAGGCAGTACAGACGATCAGACAACGAAACAAAACGTTACATTTGTTCGGATCAAATTTCTGCACATGAAAGGAAAAAGCTAAAATTCTTTAAAGCATCTATTAGAGGAAATGATACTGAAGGATATGCTACTGGAGCTAAATAACAGCTGTTAGCAGTATGGGATGAAGATAAATGCAAACAAGACGAAGAACATGAACAAAGGAAGAAAAATACAAAAGGTAAACTTGTGAATTCTATATGAGGCAGTAGAGCAAGTGGACAGCTTCAAATACCTGGGGTGTACTATAAGCAGTAACATGAGCTGCTGCCAGGAAGTCAAAAGGAGGATAGCAATGGCAAAGGAAGCTAATAGGAGCATTTTCTGCGGACCTCTGGAAAATAACTGAGGGAGAAACTAGTGAAGTGCTTTGTGTGAAGTGTGGAAATCTAGGGGGCAGAAATATGGACATTACGACGAAGTGAAGAGAAGCGACTAGAAACATTTAGAAGAATGTAGCGTGTAAAGTCGACAGAAAGAATAAGAAACAAAGCTGTGTTGGAAAGAGTGGGTGAAGAAAGAATGATGCTGAAACTGATCAGAAAGAGAAAAAGAAAGGAACTGTTAGGGTCACTGGTTGAGATGAAACTGCCTACTGAAGGATGCACTGGAAGAAACGGTGAACGGGAGAAGAGTTCGAGGCAGAAGAAGATATCAAATAAAAGACGACATTAAGATATATGGATCATATGCGAAGAGTAAGAGCAAGGCAGAAAATAGGAAAGAATGGAGAATGCTGTGTTTGCAGTGAAAGACCTGTCGTTGGGCAAGATACTGTGAATGAATAAATTGGTTATGATTTCATGGTTACTCATTTCAACTTTTTCTAACAGATTTTTTGATTTTGGCCATTTAGACGGTGATGAAATCGTGATTATGAATAGTGAAGTGCTTTGTGTGGAGTGTGGCATTGTATGAGACTGAAACATGGACATTACGACGAAGTGAAGAGAAGCGAATAGATTCATTCATTCATTCATTCATTCATTCATTTATTTTATTCCATAGATCTTACATGAGCAATGAAGCTTTAAGATGTGGAATGTGGATATGGAGAAGAATGGAACGTGTGAAGTGGACAGACAGAATAAGAAACGAAGCTGTGTTGGTAAGAGTGGGTGAAGAAGGAATGATGCTGAAACTGATTAGAAAGAGGAAAAGCAATTCGTTAGGTCACTGACTGAGAAGAAACTGCCTACTGAAGGATGCACTGAAAGGAATGGTGAAAGGGAGAAGAGTTCGAGGTAGAAGAAGATATCAGATGATAGACGACATTAAGATATATGGATCATATGAGGAAACGAAGAGGAAGGCAAAAAATAAGAAAGATTGGAGAATGCTGGGTTTGCAGTGAAAGACCTGCCCTAGAGCAGAACACTAATACACTCTTGTCTTAAATTGACTGAGCATATTGGAAATTAAAATTTAATCAATGGCTTTCCCAAAACACTCTATGAAATGATTTATATAAAACAATTTTTTATATCGAAAAGGAAGCAAAAACGAGCAAAATTGTATACAATTTTTTAAAAATATCTCAAAGAATAACCTCCTGAAATTAATGACATTACTTACGGTTTATGCTGTATAGCCGTTGTAGGAAGAAATTCTCAGAAGAATAAATTAATTTAAGTCCTTCAAAATAGGAAACAAAATGGTGAAAAGCTCTATGAGCGGATCTATTCTTGGCAACGTCACTGAAACACGTCAAAAGTATTCTTTTCCCCCCATTTCAGTGCTATTTACGAATGCAGCGAGCATAAAAGCACTCCGGCTGCGTCATATAATCATTTCGCCAATAATAATTACATGGCGACGTGTCTTATTAACTCGTTGTAACGTTAAAACTTCATAACGCTGAAACATTTTCCGTGTAAAGTTGTTGTTGATATGCTTAATGAAGGAATAATTGAATTTTGCTCACTAGGTTCTGCCAGTTGGAAAGTCAATAATTACTGATAGACCAGAGATTGTATGATATTGTTGTTTCATGTAGAATCGATACACGTGCAATGTTTATTAGTTTGCAGCACTGAATTTGTTATCGCTGTTCTTTTGTTTATGAAATGATTTCACTGTTGCTAAATAGGACATGGATTTGCTATTTTTGGTGTGAAGATGTATGAAAGTAGTTAAAATGTTAATCCCACGCAAACGTTTCTCAGCCAATGAACGAGCTCATTGACGCTAGATGACCAATGAGAATCGGATTAAATCGATAGTTAAAAGTATGCTGTTCAAAATTAATTATTGAAAGTTTTTCTTCCTACGTTCATTTGTTTCATTTTTATCGTCTCTGTTTCCATGTATCAGCAATCAAGCAATTACGTCAGACTCGGTGTTTCAACATACAACAATAATTAATTACAATAATTGCACAATTAATTATTATAAGTAAAAATCTATACTAATAATAAATCTGTAGCCAAAATTTTTCTGGTAATTTTCGGTTTTCCAAAAATAATTGGTGTTAACATGTATAATTAACCATCCTGAAACCGAAACTCGCCTTTTTGAAATTTTTGTTTGTATGTCTGTCTGTCTGTCTGTCTGTCTGTCTGGATGTTTGTTACCTTTTCACGCGATAATGGCTGAACCGATTTATATGAAAATTGGAATATAAATTAAGTTCGTTGTAACTTAGATTTTAGGGTATATGGCATTCAAAATATAGCATTTAAAAGGGGGGTTATAAGAGGGCTTGAATTAAATACATCGAAATATCTCCGTTATTATTCATTTTCATGAAAAATATTACATAACAAAAGTATTTTTAAAGGTGATTTCCGATAAGTTTTTATCCCATGAAAAATTTTGATAGGACTGATATTTAATGAGATAAATGAGTTTTAAAATTAAAATAACGCCATCTAAGGCGCTGCAATTAAATAAAAACAAATGACTTCGCCTATAAGGGGCCTTGGACAACGACATGTATAATTAACCATCCAGAAACCGAAAATCCCTGTTTTGAAATTTTTGTTTGTATGTCTGTCTGCCTGTCTGGATGTTCTCTGAACCAAATGATCATATTTTAATTATCTGCATGTAATAACAATTAAGAAACATGTTAAAGGAATTTTCATTGCACCAAATGAGTGCTCTCTGGACCAAAATGATCGTATTTTAATTATTTAAATACAATTTAAATTAAGTAACATATTAAACGATTTATCCTTCTATGAAACACGAATGTTCCCTATACCAGATGTCCTATTTTAATTATGTAATTAGTTTATATTTATTTTTAACAAGTGCAGCGGAGCGCACGGGTACAGATAGTGTTTACAATAAAATTAAACATATTGAAAATTATAGATAAGCAATGATAAAAAAAGTTCAAAATAAAGTCCTGTTATAACTTCAAATGTTCAGTTGTTTTTATTCGAAGGAGCCTTTTATACTTATCATCTCTGCTTCGATTCGACTGTTTTTCTGGATCGCTTCCCTAGCATTTGTTTAATTTTATCGCTTCCCTAGCATTTGTTTGTTTTTATCACTACTCTAGCATTTGTTTCTTTGTTTGCCAACATTTCAAACTGCAAATTCTTTTCGGTACTATAAAACATGCTTTGCGATCGTCATTTGTTTACAGCATAAAAGTCAACTGAAAATGGCTGCTCAGTTCTAACGTTTTGGTGAAGCTAATATTAGTGAAATAGAATTTCAGTAAGTCAATTGATATTTTATTGTATTGGAGTACTTTATTTCTTCTAATCTTTATATACTTTCTTCTAATCGTGTAATAGTGAATTAAATTGCACTAGAGTTTTGATTTCCTCTAGATAAATCAAAACCTCTAGTGAAATTACTATAGATAAAATATCACTTGAATATATCTTTAGTTTTCCACGCGTGACAACATTAAAACAAAATATTTTACGAACATTTTTAAATCAGTATTTCAGTCAAAACGCTTAATTTTGTATATAGGGACTTAAATGAACACTTTTTTCTTTCAATATCCTTTGTACCGATCGACCCTACAGGTAATAGTGATTTCTGTCAGGTTTCAGTGACAATGGAACATATTTTATTACGTTGTTCTAGTTACCATGGTGACTAGAATATGATCGACATTACGTGACTTTCATGAAATGATTTTAATTGTGTAACCGCTGTTTTCAATTTTTTTCTTTTGACAAGCACAGGTGTAGATGAGGTGACGTGTGTATTAAACAGTATTGACCCATTTTAACTGTCCTCCAGACATTATATCTGCTATATTTCAAATATACGAGTATGTACCTAATCTGTAATTACAATTCGAGCCTCTTGCATCCGAAAGTTTAATGGATTTAATTAGACAAAACTTGTCATTTGTTCAATTTTCAGTATTTTTTCCAGGCCTAACATTCCTTAACCGAGCGAGTTGGCTCAGACGGTAGCGTTTGAGATTCGCATTCCGGAGGTCCCGAGTTCAAACCTCGTGGCCTTCCAGTCTTACTGGAGATTTTATGATTTCCTTCAATTACAAAGGGAAATGCCGGATTGGGAATTTACATACCATGATTCATCACCGCTTCGATCACCAATGTCACAAACATTAATCAAAATCTTTAATCAGTTACAAGACCACAAGCCAACTACAACACACAATAGAAAACGAGAGCTGAACAATAGTAAGTAACAGGAAGTAACAGTAAAGCGTGTATAAAACAAAACACTGCCAAGTTTTATTATACCGTGTGCTAATTTCAAAACGCGTCCCAACTTGAATTATTTTAAATGTGTAGGGGACACGAGTTTAAGAAAAAAAAACACACCTGTATTTGTCTTCGAGGGAAAAGTTTAAAACCATTCCTGATTCAATTTTCTGTTTCACCCCTTCATCCTGACCCCAACTTATGAATTTCAAATTGCACTCCTATCTTCGGACACATTATTTTGAAAGGGATGACAAATTCTATCCGTTTCATAAATAAATAAGTAAATAGATAAATAAAAAATATATGAATAGATAGACAGATAAATAGATAGATAGATAGATAGATAGATAGATAGATAGATAGATAGATAGATAGATAGATAGATAGATAGATAGATAGATAGATAAATAGATAGATAGATATAGATAGATAGATAGATAGATAGATAGATATAGATAGATAGATAGATAGATAGATAGATAGATAGATAGATAGATAGATAGATAGATAGATAGATAGATAGATAGATAGATAGATAGATAGATAGATAGATGAATAATAGATAGATAGATAGATAGATAGATAGATAGATAGATAGATAGATAGATAGATAGATAGATAGATAGATAGATAAATAAATAAATAAACGAAAATATAAATAAATGAATATATAAATAAACGAATATATATAAATAAATACATAAATAAATAAATAAATAATTAAACGAATGTATGACTGAAAAAAATGAATGAATAAATGAATAAGTAAATAAATAAATAATTCAATAAATAAATAAATAAATAATTAAATAAGTAAATAAATGTATGACTGAAAAAATGAATGAATGAATAAATGAATAAGTAAATAAATAAATAAATAAATAAATAAATAAATAAATAAATAAATAAATAAATAAATAAATAAATGAATAAATCAATAAATAAATAAATAACTAAATAAATAAATAAATATAATAAAAGAATGAATGACTGAATAAATGAATAAGTAACTAAGTAAATAAATAAATAAATAAAAATGAATATATGAATAAATAAATTAATAAATAAATAAATAAATAAGTAAATAAATAAATAAAATAATGAATAAATAAATACATAAATAAGTAAATAAATAAATATATAAATCAATAGATACATAAAACAATAAATAGATAAATAAATAAATAAATAAATACATTAATCAAGAGATAAATAGACAAATAAATAGATAAATATACAAGTAAATAAATACATAAATAAGTAAATAGATAAATAAATAGATAGATAAATAAATAGATAAATAAATAAATAGGTAGGTAGGTAGGTAGATAGATAGATAGATAGATAGATAGATAGATAGATAGATAGATAGATAGAAAGGTAAATAGATAGATAGATAACAGACAGATAACAGACAGACAGATAGAAAATGAAATAAATAAATATATAAATAAAAATAGATAAATAAATAAAAAATAAATAAATAAATAAATAAATAAATAAATAAATAAATAAATAAATAAATAAATAAATAAATAAATAAATAAATAAATAAGTAAATAAATAAATCGAATGCGTTTCTGAGCTAGTCAAAATGCATAATTTAATCAACGGTGCTATTCAAACATTCCGCTAGCCCACGCTAAAGCGTGCTAAACTGAATCGACTGGTTATTGTAAATTTATATCATATTATATCATATGGCTGACACTGGTTTATGAATACGAAAAACGTTAGTTCGCTGATCATCCAGCGGAAGCCCGCGCTAAGACTGTCTATGAATACGGCCCTTAAAGTTTAGTTGATATTAGACCGCACTATGAAGATAACTTAATGTGTGTGTTAGAAAATAAATCTGTTGTTTGCCTGGTATGACTGGAGTTCCTGTTGCCGTGGAATTGTCTAGCGTATTTCTTTAAGTTTGTTTATTCACGGTTTAACATCTTAGGTTATACAGCGTGTGTAGGATCTTCGAGTATTTATCAGTAGGCCGTGAAGCATTGCTGTGATTCTGTTTCTACTGTCATTTGTCATAAATGGCTCGTATGAGAGCCATCTACATAGAAAGCCGGAGCCTTGGGGTCGGCAACACTGTAAATAACTGTCAAGCGGAGGCCTACGATAAAAAAGCACGTGTTTGTGTTAATGTCGATTTTCAATCTAAATGAATGTTATAACGAAAATGTGTGTCGATGAAATTATGTTCGCGATCGTACCAAAACGTTCATTGTTTATGTATTATAAACTAAGTGGGTATTGGCGATAAAAGCAGAACAATAAATGAGAAAAGGGTTTTTCATCCCCTTTAAAATTACTTATCTCAAGATAGGAGATGCAATTTGAAATGCAAAAGTGAGGTGGGTGGGAAGTGGTGGAAAAGAAAATTCACTCAGCAGTGATTTTGGACTCCGTCGTCGAAAACTAAATCGACGTGTTTTTCCTCAAAATTCTGTCTCCTGCACGTATAAAATTAATCAAGGTGAGAAATTTTGAAATGAAAAATTAGCTTGTGTTTATGAATAACGCTCAAAAAATCATTTATTTATTTATTCATTCATGTATTTATTTATTTTTTATTTATTATTTATTTATTCATCACTGAACCGTATGCTTCAAAAGTTATTTAGGTGGTGCGTTTATTATTTTAATATTCGATACACTTTTCTGTTTTCTTGACTTAGCAACACTGAATGTGTACAGAAGTATCGAGTGTGGGTAATTTTTGAAAAGCTCTTAATGCGCACTATTCAAAAATAAAATCATATATTGGGTGTTCCATTTAAAATAAGAGAGTTGGAGTTACTTTCGGTTAAACCAGAAGTAGAAAAAACTCGGTAATACCATTATTGAGTTCTTAGCATAAGGTTATCCTCACATACCAAGTTTCATGTCACTGAACCGTATGCTTCAAAAGTTATTTAGGTGGTGCGTTTATTATTTTAATATTCGATACACTTTTCTGTCTTCTTGACTTAGCAACACTGAATTTGTACAGAAGTATCGAGTGTGGGTACTTTTTGGAAAGCTCTTAATGAGCACTATTCAAAAATAAATATATATTCCATTTAAAATACGAGAGTTGGAGTTACTCCCCACATACCAAGTTTCATGTCACTGAATCGTATGCTTCAAAAGTTATTTAGGTGGTGCGGGACTTTTAACTAACCCTGTATACACATCAAGAATTATAATATGAACAATTATCAGAACAATAGTTTTATTAATTCTGCTAATTGGTTTATATCACGAATGAAACCAAGTATTGTTTTGAAAAAATTTTTTCTTTATTGGTTCTATGTATATACTTTGTAATGGATTTTCTTATTACTTGCTGGTAATTCGACTCAGCTGCTTTATAATGTGTCACTCGATCATAGAAACCATTTAAGGAATGATTTAACCAGGTTTTAGGAATATCTTGCACCACTTCCATTTTTATTTAGCAACACTGAATTTGTACAGAAGTATCAAGTGTGGGTACTTTTTGAAAAGCTCTTAATGAGCACTATTCAAAAATAAAAATATATATTGGGTGTTCCATTTAAAATAAGAGAGTTGAAGTTAGTTCCGGTTAAACCGGAAGTAGAAAAAACTCGGTAATACCATTATTGAGTTCTTAGTATATGGTTATCCTCACATACCAAGTTTCATATCACTGAACCACATGCTTCAAAAGTTATTTGGGTGGTGCGGGACTTTTAACTAAACCTGTATAATAATTGTTATTGGTAATAATAGTGCAATTTCTACATCAAAGTTTCACTAGCAAAACGATTTTAAAATATTTTCAGTCTTTGATTTATTATGTTTTTTTTATAATCCAGATTAAAGGCTAAAGTAAAAATGCTGACGCATCCTTTAATGTACAGTACTGAATTGTCACTTTCTTGCTGTAGCATTACGATAATTAATAACATAATATCATCTTTTGTTCTCTCTACTAATCACTGACATGTTACTTTGACACATCTTGCTCCATATGCTAATTAGCGATACGTCACTTTGCCACCTCTCGTCGTGTATGCTAATGATTGCCTTGTCATTTGTAACCTCTTGATATATCTATTAATCACGGACATGTCACTTCGTTACCTATTGATATAATATACCCTAAAGCAGGGGCGGCTCGTCCATAAAAGCTGCGGAGCTGCAGCACTCCCTGCTTTGACAGGAAAATAAAAATAATATTTATTTTAATTTGTAGAAGAATTGTTACAGCTTTTATTGGTAAATTGTTTTATATTCCATTTGGCCGGGAATATGTACTATTATCTTATGTATAATCTTTTTGCGCGTCGACTGTATTGGAATTGACACAGCATTCAAAGCCATCCTGGGATATGCAGGGTGGGACAGCTCGTAGAGAGTGTGTCTTGCTTGGTCAGGGGGTAGAGAGGTGAAGGGAAGCAGAGGGAAACTGCCGCTGTTTAAAACCCATATTTCAATGCAGTGGCTTGCAGAGCCAGGCTACAAGGGAAGATCTTTCCTCTCCTCCCACACCGCTATTGTAATGCTGCGTCAAATGGATTCTCTATTCCCTTGAAACTTAATGGCAAAATTTTTATTTACTTATTGTTGTAGAATCTTATCGAGTTAATATAACGAAATTAATATTCTCTTTTGCCTTATTATTACGTATATATCCAGCCTCCAACAGAACCTAATATTTTCCTTAACTCAAAATGATTGGACGAGTAGAATGCTTTTGATATAGCACGTAAAATTCGAAAGAGACTTCTTTTCCAGTTTTAGAAAATTGTTGACCACAGTATATCTGAGTGTTGCTTTGGTGTGACGTCTTAATACCGTAACTTAACCAGTGCAAATTTGCAAGCATGAGTGTGTGTGAATTACAGAATATTAATTGTATTTTTCTCAACTTTCCCTTGCGGAGAAGATTGATGTAATGAAGTGAAATTAAAGGGTCGTCCGTTACCCGACTTAAATCTTACTCAAGGTTCATCCAGCCGAAATAGTGCATATATGTAAGGAAGTATAACAATGAAATTTACGCTAAGCATTTGTGGTTACGTGGATGTGAACAAAAAAAAAATCTGTATTTTGTTTTCCTTGCCTCCTCTTCGGTGGTGATACTGCATAGACTAGGAGTGGAGTGACACATTTAGGACATTTGCCCCTAAAAAGTAAAATGCACGAATCTTCGCAGTCTCACCTGAAAAATGTTGTTTCATTGGCTATGTTAGGCAAAACTAATATTGCTGTGCAATTAAATGAAACGAACACTAACATTCTCAAACATAATCAATAAGTGAAAAAAAATCGTGAAATTATAAAAAAAAAAAATTGATTGTATCAAATTTTGTGGCCAATATGAACTTCCCCTTAGGGGAAATGATGAAAAAACGATTCGAAGAACCCTGATGTGTTTCGTGGGTTGCTACAATTCGTGAGTAATCTAAACGAGCCTCTCAAAAATAATTTGGAACATGCCACTGTTTAAAGGTAATTCTAAGACAATTCAGAATGCACTGGTAGTTTGCAAGTTGAGTGTCTGCCGATCTGAAATTCAGACTGAAATGGATGGTATTATTTTTTTTTTAGCGATTAGTAAATGTTGCCACAGACATCTATCAACAAAGTCAGGAAGTTTTGGTTTTTCAATATGTAGTGCATTTATTTTTGTCCTATACTTATTAGTAATGGTATCAAGAAGTGAAATTTGTATGTACCGAAATCTACTGCAGCTCTCCCAATCCACAAGTTCACGAGCCGCCACTGCCCTAAAGCCAATATTTTTGGATTCCAGGTCGATTCGTCCACAGCACAATATCCAATATACAGAAAGTTCACTACAAAAATGTCCAGAACAAAACGTCCGATCAAATAAGGCCACTAGTCAAAATGTCCACAAGTCAAAATATGCAATATACAATATGCTATGCACAGACACGATTATTCAATATTCTTTTCGAAGAGATACACCTCCAAGATTCCCATCTTCTATGTGAAATTCCTATAAAATAGCGTTACAAGGTGTTCATAGAACCAATAATGTAGTGAAAGATCTAAATTCTAATTTTCAAAAAATGGTTTCTGGATATCACGTCAGTATTTGGAGATTTTATAAGAAACAAAACACAAGAACAGAATGAGAAAGAGAATACCATAGCCTAAGTTCACAATGGGTCACATAAACGTAAGACATCCCGTAAACAAGAAGTTTATTACAAATCAGCTGCGAATTGAAGGGATTGCACAGCAATAAAATGAATGTAAGGACAAGAATCATGTGAAACAATATCTGACGGCACTTTCATATCATATGCAGCTGCTTGCTGGCCACAGTGAGGAAGAAAATTAGAAAATAAAATACATTACAGACTATTGTAAATTAGCTTACATTTCATTGTTAAATTTTTAATTGATATGTAAGTACGGAAGAAAATTAGAAAATAAAATACGTTACAGGATATTGTAAATTAGCTTACATTTCATTGTTAAGTTATTAATTTGTATGTAAGTACGGAAGAAAACTAGAAAATGAAATACGTTACAGGATATTGTAAATCAGCTTACATTTCATTGTTAAATTATTTATTGATACGTAAGTACGGAAGAAAATTGGAAAATAAAATACGTTACAGAATATTTTAAATTAGCTTACATTTCATTGTTAAATTATTAATTGATATGTAAGTACGGAAGAAAATTAGAAAATACAACACGTTACAGGATATTGTAAATTAGCTTAAATTTCATTGTTGAATTATTAATTTATATGTAAGTACGAAGAAAATTAGAAAATAAAATACATTACAGAATATTGTAAATTATCTTATATTTCATTGTTAAATTATTAATTTATATGTAAGTACGGAAGAAAATTATAAAATAAAATACATTACAGAATATTGCAAATTAGCTTATATTTCATTGTTAAATTATTAATTTATATGTAAGTACGGACAAAAATTAGAAAATAAAGTACATTACAGAATATTGTAAATTAGGTTACATTTCATTGGTAAATTATTAATTTTTATGTAAGTACGAAAGAAAATTATAAAGTGAAATACGTTACAGAATATTGTAAATTAGCTTACATTTCAGTGTTGAATTATTTATTGATGTATAAGTACGGAAGAAAATTAGAAAATAAAATACGTTACAGGATATTGTAAATTAGCTAACATTTCATTGTTAAATTATTTATTGATGTGTAAGTACGGAAGAAAATTATAAAATGAAATACGTTACAGAATATTGTAAATTAGCTTACATTTCATTGTTAAATTATTAATTTATATTTAAGTACGGAAGAAAATTATAAAATAAAATACGTTACAGAATATTGTAACTTAGCTAATATTTCATTGTTAAATTATTAATAGATATGTAAGTACGAAAGAAAATTAGAAAATAAAATACGTTACAGAATATTATAAATTAGCTTACATTTCATTCTTAAATTATTAATTTACTTACTTACTTACTGGATTTTAAGGAACCCGGAGGTTCATTGCCGCCCTCACATAAGCCCGCCATTGATCCCTATCCTGAGCAAGATTAATCCAGTCTCTACCATCATATCCCACCTCCCTCAAATCCATTTTAATATTATCTTCCCATCTACGTCTCGGCCTCCCCAAAGGTCTTTTTCCCTCCGGCCTCCCAACTAACACTCTATATGCATTTCTGGATTCGCCCATACGTGCTACATGCCCTGCACATCTCAAGCGTCAGGTTTAATGTTCCTAATTATGTCACGTGAAGAATACAATGCGTACAGTTCTGCGTTGTGTAACTTTCTCCATTATCCTGTAACTTCATCCCTCTTAGCCCCAAATATTTTCCTAAGAACCTTATTCTCGAACATCCTTAACCTCTGCTCCTCTCTCAAAGTGAGTGCCCAAGTTTCACAACCATACAGAACAACCGGTAATATAACTGTTTTATAAATTCTAACTTTCAGATTTTTTGACAGCAGACTGGATGACAAAAGCTTCTCAACCGAATAATAACAGGCATTTCCCATATTTATTCTGCGTTTAATTTCCTCCCGAGTGTCATTTATATTTGTTACTGTTGCTCCAAGATATTTGAATTTTTTCACCTCTTCGAAGGATAAACCTCCAATTTTTATATTTCCATTTCGTACAATATTCTGGTCACGAGACATAATCATATACTTAGTCTTTTCGGGATTTACTTCCAACCCTATCACTTTACTTGCTTCAAGTAGAATTAATAAATTATTAATTTATATGTAATAAATATTGTTCTGAAGATTCATAACATATTTAACAACTCTGGACATTTTTGATAATTGCTATTTAATAACTTGACATTTTTGATACTGGACATTAATGATAATAGACATTTTTGAATTCCCAATAACAAATCCAGATTTTTGAAAACATTATTTGTTATATTAAAAATAAGTGATTAAGTCGAGTTATGACTGATTGTTACTCCTAAATGTTTTACACAATATATTGATATGTTGATGATATGGGTAATAAAAATGAGAAGTGAAGATGTTGTAAAATGGTGTTTTGTCGTTACCAGGTGTCAAACAACGAAACTAACCAGTTACTGTGTAACGTGAAAGCACAGCGACAGCTGACAGATTACGCAAGTCCTCTTTTTCCTTGGTTCGCTCAGTGGACGAGGTGAGTCTGTCTTGTTGCGGGCTCAGCTGTAATGTCAGCGCGAGGGATCATGGGAAATGACCGGCTCGACTCCTATATCCTGCGGGCAATAACGCTCCCTAATCCTGATTTCTTCAGCTGCAGCTATGCAACGAGTTTGCTATTGATCACAGCTTAAATCCTGCCTCCAGCAACACGAGCTAAATTAACAGGAAAGTGCTTCCACAACAGCCCCGGGACACCATCACTTCCGAGTGACACGAAACTGCGTAACATAATCACATATCATCATCATCATCATCACCATCATCATCATCATCATCATCATCATCATCATCATCATCATCATCATCTCGCTATTGAAATTGTATGGTTGTGGAAACAATGATATCAAATTCTTTTCGCATACTAATGTTAAGAAAATGTTGAGAAGATTAACTCCGTACGTAGATGAAATTATTGGGGATATCAGTGCGGTTTTCGGCGTAATAGATCGACTATAGATCAGATTTTTTGTATTCGACAGATAATGGAGAAAAAATGGGAGTATAAGGGTACAGTACATCAGTTATTCATAGATTTCAAAAAAGCATATGACTCGGTTAAGAGAGAAGATTTATATAATATTCTTATTGAATTTGGTGTTCCCAAGAAACTAATTCGATTAATTAAAATGTGTCTGAGTGAAACATACAGCAGAGTCCGTATAGGACAGTTTCTATCTGATGTTTTTCCAATTCACTGCGGGCTAAAGAAGGGAGATGCACTATCACCTTTACTTTTTAACTTCGCTTTAGAATATGCCATTAGGAAAGTTCAGTATAACAGGCAGGGTTTGGAATTGAACGGGTTACATCAGCTGCTTGTCTATGCGGATGACGTGAATATGTTAGGAGAAAATCCACAAACGATTAGGGAAAACACGGAAATTTTACTTGAAGCAAGTAAATCGGTCGGTTTGGAAGTAAATCCCGAAAAGACAAAGTATATGATTATGTCTCGTGACCAGAATATTGTACGAAATGGAAATATAAAAATTGGAGATTTATCCTTCGAAGAGGTGGAAAAATTCAAATATCTTGGAGCAACAGTAACAAATATAAATGACAATCGGGAGGAAATTAAAAGCAGAATAAATATGGGAAATGCGTGTTATTATTCGGTTGAGAAGCTCTTATCATCCAGTCTGCTGTCAAAAATCTGAAAGTTAGAATTTATAAAACAGTTATATTACCGGTTGTTCTGTATGGTTGTGAAACTTGGACTCTCACTTTGAGAGAGGAACATAGGTTAAGGGTGTTTGAGAATAAGGTTCTTAGGAAATATTTGGGGCTAAGAGGGATGAAGTTACAAGATAATGGAGAAAGTTACACAACGCAGAACTGCACGCATTGTATTCTTCACCTGACATAATTAGGAACATTAAATCCAGACGTTTGAGATGGGCAGGGCATGTAGCACGTATGGGCAAATCCAGAAATGCATATAGAGTGTTAGTTGGGAGACCGGAGGGAAAAAGATCTTTAGGGAGGCCGAGACGTAGATGGGAGGATAATATTAAAATGGATTTGAGGGAGGTGGGGTATGATGATAGAGACTGGATTAATCTTGCACAGGATAGGGACCAATGGCGGGCTTATGTGAGGGCGGCAATGAACCTCCGGGTTCCTTAAAAGCCAGTAAGTAAGTAAGTAATGTTAAGAAAATCTGTAATCTGTGACCTTCGTTCAGTTAACATCTATATTCCCTAAATAACATGAGAGGCGTAGGCCTAATAATAGGAGGAAGAAGAATGAAGTGCATAAGATTTGCTGATGATATGGCGTTGTTAGCAGAAGAGGAGATGATACTAAGGGATATGCTACTGGAGCTAAATGACAGCTGTGAGCAGTATGGGATGAAGGTAAATAAATGCAAACAAGACGAAGACCATGGTCATAGGAAGAAAAATAAAGGAGGTAAATTTGCGAATTCTAAATGAGGCAGTAGAGCAAGTGGACAGCTTCAAATACTTGGGGTGTACTATAAGCAGTAACATGAGCTGCTGCCAGGAAGTCAAAAGGAGGATAGCTATGGCAAAGGAAGCCTTTAATAGAAAAAAGAGCATCTTCTGCGGACGTCTGAAAAAAGAACTAAGGAAGAGACTAGTGAAGTGCTTTGTACGGAGTGTGGCGTTATATGGGGCAGAAACATGGACATTACGACGAAGTGAAGAGAAGCGAACATAAGCATTTGAAATGTGGATATGGAGAAGAATGGAGCGTGTGAAATGGACAGACAGAATAAGAAATTAACCTGTGTTGGAAAGAGTGGGTGAAGAAGGAATGATGCTGAAACTGATCAGGAAGAGGAAAAAGAATTGGTTGGGTCACTGGTTGAGAAGAAACTGCCTACTGAAGGATGCACTGGAAGGAATGGTGAACGGGAGAAGAGTTCGGGGTAGAAGAAGATATCAGATGATAGACGACATTAAGATATATGGGTCATATGAGGAGACATAAAGGAAGGCAGAAAATAGGAAAGATTTGATATAGCTGGGTTTGCAGTGAAAGACCTGCCCTTGGACAGAACACTAAATGTATATGTGTATGTATTTATTCACACTGCAAATGGGTATATATCCGGTGGCAGTGGTAACTAATTACAGTCAATAATGACAATTAATAATAAACACAATTAATAAAATATACAATTAATAATAATAATAATAATAATAATAATAATAATAATAATAATAATAATAATAATAATAATAATAATAATTATAACAGGGAGCATCCTAAATTTAATGAAGCACGATGACTTAAAATAACATTTAAATAAATTTAATTTGTATCTTAACCCTAAGTTCGAACTAAAACCCACGAGTATGATATGTTCATATCTGCACAAGTACCTTTCAACATTACACTCATTTCGCTGTCAACTCACTCACAGCACTGGAACTACGACACATTTCACTGATACTATCCTGATTTCACTAACACTTCAAAAACATTTCACTATTCAAATACTTTGCACTGCCACTATAAACTAAAGCTTCACTGACACAACACACTTCTTCACTGACACAACACACTTCACTTACACAACACACTTCACTGACACAACACACTTCACTTACACAACACACTTCACTGACACAACACACTTCACTGACACAACACACTTCACTGACACAATACACTTCACTTACACAACACAATTCACTGACACAACACACTTCACTGACACAACACACTTCTTCATTGACACAATACACTTATTCACTGACACAACACACTTCTTCACTGACACAACACACCTCTTCACTGACACAACACACTTCACTTACACAACACACTTCACTTACACAACACACTTCACTGACACAACACACTTCACTGACACAACACACTTCACTGACACAATACATTTCACTTACACAACACACTTCACTGACACAACACACTTCTTCATTGACACAATACACTTATTCACTGACACAACACACTTCTTCACTGACACAACACACCTCTTCACTGACACAACACACTTCACTTACACAACACACTTCACTTACACAACACACTTCACTGACACAACACACTTCACTGACACAACACACTTCACTTACACAACACAATTCACTGACACAACACACTTTACTGACACAATACACTTCTTCACTGACACAATACACTTCTTCACTGACACAACACACTTCACTGACACAACACACTTCTTCACTGACACAACACACTTCACTGACACAACACACTTCACTTGCACAACACACGTCACTGACACAATACACTTCACTTACACAACACACTTCACTGACACAACACACTTCACTTACACAACACACTTCACTGACAACACACTTCACTGACACAACACACTTCACTTACACAACACACTTCACTGACACAACACACTTCACTGACAACACACTTCTTAACTTACACAACACACTTCACTGACACAACACACTTCACTGACACAACACACTTCACTGACACAACACACTTCACTTACACAACACACTTCACTGACACAACACACTTCTTCACTGGCACAACACACTTCACTTACACAACACGCTTCACTGAAACAACACACTTCTTCACTGACACAACACACTTCACTGACACAATACACTTCACTTACACAACACACTTCACTGACAACACACTTCACTGACACAACACACTTCTTCACAGATACAACACTTCAATAAAAACATCAAATACACCCTTTAAATAGTGTGTATAATATACTACCGTCTATTAGTAAAGTCCTTAATGATGATGATGATGGTGGTGATATGTGAACTGATTATGTTACGCTGAATGAATTCCCTAAATCTGGTAAGAATTTGTCGTGGTTGTCAGACTGGTCGTTACGTGGCCAGAGGCCCGGGGGGGGGGGTGTTTACTTTACGTTGACGATCATGGACTTTCGCTGCTCTTCGCTTTATATCGAAGCGCCGGGTCGAGGTGAAACGCAAAAAGGAGCCGGCAAGACCTCTGGGAGCAGAGGAAGGAGAGGGACGACGAACTCTCAAGTTTTCCTTCAGAGTCAATTTAAGCATGTCATACTCCGCTGCGAAACTGTCAGGGGAGTGTTCTGAATAATGTGAATAACGCCGGCAAGGCTTGCCAACTTCTTAAATTAATTATTATGCGGGTCTAATTACTGGTAAGAAGGCTCGACGAGCATTATTTTTAATGCGGAATGATCAACTTATGGTGCAGGCAACACCGACTTAAGTGAGGGGAAACTTCTTCAGTGGCTGTGAGAGCGGAAGCTTTCAAGACGGGGTTACAACTATGCGACAAAAAAAAATTAGTTCCCCATCAGGGAAATTGATTCTCAACTCACGGTTGTAAAACATAAAACCACAATAATCTATTTGCCAAAACGTTGCGATCTCACGTTAGTCATTTGCATGACACGGTTTATTTTGACATGTTTACGGATATTGCGTCCAGTGCTAGGTTACTGCAGGCACTAACTAAAGGCTTTACCAATAACCAGAAATGTATTTAAAAATAGGCTTGAGGACTTTACTAATAGACGGTAGTATATTATACACACTATTTAAAGGGTGTAATTGATATTTTGTTATTTGAAGTGTTGTATCAGTGAAGAAGTGTGTTGTGTCAATGAAGTGTGAAGTGTGTTGTGTAAGTGAAATGTGTTTATATCAGTGAAGCTTTATAGATTATAGTGGCAGTGAAAAGTATTTGAACATTTTGATATTTTGTTATTGAAGTGTTGTATCAGTGAAGAAGTGTGTTGTGTCAGTGAAGTGTGTCGTGTCAGTGAAGTGTGTTGTGTAAGTGAAACGTGTTTATATCAGTGAAGCTTTATAGATTATAGTGGCAGTGCAAAGTATTTGAACATTTTGATATTTTGTTATTGAAGTGTTGTATCAGTGAAGAAGTGTGTTGTGTCAGTGAAGTATGTCGTGTCAGTGAAGTGTGTTGTGTAAGTGAAACGTGTTTCTATCAGTGAAGCTTTATAGATTATAGTGGCAGTGCAAAGTATTTGAACATTTTGATATTTTGTTATTGAAGTGTTGTATCAGTGAAGAAGTGTGTTGTGTCAGTGAAGTATGAAGCGTGTTGTGTCAGTGAAGTGTGTTGTGTAAGTGAAATGTGTTTCTATCATTGAAGCTTTATAGATTATAGTGGCAGTGCAAAGTATTTCAACATTTTCATATTTTGTTATTGAAGTGTTGTATCAGTGAAGAAGTGTGTTGTGTCAGTGAAGTGTGTCGTGTCAGTGAAGTGTGTTGTGTAAGTGAAATGTGTTTCTATCAGTGAAGCTTTATAGATTATAGTGGCAGTGCAAAGTATTTGAACATTTTGATATTTTGTTATTGAAGTGTTGTATCAGTGAAGAAGTGTGTTGTGTCAGTGAAGTGTGTCGTGTCAGTGAAGTGTGTTGTGTAAGTGAAATGTGTTTCTATCAGTGAAGCTTTATAGATTATAGTGGCAGTGCAAAGTATTTGAACATTTTGATATTTTGTTATTGAAGTGTTGTATCAGTGAAGAAGTGTGTGGTGTCAGTGAAGTGTGAAGCGTGTTGTGTCAGTGAAGTGTGTTGTGTAAGTGAAATGTGTTTCTATCATTGAAGCTTTATAGATTATAGTGGCAGTGCAAAGTATTTGAACATTTTGATATTTTGTTATTGAAGTGTTGTATCAGTGAAGAAGTGTGTTGTGTCAGTGAAGTGTGTCGTGTCAGTGAAGTGTGTTGTGTAAGTGAAATGTGTTTCTATCAGTGAAGCTTTATAGATTATAGTGGCAGTGCAAAGTATTTGAACATTTTGATATTTTGTTATTGAAGTGTTGTATCAGTGAAGAAGTGTGTGGTGTCAGTGAAGTGTGAAGCGTGTTGTGTCAGTGAAGTGTGTTGTGTAAGTGAAATGTGTTTCTATCATTGAAGCTTTATAGATTATAGTGGCAGTGCAAAGTAATTGAACATTTTCATATTTTGTTATTGAAGTGTTGTATCAGTGAAGAAATGTGTTGTATCAGTGAAGTGTGAAGCGTGTTGTGTCAGTGAAGTGTGTTGTGTAAGTGAAATGTGTTTCTATCAGTGAAGCTTTATAGATTATGGTGCACAGTATTTGAACATTTTGATATTTTGTTATTGAAGTGTTGTATCAGTGAAGAAATGTGTCGTGTCAGTGAAGTGTGTTGTGTAAGTGAAATGTGTTTCTATCAGTGAAGCTTTATAGATTATAGTGGCAGTGCAAAGTATTTGAACATTTTGATATTTTGTTATTGAAGTGTTGTATCAGTGAAGAAGTGTGTTGTGTCAGTGAAGTGTGAAGCGTGTTGTGTCAGTGAAGTGTGTTGTGTAAGTGAAATGTGTTTCTATCATTGAAGCTTTATAGATTATAGTGGCAGTGCAAAGTATTTGAACATTTTCATATTTTGTTATTGAAGTGTTGTATCAGTGAAGAAATGTGTTGTGTCAGTGAAGTGTGAAGCGTGTTGTGTCAGTGAAGTGTGTTGTGTAAGTGAAATGTGTTTCTATCGGTGAAGCTTTATAGATTATAGTGCAAAGTATTTGAACATTATGATATTTTGTTATTGAAGTGTTGTATCAGTGAAGAAATGTGTTGTGTCAGTGAAGTGTGTTGTGTAAGTGAAATGTGTTTCTATCAGTGAAGCTTTATAGATTATAGTGGCAGTCCAAAGTATTTGAACATTTTGATATTTTGTTATTGAAGTGTTGTATCAGTGAATAAATGTGTTGTGTCATTGAAGTGTGAAGTGTGTCGTGTCAGTGAAGTGTGTTGTGTAAGTGAAATGTGTTTCTGTCAGTGAAGCTTTATAGATTATAGTGGCAGTGCAAAGTATTTGAACAATTTGATATTGTGTTATTGAAATGTTGTATCAGTGAAGAAGTGTGTTGTGTCAGTGAAGTATGTTGTGTAAGTGAAGTGTGTTTTTGTCAGTGAAGCTTTATAGTTTATAGTGACAGTGCAAAGTATTTGAACAGTAAAATGGTTTGAAGTGTTAGTGAAATCAGGATAGAATCAGTGAAATGTGTCGTAGTTCCAGTGCAGTGAGTGAGTTGACAGCGAAATGAGTGTAGTGCTGAAAGGTACTTGTGCAGGTATGAACATATCATACTCGTGGGCTTTAGTTCGAACTTAGGTTTAAGATACAAATTAGATTTATTTAAATGTTATTTTAAGTGATCGTGCTTCATTTAATTTAGAATTCTCCCTGTTTATTATTATTATTATTATTATTATTATTATTATTATTAGTATTTTTAGTAATTGTTTTATTATTAATTGTCATTATTGACTGTAATTAGTTACCACTGCCACTGGGTATATACCCATTTGCAGTGTGAATAAATACATACTTGTACATACATAGAATAGCTGTAACTGGTTTGTTTTCAAGTACTGTACTGTGAGTTCTCTGTGCAGTGTTGATGTTACAATACTTATCTGCTTTACATAATGAAGGCCGGGGTTCCCAACCAGTGTGTCGCACAACTCAATTGAATGTGTCGCGAAATGTTCGAATTCAAAAATAAATTTTATGCGAACCAGAAAGTCTCTTTACAACGTATTTTTATTTACAGTGATGTCCGTGATATGGTACATTTTATCTTGAGACAGACTTTACCAATGAAACGTGAACACCTGCAACAATACTCAGTTCAGTTTTTCAACCATAAGGCCACGTATAGAGAAACTCAGTGCAACCCACCAAGCGCAGACTTCACATTAATTTAAATAGGCGAGTTTTCAAAAACGATAATACAATTTTTTTTATCGGATATCCACATAGGTAGGTTGGGATTTTTTTTACATATAGGGGAGAGTCGGGTAGATTCGGACATCGGGTAATATCGGACAGTGAGTTTCTTTCATCTACCACACGATGATATGGTTACGTTTCTGTGATGTTGCATAGAGAAACGTAACCATGTCATTCAGGTACTACCATATGGTGGTAGATGAAAGAAACGCACTGTCCGATGTTACCCGATGTCCGATACTACCCGACTCTCCCCTACCTTTGTTTTTTTCTAATGCAATTCAAGTTGCTTATATCTAAAATTAATATCATTACAGTGGACTAGTCTTATGCTAGTATGTTTATCGTATTGTCTGCGTTGCAGTACTCAGTTAAAAATTATTCTGACATTTTTATCTTAGTGAAACTATGACGTCTGTCGCTAAAGAATGCTTTTTACAGTAAAAATATTCTTACCACGTCAAAAGATGTCACACATTACACAAAAGGAAAGGAACATAGCTAGAAAATTTGCGCAAGCAACAAGTTTTAAAATTATTAGGATTGCTGCTGTCATAACTTGTTACATTTCTCAGAAATCTCATTTCAGCTGTTTCTGTTTCTTTTCGAGCTCTGTCCCTGCTTGTTTCGTTGCCATGGACACCAGTTCTTAATGTTTTTGCTTTCTAGGACTTTTAATTTTATTTCTAGTTTCACTTGTTTTTTCCTTTCATACCTGACGTACAATGCATAATTAAACAAGTTTTACGAACTTTAAGGAATTGTAGGGATGAAAATAATGAGCTTACTTTATTATACTCATAGATGGTGTCACTTGTGAGGTTCAGACCTGTCTTCGGACAGTTGACTAAACAACACAGATGTAGTATAAAATATCATCTCTCGACTCTAAGAAACATGTACATTCTGAACTTAACAAACGTTGTAGGCCTATATTAGTTGAAAGAAATTCTCGCAGTGTTAAATTGAGTGAACATTCTTTCATATTTTATAATCTTGTTCAAGTATTACAAAAAGCTGCTTGAAGAGGCGGATATTGGTATGGGAATAAAAACCTGGTGAATTGATGTTATTTTTTTAACAGTGCTTACTTACGGAACCCGGAGGTTCTTTGCCGCCCTCACATAAGCCTGCCATTGGTCCCTATCCTGAGCAAGATTAATCCAGTCTCTATCATCATATCCCACCTCCCTCAAATCCATTTTAATATTATCTTCCCATCTACGTCTCGGCCTTTCCAAAGGTCTTTTTCCCTCCGGTCTCCCAACTAACACTCTATATACATTTCTGAATTCGCCCATACCTGCTACATGCCCTGCCCATCTCAAACGTCTGGATTTAATGTTGCTAATTATGTCAGGTGAAGAATACAATGCGTGCAGTTCTGTGTTGCGTAACTTTCTCCAATCTCCTGTAACTTCATCTCTCTTAGCCCCAAATATTTTCCTAAGCACCTAATTCTCAAACACCCTTAACGTATGCAAATCAGGATTTCAGGTATAACTCCCTGTAAAGTTGATTTGAATAATTTCGAGGGGAAATTGTTCCGGAGCAGGGTATCGAACCCGGGACCTTTGGTTTAACGTACGTTAAACCAAAGGTCCCGGGTTCGATACTCCGGCTCCGGAACAATTTTTCCTTATTCACCTATGTTCCTCTTTCGAAGTGAGAATCCAAGTTTCACAACCATAAAGAACAACCGGTAATATAACTGTTTTATAAATTCTAAATTCTAAAATATTTTTTGACAGCGGACTGGATGATAAAAGCTTCTCAACCGAATAATAACAGACATTTCCCATATTTATTCTGTGTTTAATTTCCTCCCGAGTGTCATTTATATTTGTGACTGTTGCTCCAAAATATTTGAATTTTTCCACCTCTTCAAAAGATAAGTTTTACCTGCAGAAATAACAACCTTGTCATCCGCATGCGAAATTATCTCAGCATTGAAATTTCTTGAAATTAATTGGCACTAAATCATTAATATATATTAAAAACAAAATGAGACAAAAAATTCGCCTGATATTCGTCTCAGGAAATTCTTGCATTGAACCCAACCTGGTAAACAACCCAGCCGGGGCATGAATACAGATCTCGGATCAGAATACTGGCTTGTTGCTCCAGAGTGGTACATGGAACTTGAATGGTTTGTGTTTGATCCCAGACTGCCACTGTTATTCTCCTGTTTACATACACTCCACTGACCCCTCTCAGCGGAAGACAGTCTGGCCTTTTGTGAGCGAGTGTACGGGGGAAGAGATCATTACTTGATGTCGATATTGATTTCCAGGCTTCTCCTCTCTCTGAACAAAGTATTGAACGTCAATTTTATTTGTTGGCTGATCCATTCCTAACGTAATGGATGGATGGATGGTATGGAAGACAGAAGAATAACGGATGTGCAGGCTCACACATTCAGAGAACAAAAGAATGGCGCTTACATCTTCGTGTCGACACCTCGTACATTCCTTTCACCTCTGATAAATTACTCTCAAATGATGGAGGAACTTCTTTTCGAGAAATGGACTACTTACAGTCAACAAAGACATATTGATTCTGCTTCATATCCTCTTAGTTTTCTTTGTGAAATTCTATTGATTACAGTTTTTGTGAAAGTAAATTAATTTCTTGTAACTGGGGGGGGGGGGAGAAATAAATTGTGGCTCATTCAAGGAGAGTTTTTGAAATATAATTTTACTTCCATTACAAAAGGTATAGAACATGCCATTTTTTTTAACGTTCTATATAGGTACTTTCAACACGTTCAAATTTCAGTGTTTATCCAGATTTTTAATTTAAACATTATGATACAAACACAGTCTACTATATACAGTCACGAATCTTGGGATGATATTTTTTTTTTGCATTTCTCGCAATAGTTGCTAGCAGCTTGGAGCTCTGTGAGTACTAGGAACAATAGACTGTGTCACTGCCATCGTGATCTAATACAGGCCGTAAGGCAGGCCATGTGAATCGCTTAACCCGATCACGAAGGGCGGCGTTTCAACCATATAAATTAATTGGAATACATAAAGAGTAACATATGTTTCACTAAAATGTAGTGTAACTGCATTAATAAAATAAAAAACAATGATTAGGAGACACTTCAGACATAATTCCTTGCGAGTTAAGGTGTAATATTATTTTTGGTGTGAAAATTACGTTGTTCGTATGTGTAATACCTGCCTTTATTTCGATTAAATATTGCGAAATTCTTGTACATTCATTTATGCACGATTCAATAATTTTCAGATGCACCGCACGAATATTTAGATATGTTGAAATTATAGGTTATGCTTACTGTACCAGTTGTCCATTTCTGTCTAATTTTAGTGGTCTCCAATGCCCTGCCACTACATATGTATGTTATGTCGTATGGAAATTATAGGTTATGTTTACTGTACCAGTTGTCCATTTCTGTCTAATTTTAGTGGTCTCCAATGCCCTGCCACTACATATGTATGTTATGTCGTATGGAAATTATAGGTTATGTTTACTGTACCAGTTGTCCATTTCTGTCTAATTTTAGTGGTCTCCAATGCCCTGCCACTACATATGTATGTTATGTCATATGGAAATTATAGGTTATGTTTACTGTACCAGTTGTCCATTTCTGTCTAATTTTAGTGGTCTCCAATGCCCTGCCACTACATATGTATGTTATGTCATATGGAAATTATAGGTTATGTTTACTGTACCAGTTGTCCATTTCTGTCTAATTTTAGTGGTCTCTAATGCCCTGCCACTACATATGTATGTTATGTCATATGGAAATTATAGGTTATGTTTACTGTACCAGTTGTCCATTTCTGTCTAATTTTAGTGGTCTCCAATGCCCTGCCACTACATATGTATGTTATGTCATATGGAAATTATAGGTTATGTTTACTGTACCAGTTGTCCATTTCTGTCTAATTTTAGTGGTCTCCAATGCCCTGCCACTACATATGTATGTTATGTCATATGGAAATTATAGGTTATGTTTACTGTACCAGTTGTCCATTTCTGTCTAATTTTAGTGGTCTCCAATGCCCTGCCACTACATATGTATGTTATGTCATATGGAAATTATAGGTTATGTTTACTGTACCAGTTGTCCATTTCTGTCTGATTTTAGTGGTCTCCAATGCCCTGCCACTACATATGTATGTTATGTCATATGGAAATTATAGGTTATGTTTACTGTACCAGTTGTCCATTTCTGTCTAATTTTAGTGGTCTCCAATGCCCTGCCACTACATATGTATGTTATGTCATATGGAAATTATAGGTTATGTTTACTGTACCAGTTGTCCAGTTCTGTCTAATTTTAGTGGTCTCCAATGCCCTGCCACTACATATGTATGTTATGTCATATGGAAATTATAGGTTATGTTTACTGTACCAGTTGTCCAGTTCTGTCTAATTTTAGTGGTCTCCAATGCCCTGCCACTACATATGTATGTTATGTCATATGGAAATTATAGGTTATGTTTTCTGTACCAGTTGTCCATTTCTGTCTAATTTTAGTGGTCTCCAATGCCCTGCCACTACATATGTATGTTATGTCATATGGAAATTATAGGTTATGTTTACTGTACCAGTTGTCCATTTCTGTCTAATTTTAGTGGTCTCCAATTCATATATTTGTAATTATAAATTATAATTAAACATAATGTCATGTATGACACCATATGGAAATTATAGGTTATGTTTACTGTTCACATTCAATTTGTCTGTAATTAAACATTTTAAATTTGTCTGTATTTTAATACTACAATTGAGTACTAAATTATTGTATTTATCTACTACACCTAAGAGATGAAGTAACAATTGTACGTACACTAATTTCATAGGAGTGGTGTGGTAAATTTTCTGTCTACAATTAAGGAAGGTAGATGTGCTAAAAGCAATGATACGCAATAAAGTTATAATATAATATTTCACTGAGCTCCATATACTGAAATAGAAAACCCGAACAAACATTACGGCCTGGTCTAGATCGAAAAGGCATTGACTGTGCCGTATTTCGCATTGTTGTGAAAAGTTGTGTAAACTGTGAAATGTTCGTTATCGGTTGTAATAACTGTAAATGGCTAAAATACAATAATTTGAATAATAATATGGGACAAGAAGACGTTTGTGGTACTATAAATATTGCAAGAAAAAGAGGTCAGAGTTATCCTTCTTCCGAAAGATCCAGGAAGGTGAGTTTAAAAAATATAATATACACTTTATGAAAATAATATATAAACCTTATGTATTTCGTATTTCAATAGTGGAAGGAAAGTGTTAATTTTTTCAAAAGAATACGATATCGAAAGTACAATACATTTTATCGTCTGCTGGGAAAAGGGTCTGTGATGAGGCGATAGTAGCGATCCTGGTGGTTAGCAACTATCTATGGATGCGTATTTCAACTGTCTATGTTTGCATATTTAGTAAGTATTGACCTTCGTGACTGTATATACTAGACTGTGATACAAACCAGAGGTCTGCATCGGACGTTTTCGCTCGAGCGCCAAGTAGTTCATAGCATAATCCGATAGGTAGCGCACATGCATGATGGGTAAAATTGTCACGAGCGAGAAATCCTCGAACGGTATAAGCCGAGCGTTAGACATTCGTTCTTGTTACAGTGATGAACTTTGTAGTAAAATGATAGATGTTTATCATTTCAAAACTTTTTTTTTGTCCCTAAGTGTATTTAACTAACCTCTCCATAGTACAACTACAAAACTTCCTTTAAAATGTAATATAAATGTTGTAGATGAAGGTTTTTTTTTTTCCCACACAGGAGTGATTTTGTTTTTGCCACATCTGATAGATGTTATTGGATGTAAATGTAATTATTATAAACGGAGAACACAATCACGATAATGCAAGAACCGTATCAATTTTTCTAGTAATAATAATAATAATAATAATAATAATAATAATAATAATCTCTAATAATTAGTGTATCGATCTTTGCGTCTGTAACAGTTGTGCAGCATGATTATTCGTTTTATTATATTTTCTGTGACGTTATCTCTGTACTAATATTGTTATTAATCTACTGCTATATCAATAATATTCTGTAAAACGTTTCTACATTGTCGCAGTATATAGGCGGAACACTATGTATGGACCTATCATATTATAGTGGTAAATCAAATATTGAATAATTATTAATTAGCAATAATAACTGTATATCGAAGTTTTTCATACTATTTTATTTATAACTTCATGTTCCTGTTTTAGTACGTTCCATTGACTGTTCCATTAAACGTTTGTCATAAACGCAGAAAATAAAGCCTTATTTTTACCGTGTGAGCAAAACATATGTGTATCTTATCTGTCGCCTTCCATACAAGATAAGACATGTCGGTGAGATGACCTTGTACTGTGCTTCTATTTATTACGAGCGTATCACGACCGATCATATCTCACTCGATATAGTAATACAGGGCTTTCATTTAAAAACTTACCAATCTAAATAACTAATTATTTAAATTAAATTAAATTTAAACAAAAAACACGTCAATTTAGATATCGAGGGGGAAGTCTGAAACTAGGTTTATTTGCATTTTAGATTTCACCCCCAACCCCAACCTCCCTCACTTTGTAATTTTAAATTGCACCCCTATATTGTTATACTTAAATATGAAAGAGCATTCAATTAATTATACACTTCATTCATTTGTTTTCGCATATTCCGTTTTCTATCGTCGCCTGGCAACCTGGATTGTTGTTATTGTTGATTGGAACTGAAGAGAATAAAGCTACAAAAACTTATTGAGAATTTCGTAATAGTTGTGTCTGAGTATTAAATTATTTTAAAATGGTGTATACCTTCAAGAGAGAACATAAATCATTCTTATTGATTAAATTCAGGAAATAATACAAAATAAGCTGAATTTTCATCCTACAATCAACTGATAATAACCTCTGATAGTCTCTGTTCCTCTCTCAGAGTGAGAGTCCAAGTTTCACAACCATACAGAACAACCGGTAATATAACTGTTTTATAAATTCTAACTTTCAGTTTTTTTAAACAGACTGGATGACAAAACATACTCATCTGAATAATAGCAGGTATTTTCCATACTTATTCTGCATGTGATTTCCTCTGAAGTGATATTTATATTTGTTACTGTTGCTCCAAGGTATTTGAATTTGTCCACCATTGAAAAAGATAAATTTCCAAGTTTTATATTTCCACTTATGAACTTCTCAAAATGAATGTTACAAGCAATTTTATGTTCGTTTTTTCTTGATTGGTTGTGGTTTTCTATTGATAGGTTGCGTAATACTTAACGAACAACAAAGATGAAATTTATTTTTAAGCATACATCTTGATTACACAACTTTTAACACTGTATCACTTCGGAATATGTATGATAAGACTTTCTTGTGTTAAATTTCAACGTACCTTGTTTACATGTTTCGACCTTTTTATGGGTCATCTTCAGAACTTGTCGTTGTTGGTCTTGGCGCCACTTGTTCTGTTTCCTGTGAGGGTGTGTTCCTGTGATATAGTGTAGAGTCAAAGAGTGTGTGTGTTTTGAAGTTGAGTTGTGTGTTGAGAATTTCGTTGGGGTGTGTTTTTGTGTGTCTGTATATTTCATATTGTTCTAGTGTGTTTAGTTTCTGGCTTTTTGTTTGGATGTGTAGTATTTCCATGTCTGTGTTGATGTCTCTGTGGGTGTGGTTAGCATTTGTGATGTGTTCTGCATATGTGGAGGTGTTTTGTAATTTTGTTATGGCTGTGATGTGTTCTCTGTAACGTGTTTGAAATGATCTGCTTGTCTGTCCTATGTAGAAGTTGTTGCAGGTGTTACATTTGAGTTTGTATACGCCTGTGTGGTTGTATTTGTTTGTGTGTTGAGATATTTTTGTAGAGTGTTATTTGTTCTGTATGCGATGTTGTAATTTAATTTCTTGAATGAGGTTGAAATCTTGTGTGTGTTTTTGTTTTCGTATGTTAGTGTGATGTATTTTTTGTGTTCTTGTGTTTGTGTTGTATTCTTATGTTTTTTGTGATTATGTTCTGTCTTACGTATTATGTTGTTTATTATGTTAGGGTTGTATCCGTTTTCTTGTGCTATGTATTTGATTGTGTTTAGTTCTTTGTAATCCTGTTGGTTCATTGGTATGTTGAGTAGTCTGTGTACCATTGTTCGGAATGCAACTTGTTTGTGTTGTGTGGGGTGGTTGGATGTGTTATGAATGTGTGTTGTTGTTGTTGTGGGTGTCTATATACTTTGAATGTGTGTTTGTTATCTACTTTTGTTATCGTTATTTTTAAGCTTACATACAGTAACTATTGATGTAACAAATTAAGGAACAAAAACAACAAATTATAGATAAATCATTTTACCTAAAAATTTGCCCAGGACAATAATTAGTGTGTAGTAGAACTTACTTCGTGCATTGAGGAGCTGTTTTCTTGCTATTTCATGAGAACCTGAACTATGAAATACTTTAATAACCTATTAAGTTACTTTTCATTCTGTGATATGATAAAAATTAACAATTATTTTTTCAATATTGCTACAAATAAAAGATGACTGTAATAAGGAAATCTTCTATTATTTTCCTAAGCCTATTAAATTCAGAAACATGGCCCACCATATTATCCAAACTTACTTACTTACTTACTTACTTACTGGCTTTTAAGGAACCCGGAGGTTCATTGCCACCCTCACATAAGCCCGCCATTGATCCCTATCCTGAGCAAGATTTATCCACTCTCTAGCATCATATCCCACCTCCCTCAAATTAATTTCAATATTATCCTTCCATCTACGTCTCGACCTCCCCAAAGGTCTTTTCCCCTCTAGCCTTCCAACTAACACTCTATATGCATTTCTGGATTCGCCCATACGTGCTATGTGCCCTGCCCATCTCAAACGTCTGAATTTAATGTTACTAATTATGTCAGGTGAAGAATACAATGCGTGCAGTTCTGCGTTGTGTAACTTTCTCCATTCTCCTGTAACTTCATCCCTTTTGGCCCCAAATATTTTCCTAAGAACCTTATTCTCAAACACCTTTAATCTCTGTTCCTCTCTAAAAGTGAGAGTCCAAGTTTCACAACCATACAGAACAACCGGTAATATAACTGTTTTATAAATTCTAACTTTCAGATTTTTTGACAGAAGACTAGATGACAAAAGCTTCTCAACCGAATAATAACAGGCATTTCCCATATTTATTCTGCGTTTAATTTCCTCCCGAGTGTCATTTGTATTTGTTACTGTTGCTCCAAGATATTTGAATTTTTCCACCTCTTTGAAGGATTAATCTCCAATTTTTATAGTTCCATTTCGTACAATATTCTGGTCACGAGACATAATCATATACTTAGTCTTTTCGGGATTTACTTCCAACCCTATCGCTTTACTTACTTCAACTAGAATTTCCGCGTTTTGCCTAACCGTTTGTGGATTTTCTCCTAACATATTCACGTCATCCGCATAGACAAGCAGCTGATGTAACCCGTTCAATTCCAAACCCTCTGTGTTATCCTGAACTTTCCCAATGGCATATTCTAGAGCGAGGTTAAAAAATAAAGGTGATAGTGCATCTCCTTGCTTTAGCCCGCAGTGAATTGGAAAAGTATCAGATAGAAACTGGCCTATACGGACTCTACTGTAAGTTTCACTGAGACACATTTTAATTAATCGAACTAGTTTCTTGGGAATACCAAATTCAATAAGAATGTTATATAAAACTTCACTCTTAACCGAGTCATACGCTTTTTTGAAATCTATGTATAACTGATGTACTGTATCCTTATACTCCCATTTTTTGTCCAATATCTGTCGAATACAAAATATCTGATCAATAGTGGATCTATTACGCCTAAAACCACACTGATGCCATATTATCCATACCTTCAATTATTTTACGTAATAAAAACAACACAAATAAAAGGTAGTGAACTGTTTCTTGGAGGTCCTGTATATCGCAGTCTGACATATTTCCGATGAAGGAAGTCGCTACAGATTGTAATTTGTGTTAATCCTCCATCAAGAGCGGCTTGAAGGTTCTTACAGACGTGCATCTTAATTGCCTCTTGAGGCTGGATTGAGATATCATCCTTGGAATTGATTTCCCCCTAGTAATGGCCTGCTACTCCAGCTCATCTGGTTCCACTTATTAGCCACATTCCTTCGCATCATCACAGGGTGTGTTTACTCCGCGGTCCGTCCCCACTAGCTATTAGCCGTGCAGCACGTGAGGCCGGTATCAATGGAGTCATCAAAGAGCCAATTGGCTGGTCTCCTGATCTGAGAAAAATCATCAAAGAGCCAATTGTCTATTGCCGTTAAGATTAATCCCTACGCGTTCGAATCTTCAAACAGCCAAACTGGCTATTACCGTTTCGTGCCTAGACTTCTATCACTTCTCCTAGTTGGTACCTCCGGATCAGGTCGCTGTACTTCTGCCCCTCCTCCCCGCCACGTATGTTGTAGCTAATCAGTTACGTCCATTTTCGGCTTACCCACTGGAAATTTCTAGCGCTCCTTGACTGGGGCGGCGAAACCCGAAGTGAGACAAGTGGCCAAGAGGCTTGGAGCTCACATATTCAGTTTTTTTTCATTCACAGCCCCTCACTCCCCCTTGCAAGCGCTCCTTGACTGGGGCGGCGAAACCCGAAGTGAGACAAGTGGCCAAGAGGCTTGGAGGACGTGTTTTCACGTACCTTTAAAGTTTCTCCTCCCACTTCCCCCCCCTCTTTCATTCATTCCCTCAGACGATGAGCTAAACTTGCCAACCGTAGACGAGTTCATTGCTCGATTGGCTAGAAACCTGTATGAGGCCGCTCGTGCCAGCCCCAACCCGCTCATATCAGGCCTCGGCCGGTATGATCCTAGGTTACGGCGAAGACACCAGACAGGTCCACTAGCTATTCTCTTAAGACAGGAAAACAGGGAGGCAGGGGTGTCACTCCCAGATTTAGGTAGTAGGTTATTAATTCATGACTTAATCTAATAAGCAACCGCTGTGAAATGGCCTGCTCTAACTCGGGCTATAAATCCATTCTATCCCTCTTACAGGTCTACGGATTGAAGAATCAATTGACTAGTCTCCGGATCTGACAGAAACCATCAAAAAGCCAATTGGCTAATACCGTTATGATGGTTAAATAACTTGAGCTAACATATCGTCCCCAATAAATCCGTTTTGCTGATCGATGGAGTTGTAATAGAGCCAATTGGTTAGTCTACATCCATCGAATCAAGTCATTTTACCTAAGAGCCAACTGGCTAGTCTCTGAAATTGAGACATCTCATCCTGCCTAAGGTTTTTCCGTGGTTTTCCTAAGGCGTTAAGACAAATGTCGGGATGAGCCCTGAAAGAAATGGGCCACGGACCTGCATTCACTTCCCCAGACATTGGTGACGGGTCAAGATTAATGATTGTTCACATCGAACTCGGGCCCTGGCAGGGTTCAATCGTCCCCTTGTACAGATCACTGGAGTCATCAAGGAGCCAATTGGCTGGTCTCCTGATCTGAGAAAAATCATCAAAGAGCCAATTGGCTATTGTAAGATTAATCCCTACGCGTTCGAATCTTCAAACAGCCAAACTGGCTATTACCGTTTCGTGCCTAGACTTCTCCTCCATCGCGCCTCTCCTCCGGATCAGGTCGCTGTACTTCTGCCCCTCCTCCCCCCCGTATGTTGTAGCTAATCAGTTACGTCCATTTTCTGCTTACCCACTGGAAATTTCTAGCGCTCCTTCACTGGGGCGGCGAAACCCGGAGTGAGACAAGTGGCCAAGAGGCTTGGAGCTCACATATTCAGTTTTTCACAGCCCCAACTCCCCCCTGGCAAGGACGTGTTTTCACGTACCTTTAAAGTTTCTTCTCCCACTTCCCCCCTCACTCATTCATTTATTCAGTCATTCATTCGCATCATCACAGACTGTGTTTGCTGCGCGGTCCGTCCCCACTAGCTATTAGCCGTGAGCACGGAGCTGTCGAGTCCAATTGATTTTACATATCCATCTCAAACATCCGCCGTAGGAGGAGTTCCTTCATCTTCGACACGTCATTCCAGGAAATGATGTACTGCAGTCCCGCTTCCGAATCCACCTCCCACTGATCGTAGACTTCATGTCTTCCATTCAACCTTCGTCACATCCGGAAAACAACGTAGTCTGTCTAGAAATGTGAAGTCCGTATTGTCTTATTTGTTGGTTTCAGTTGTTCCACATCTTTAAAAGTATTACAAACATTAGTCTCTTGTTTGTTTTGTGCTTTTCATAAATGTCGCAGTTTTGCTGAAATATCGGAGTCTATTTCTTTGTGATTTTCCAACGTTTTAAAAGTTATGACAAGTTTTATTCTTTATTTTCATATAAGAATAAAACCAAAACAAAACCAACAAAACCACAAAAAAAAGACAGAAGAATACAACACAAACACAAGAACACAAAAAATACATCACACTAACATACGAAAACAAAAACACACATAAAATTGTAACCTCATTCAAGAAATTAAATTACAACATCGCACACTCTACAAAAACATCTCAACATACAAACAAACAAATACAACCATACAGGCGTATACAAACTCAAATGTAACACCTGCAACAACTTCTACATAGGACAGACAGACAGATAATTTCAAACACATTACAAAGAACACATCACAGCCATAACAAAATTACAAAACACCTCCACATATGCAGAACACATCACAAATGCCAACCACGCCTACAAAGACATCAACACAGACTGGAAATACTGCACATCCAACCAAAAAGCCAGAAACTCAACACACTAGAACAATATGAAATATACAGACACACGAAAACACACCCCAACGATATTCTCAACACACAACTCAATTTCAAAACACATACACTGTTTGACTCTACACTACGAACGCACCCTCACAGGAAACAAGAGACGCCAAGACCAACAACGACCAGTTCCGAAGATGACCCAAAATAGGTCGAAACATGTAAACAAGGTACGTTAAAATTTAACACAGTCTTATCATATATATTCCGAAGTGATACAGTGTTAAAAGTTGTGTAATCAAGATGTGTAAGAATAAAATTTGTAACATAGAAAGCTCCTTAAAGAAAACAAGAGAATCCACCCAAGATACTTTTGTAGTTGCTGTTTCGATCCGAGTTCCACGGGCCACACCAACGCGAGACCGATATACTTTGAAGCGGATAGAAGTCAAAGTTTTATGTTTTGGATTTACAGGACATAACTCTGGGTAACTATTTTTCCCTCCATTGTTACCAGGTTGTCATTCAATATTTCTGGTTTTCTCTCTGGCAGTGGCTTATCGTAGATCTTTTTCCTCCGAAAAATCTATAAGATTTCTGATCGCCATACGTGCTCATTTCCTGCCCATCTCATATGTATAAATTTAATGCTCCAATTATATCAGGTGAAGAATACAATGCGTGGGTTCTGCTTGTGTAACTTTCTCCATTCTCCTGTAATTTCATCATTAAAAATATTTTCCTAAATCACCTTATTCTCGAACACCCTTAACTCTATTCCTCTTGTCAAAGTGAAAGTTCAAGTTTCACAACCCAGAACAACGACTATAACTGTTTATAAATTCTAACTTTCAATTTTTTTGAGCAGACTGGATGACAAAAGCTTCTCAACCGAATAATAACAGGCATTTCCTATATTTATTCCGCGTTTAATTTCCTCCCGAGTGTCATTTATATTTGTTACTGTTGCTCCAAGATATTTTAATTTTCCACCTCTTACTTACAAATGGCTTTTAAGGAACCCGGAGGTTCATTGCCGCCCTCACATAAGCCCGCCATCGCTTCCTATCATGAGCAAGATTAATCCAGTCATCATCATGGATGATGTTGTTCCATTTTAATATTATTCTCTCATCTACGTCTCGGCCTCCAAGAAGGATAAATTTACAATATTTATATTTCCATTTCGTACTATGTTGTTGTCTCACCTGACATAATTAGGAACATTAAATGTAGACGTTAGAGATGGTCAAGGAATGTAGCACGTATGGGTGAATCTAGAAATGCGTATAGAATGTTAGTTGGAAGATCTGAGGGAAAGAAACCTTTGGGAAGGCCGAGGCATAGATGGGAGGATAATATTAAAATAGATATGAGGGAGGTGGGATATGATGGTAGAGACTGGATTAATTTTGCTCAGGATAGGGACCAATGACAAGCTTATATGAGGGCGGCAATGAACCTCCGGGTTTCTTTAAAGCAAGCAAGGAAGTAAGTAAGGAAGAAATTTATTTGTGTCATGGTTAAAACCAAATCAATATTCATCTATTTCGATTTATAGGAATAATTAAAACAACTATAGAAACAGAAAAATTTAAAAATTATGGACATTAAAACAGATTGAAATTATATATATGTTTAAGATTAATTACTTCTGAATGTATCTATTAATGTATTGCACGTGATCGTATATGTGTTTCACAAATTATTGGTTTGTGTTGTTATGTTATATCAAGCATTATCGTTAAAATTATAAGTGTAGTGAAGTTAATAAAATCTTGAAGTTCATGATAACTTCAATATTAAACTTCATTTATTAGCAGACGTCGTAATGTTTCAAATGGATTCTTAAATTTAAGTTGCAAAGTAGGTATAACTTTTGATAACAGGAAGTTGAGCCGGTCATGAAGCATTTAGATAAACAGACAGACAGACAGACAGACAGACAGACAGACAGACAGACAGACAGACAGACAGACAGACAGACAGACAGAACTTTTATTGTCGAAGGCTTAATATATGCATAGACATGGTCAAATATATACAATACATTAAATTTAAAATATGTCATATAAAATACATTATTCATTTCATTTCAAGGGCCCATGCGTGTATCCTCTAGATTGTAGGGACACAAATTTATTAATTTCATTTTTATATAATTCCTAAATTTGTGAGTTTTTTTTTTTTTTTTTTTTTTTTTTTTTTTTTTGTAAATTTGATGTCCTCGAGCAAACTATTGTAAATTTTGATACCAAGAACCATATAGGTTCTGCTAGTATTTGTAAGATTGTATACTGGAATAGTTAAACTATTTTTGTTACGAGTATCGTAAGTACGAAAGTCACTATTTTGGTGAAAATCAGACAGATTTTTATAAGTTAGTTGTAAAACATTAAAAATATATAAACAAGAAACAGTGAGAATATTATACTGTAAGAAATATTCCCTACAAGAGGTCCTACTGTCAACGCCCCCTATGCATCTGTCAATACGCTTTTGAGCCACAAATATATCATTCAGCATGGTTCGAGATCCCCAAAAAAAAACAAATGCCATATGACTCAACGTGTGCAAAATAAAAAGACATCAATACATCGTGATTTATTGTCGTCCTCAAAATTCTGATTTGATAACAAATACTGTTGGGTTTAGAAATTAAACTTGTGCAATGGGGTCTCCAAGATAAACAGTCGTCAAATGTAACACTTATTTATTTATTTACTTATTTACTTACTTTCATTCTGTAATACACGTATATCGTAAGTAAATAATATAAAACATTAGTAAATGTTGTTAAATAATGCTGTTAATTAACATCAGTTGGTATTTAATCTTTAATTTAGTGTAAGTAACGCTCTAAGTTAAACACAGAGCTTATGTAGTGTGGGCACAATGCAGCACATCACGTGTTTGCTGGTTTGATTAAATGTTGCGCCCCACGTACGCCAGTCATTGTTCGGGCGATACGACGACAATAATTCGCAATCGGCTTGCTCCGCAGTGTAACGGCAGATGTAACCTCGCCTGATGTTGCTGCACCTTGAGATGCTTTGTTTAGGCTTCTCGCAGCTGTGTAATCCCAGACTCTGCTCCTTGGATACTCCGCCAGCAGTCCTAACAATAACTTCGCATCTTGGAGCTTCCCGGCTTCACGGGAGATTCCCCCCTCCACTCCCCCCACCCACACAACACAAAACTTAGAGTGATGGTAATTAATGACCGCTGCCTAGACTTTCTGAGCGCTCCGCATTCCCATCTGTGCCAACTTGCTTAGACAACAAACTTTTATTTATCAATTCTTATTTTATTTATGTTCTATTTAATGTATGTATGTATTTCTTTACACTGCAAGTGGGCAAGCACCCGGTGGTAGTAGTATACACAATATAAACAATACACGAAAAATGATAAACAATACACAATACAATTATACAATTCAAATACAATTATATACACAATATAATAAGAATACACAATACAATTTTATACAATACACAATACAATAAGAATACACAATACAGTTATATACACAATACAATAAGAATACACAATACAATTTTATACAATACACAATTCAATTATATACACAATATAATAAGAATACACAATACAATTATATACACAATACAATAAGAATACACAATACAATTTTATACAATACACAATTCAAATATATACACAATATAATAAGAATACACAATACAATTATATACACAATACAATAAGAATACACAATACAATTTTATACAATACATAATACAATTATATACACAATAGAATAATACACAATACAATAAGAATACACAATACAATTTTCTACAATACACAATACAATTATATACACAATACAATAAGAATACACAATACAATTATATACACAATACAATAAGAATACACAATACAATTTTATACAATACACAATACAATTATATACACAATACAATAAGATTACACAATAGAATTTTATACAATACACAATTCAATTATATACACAATACAATAAGAATACAGAATAGAATTTTATACAATACACAATACAATTATATACACAATACAATAAGAATACACAATACAATTATATACACAATACAATAAGAATACACAATACAATTATATACACAATACAATAAGAATACACAATACAATTTTATGCAATACACAATACAGTTATATATACAATACAATAAGAATACACAATACAATTATATACACAATACAATAAGAATACACAATACAATTTTATACAATACATAATACAATTATATACACAATAGAATAATACACAATACAATAAGAATACACAATACAATTTTATACAATACACAATACAATTATATACACAATACAATAAAAATACACAATACAATTTTATACAATACACAATACAATTATATACACAATACAGTAAGAATACACAATACAATTTTATACAATACACAATACAATTATGTACACAATACAATAAGAATACACAATACAATTTTATACAATACACAATACAATTATATACACAATACAATAAGAATACACAATACAATTATATACACAATACAATAAGAATACACAATACAATTATATACACAATACAGTAAGAATACACAATACAATTTTATACAATACACAATACAATTATATACACAATACAATAAGAATACACAATACAATTTTATACACAATACAATAAGAATACACAATAGAATTTTATACAATACACAATTCAATTATATACACAATACAATAAGAATACACAATAGAATTTTATACAATACACAATACAATTATATACACAATACAATAAGAATACACAATACAATTATATACACAATGCAATAAGAATACACAATAGAATTTTATACAATACACAATTCAATTATATACACAATACAATAAGAATACACAATAGAATTTTATACAATACACAATACAATTATATACACAATACAATAAGAATACACAATACAATTTTATACAATACACAATACAATTATATGCACAATACAATAAGAATACACAATACAATTATATACACAATACAATAAGAATACACAATAAAATTTTATGCAATACACAATACAGTTATATATACAATACAATAAGAATACACAATACAATTTTATACAATACACAATACAATTATATACACAATACAATAAGAATACACAATTGCAATTTTATACAATACACAATACAATTATATACAGAATACAATAAGAATACACAATACAATTTTATACAATACACAATACAATAAGAATACACAATAAAATTATATAAACAATACAATAAGAATACACAATACAATTTAGCGCAATAATTACAATTAATAATAATTCATAAAATAACCTAATTAATAAGTGAACCTAATTTTACAATACAACCTATATATGTATAGGCCCCACATAAGTTTCAATAGTCTTTCACTTTACTCTCATCTCACTCACCGTAGTGGCACTATGACACATTTCACTGACACTTTAGCACACATTTCATTGACACTCTATAACACATTTCACTGACACTATAGGACACATTTCATTGACGCTATAAATTATCACTGATCGGAACTGTTCACTGCACTGTAAAACCATAACTTCACTGACTCACCTCGCTTCACTGATACAACAGTTCAAATAAGTCAAATAATTACATCCTTATGCATACTTATAAACAGAACTACATTTAAACTAAACATTTCTAGTCTAAGATCCTCTGACACGCTATTTTTAAGTAATTTACTATTCAAACTCAAGGGAGTAACTCGTCAGGCTAAATAAATACGTGTCACCTTAAATGTTAAATATCACTTTAATTTTAATTTACACTTTATACACAACTTTTTAAGTTATTCTTGAATCTCCTTAAGGAAGGACAGCCCTCAAAGACCGCTGCAGGTAGGTCATTCCAATCATTTATAGTTCTATTTAAAAATGAGAATTTACCTACATCCGTTTTCTGTTTCCTACATTTGATTTTAAAATCATGATCGTTCCTACCATAGTACGTTGGCTTTTCTAACCGAGCCGTTATGTCTACCTAGATGTGCTCTATACAATGATGTTGTTCTAGTTTTCCTACGTCTGTTTTCCAAAGTTTCCCATTAAGTTCTTTTATCGTATCGTTTCCATCTTCTCTTTTACCTTTAACAAATTTACCTGCCATATACTGGATTCTTTCTAAGGAATTTATCTGATATATTCTATAGGGATCCCAACATGTTGTTCCATATTCCATTAACGGTAGCACTAAAGTTAGATATGCTATTCCCCTCGATTTGGGGCTAGCCTTTTTCAAGATTCTCATAATAATCTGTGCAGTTAAGGATATCATGCCTTCTCTTTTACCTCACCAGAAATGTAATGACACTACATGAAAAGTGTACACCATGTAAATTAATGTAGTATAATAACCAGGACTAAAAAGATCGTACCAAAATATAGTTTTCAGGTTGAGGGTAGCCTCTCGTATAGATAACGCCAGCTGTATTATACTATACTCTGTTTACATAAACAACTCACTGTATATCCGCAACTGTGGATGGATGACTTTCGTAACTACATTATAGTAATATGCACAGTAGAGAAGCAGTTTAATTACGTGCTAACGTTTGCTGCGGAGTTGTGCAGTTTAGTGGGTGGTTTTTAACATGACACAATTTAAGCATGTAATCACACGAAGTCCAATGCAGTCAAAATTTGCATATCAACAAATTTACTGGAAATGATATAATGTGAAAATATAATCTACAAAACAGATATTACTTCAGAGACACTGTGCTACGATATAAAGTGCGTTAATTAAGTATGGAATATTGTTAACAACTCTTTATATATTCCTTTATGAAAAAAAATACCAAAAACAAAAGTTGTTGGAGATACAAAACTAAAAGTTATGGCTGTGGTCTGACAAAAGTATTGATTCATGTACAGGGTGTGACAAAAAATTACACTTTTTTAAGTGGCACCCTACATTAAATTTTACACATTTAAAATCTCCATTCAATTTTACATACAAATAGAAGTTTGACTCAGCTTAAATCATGAATACTCTGTCGTAAATGTTATGGTTCCTTCAAATGCTTTGATAATGTAACACAAAATAAATGTGTGTATTGATATGAAGGAGCATAAAATCCAGACGTTTGAGATGGGCAGGACATGTAGCACGTATGGGCGAATCCATAAATGCATATAGAATGTTAGTTGGGAGGCCGGAGGGAAAAAGACCTTTGGGGAGGCCGAGACGTAGGTGGGAAGATAATATTAAAATGGATTTGAGGGAAGTGGGATATGATGGTAGAGACTGGATTAATCTTGCTCAGGATAGGGACCGATGGCGGGCTTATGTGAGGGCGGCAATGAACCTCCGGGTCCTTAAAATTAAGTAAGTAAGTAAGTAAGTATTGATATGAAGTAGGCCATGAAACAAACAAACCAATCGGGAAGATTTAAGAATGCTGGGTTTGCAATGAAAGACATGAACTTAAGGAGAAAACTATGAATGAATAATATCAATTTGTTGAAACTTTGAGTTTGACCCCCGTATTTAATGTGAAATTTCAGTATCAGTCTGTTGGAAGGAAAGAGATCAGCAAGGGAGGGGTTGTACAATGATTGATTGTGGGGTTATTATTATTATTATTATTATTATTATTATTATTATTATTATTATTATTATTACTCCATAATTTCTCTGAGATTGTCAGAGTGAAGGGGATTTGGAAGTAGAGTTAGCCTGGATTCCTGTTCCAGGATAAATAACCTGGGCGGTCAAGAGGCTCTCTGTACTAATGGATCCAGGCCAGCCCCTGCTCTGCCGCGTATTCATCTCTCTTGTCTTGACGTGTAACTTGTTGCTTGTTGAGCAGCCGGGGCGAATCGCTTGTCATTATTCAATATTAAGTCGTGTACAAATGTTGATGAATATCGCCGGGAATTAGGTACAGTTTACATCTTCCTCTAACAGGGCTGACTGACTGATTAACTCAGTAGTTGAGCGATTGGTTAAGCGAATCTGAGATTGATTGACTCATTGTTTAACGGATTGACCGACTACTTTAAGTGATTTTCAAACTGATTGAATCCTTGAGTGACTTATTTATTATTATTATTATTATTATTATTATTAATCATTTTATTGTATCTACTTTAATTTATTATATTGTACTTCGTATGGTTTGCGGTACTCAGTTATGGTTGGGTGGAAGACAAAGCTGAAGCCCTGAATTCTACCAGATAAATAAATAAATAGACAAATAAATAAATAAATGAATAAATAAATAAATAAGTAAATAAATAAATAAGTAAATAAATAAATAAGTAAATAAATAAATAAGTAAATAAGTAAGTGAGTAAATAAGTAAATGAGTAATTAAGTAAATGAATACATAAATAAGTAAATGAGCAAATTAATAAATAAATGAGTAAATAAATAATTAATTGAGTAAGTAAGTAAATACGTAAATAAGTAAATAAATAAATGGTTAAATAACTAAACGAATAAATAAATAAATGAATAAATAAGTAAACGAATAAATAAATAAATGAATAAATAAGGACATGAATAAATAAATAAGTAAGTAAATAAATAAGTAAATGAGTAAATAATTAAATGAGTAAATAAGAAAATGAGTAAATAAGTAAATGAATAAATAAGTAAAGGAATAAATAAGTAAATGAATAAATAGGTAAATGAATAAATCAGTGAATGAATAAATAAAGGAATAAATAAGTAAATGAATAAATAAATACATATTGTTCACGGGACATAATTATGAATATTAAATTCAGACGTTTGAAATGGGTAGGGCATGTAGCACGTATGGGCGAATGTAGAAATTTAATATAGAGTGTTAGTTGGGAGGCCGGAGGGAAAAAGACTTTTGGAGAGGCCGAGACGTAGATGGGAGGATAATATTAAAATGGATTTGAGGGAAGTGGGATATGATGGTAGAGACTGGATTAATCTTGCTCAGGATAGGGACCGATGAGCGGCTTATGTGAGGGCGGCTATGAACATCCGGGTTCCTTAAAAGCCGTTTGTAAGTAAATAAGTAAGTAGATAAGTAAATAGATTAAATAGATAAATAAATAAATAAATACATAAATGAAAATTATTTTACTGATTGAATGACTACTTAGTTTCAATTTGGGTGACTAAATTGAGTAATTAATTGACTGATTTAAATAAATGACTGTCTTGAATGCATGAATAACTTAATTGGTTAACTGGCTTGATTAAGTGGCTGACTTGACTGATAGATTGGCTTGATTGAGTTGTTGATTGGCTTGACTGATTTACTGACTGACTTCATTGATTGATTGATTGATTCTTTGACTTGATTAATTAACTAACTTAATAGCGGAATAGACTAACAGATTGAGTGTCTGAATTGAATGATTTACTGATTGACTCGTTGACTTGATTGACTGATTGAATTGCTGACTTCATTGACTTAATTCATTGATTGACTTACTGATTAAATGAATAACTGAGAGATTAACGGTGATTGATTTATTAATTATTGATTAACCAATATGATTCTAATAATGATTGACAAATTTCCTTGGAGAATGTTTTGCTGACAGACAGAAAAATGATACGTTTCACAGCTTGTAAAGTTATTGACATCAGCCTACTGCAGAATTAAAAGAGAATTTTAATTATTTTCTTCCAAGTGAAAGTGGCGTTAGCAAGTAGAACTGTTCACTGCTAGGTACGTGCCCAAAGGAACCCACGTGCAGTCAGATAAGAGATGAATGTTTCCAAGACGTGCTGGTAGGGAGTTTCTCCTACATTCTGTTGCCATGGAAATGATATTCTGTCACCTTTATTTCTTTCGCGCTCAGAGCTTTAAAATCTCTCCCATTCGTTTTTGCATTAAAATTATTGAACATTTTCAGTCATAACTACCGAATTGGCTTATGGATTCTGTAAAAAATATAAGTGAAAGGAGAGGACACGATGGAAAAAGGGCGGTGGGAGGTAGAGATGACGGTGACAGTGGGGAGAAAAAGGCATTTTCTCTCACAGAAAACTGACTTAAGTAAATTATACAATAAAAAAGAGTCTCCCAATTTTATTTCTGAAGCCATCGCTCTATTTTAACGTTCAGCCTGCATTCATGTTTTATTTAACGCCCGTCACGAGTTTTCTTTCCTTTTTTTGTTAGTTTAGGAACGAAACTGGCGACGGGGAGGAAAAAGAAGTTTTCTTTGACAAAAACTCAAGTCCGTTACAAAGTAAAACAAACAAGAAAACTGACTAATCAGTTGCTTAAGAACAAACCCACATACAGAGCATTTTGCAGCTCCTTTCAAGTTTTCACTCTTTTACTTTTCTATATTTTGTGCCAAGATTCAATATTTGCAGAAGGAACTTGATTTATTCAAATTGATAACGTAAAAAAAGAGACTCGATTTTTATGTTGTAGCTTAGAATTAAAATCGCCAAAACTTCGAAAAAATGGGTTTAGTTTATTTAATACTATACATGACCAAATGAAACTCGTTCCAGACAATTTAGAAATTTATTTCTTAAGGTACCTGCACATTTTTTTTATGTTCTAGTGATATTTAACTTATTTTATATTTTTGTTTTTTATATTTTCCGATAATGGTATATCTATAATGTGGTAAGTTGAGCTATATATAATCATAATTTTCCTTACTGTGTGTACTTAAAAATATTGTATTCATTGTATGTTTTGTACTTCACTATTTTATTACTACTACTATTATTATTATTATTATTATTATTATTATTATTATTAGTATTATTATTATTATTATTAATAATTGTCTTATTTTTTTATACTTTGTATGTCTCATTTATTTTGACCTGCTGTTCACATTTTATTATGCTTTTTCCTTTCTTTCTTTATGTTATATATTATGTCTGATTTCTACTTACTTGTTGTTTATTTTTATTATTATTATCTTTTCAGTTTTGTGTGTAAAATTGTAGTGTACTTTGTAAATTTGTAGTGTTTTTTGTAACGCAGTTTTACTCCTAGTTGAGTGTTAAAGAAGGCCGCATGGCCTTAACTCTGCCAGGTTAAATAAATTATTATTATTATTATTATTATTATTATTATTATTATTATTATTAAAAATATACGAAATCCCAACATAAACCTCGGAATGGGACTGATACTTTGGTGTGACCACAGCAAAGGAATAAGGTTATGAGATTTGGTACTTGGAATATCACGTGAACTAGGTAGATATAGAATATACTATGTAGAAATGCAGGAGGTTAGGTTATATGGGAATCATATATCACCAATAGGAGATAATACTTATTTTACTATGGAGAAGGAAATAATACTCACCAATTAGGAATAGGATTCTTTATTCATAAAATAATAAAATCAACAGTAAAAAAGGTTACCTCTGACTGATGTTCTGGCTGATATGTACCTACATCTATTACCAGGCAGTACATCTCACTTGACATATGTGGCAGAGGAAGAACAATTGTTTGTATACATCTGAAGTCTGATTAGTGTAATTTGTAGCTAGTCAGCGATGTATGCAATGGAGGGGGAAAGGAACAGGCCACCATACCCCATTATCTCCTGGCCTAGTTGCCTCATAATTAATTCCTTGTTCGTATCACTTCTGGGGTTCAGACTGTCTTCGGACATTTGACTAAACAATAAAATAGGTCAAATTTATCAGTGAAAGGTTATCGTATTTAGTACTTAAGTGTAGATAGTGCGATATCATAGTTTGTTTGGAACTGGAACACACTTTTGATCAATGATCTCACATGGTAACTTTATTGGTGGATTTCAATGCTAAATTAGGAAGAGAGGATATCTTTAACCCGACTATTAGAATAAATATGGGAAAAGCCTACTATTATTGGGTTGAGAAGCTTTTGTCAACTAGTCTGCTTTCAAAAACACTGAAAGTTAGAATTTATAAAACAGTCATATTTTCTGTATGATTGTGAAAATTGCACTCTATGAGAGAGGGACAGAGGTTAAGGGTGTACAAAGTAAGGTACGGTACTTGGAGCTAACAGGGATGAAGTTACAAGACAAAGAAGAAAATTACACAACGCAGAACTGCACACATTGTATTCTTCACTTAACATAATTAGGAATATTAAATCCAGACGTTTGTGATGGGCAGTGCATGTAGCACGTGCGAGTGAATCCAGAAATGCAAATCCATTTTAATATTATCCTCTCACCTACGTCCCGGCCTACCCAAAGATATTTTCCTTCAGTTCTTCCAACTCACACTCTATATGCATTTCTAGATTCTCCCATGCATACTACACGCTCTGCCCATCTCAAACGTCTGGATTTAATGTTCCTAATTATGTAAAGTGAAGAATACAAAGCGTGCAGTTCTACTTTTTCCATTCTCCTGTAACTTCATCCTTCTTAACCCCAAATGTTTTCCTAAGCACCTTATTCTCGAACAACCTTAATCTCTGTTCCTCTCTCAAAGTTGAGAGTACAAGTTTTACAACCATACAGACCAAAAGTTAATATAACTGTTTTAGAAATTCTAACTTTCAGCTTTTTTGAAAGCAGACTAGATAACAAAAATTTCTCAACCGAATAATGACAGGCCTTTCTCTTATTTATTCTTCGTTTAATTTCCTCTCGAGTACAAAATTTTGTCCAATATTCTTTTGAGAAGATTAACTCCATATGTAGATGAAATTATTGGGGATCATCAATGTGGTTTTAGGTGTATTCGACAGATAATGGAGAAAAAATGGGCGTATAAGGGTACAATGCATCAGTTATTCATAGATTTCAAAAAGGCATGTGACTCGGTTAAGAGATATTACCGGTTGTTCTGTATGGTTGTGAAACTTGGACTCTCACTTTGAGAGAGGAACATAGGTTAAGGGTGTTTGAGAATAAGGTGCTTAGGAAAATATTTGGGGCTCAGAGGGATGAAGTTACAGGAGAATGGAGAAAGTTACACAATACAGAACTGCACGCATTGTATTCTTCACCTGACATAATTAGGAACATTAAATCCAGACGTTTGAGATGGGCATGGCATGTAGCACGTATGGGCGAATCCAGAAATGCATATAGAGTGTTAGTTGGGAGGCCGGAGGGAAAAAGACCTTTGGGGAGGCCGAGACGTAGATGGGAAGATAATATTAAAATGGATTTGAGGGAGGTGGGGTATGATGATAGAGACTGGATTAATCTTGCACAGGATAGGGACCGATGGCGGGCTTATGTGAGGGCGGCAATGAACCTTCGGGTTTCTTAAAAGCCATTTGTAAGTAAGTAAGTAAAGAGGGATGAAGTTACAGGAGAATGGAGAAAGTTACACAACACAGAACTGCACGCATTGTATTCTTCAACTAACATAATTAGGAACATTAAATTCAGACGTTTAGAACGGGCAACGCATGTAGCATGTATGAGTGAATCCAGAATTGTAAATCCACTTTAATATTATCCTCTCATTTACGTCTCTGCCTCCCCAAAGGTCTTTTTCTCTCAGGTCTTCCAACTAACACACTATATGCATTTCTGGATTCTCCCATACGTTCTGCATGCCCTGCCCATCTCAGATGTCTGGATTTAATGTTCCTAATTATGTAATTATGAAGAATACAATGCATGCAGTTCTGCGTATATATAAAATAAAAATTTTTATTATGATTATTTTCAAATGGAAGTTACCCTTGTTAAAGTCCGTTTATTAAATAATATTATTAGTAATCAGATAGAATATAAAGAAATTTAGGTGTTCAGGTGATTACGTAAAATCTGAACAGAATATTTCATTATGTCTACAGCAATAATTTTCAACATTTTTAAAGGAAATCCAAAAGACTTAAAACATTCATCTGAGAATTTTGGAATTGTTCCCCTTGTTCCGAACAATAATCCATATACTTCAATCTGTCCTTGTATATGATAATAATCCCTAAAGTATTCAATTGTAGGGTCATAGATGGTCTTTTTTTCATCATGTACTGCTATGGGTTGTTCATCTCCAGTTTCAAAACCGCACGGTGGGATCGATAATAATTGCTGTGTCATTTCCTCTATCGAACTTTCTCCATTCTCCTGTAACTTCATCCCCCTTAGCCCCAAATATTTTTCTAAACATATTGTTCTCCAACACCCTTAACTTCTGTTCCTCTCTCAAAGTGACAGTCCAAGTTTCACAACCATACAGAACAACCGGTAATATAACTGTTTTATAAATTCTAACTTTCAGCTTTTTTGAAAGCAGACTAGATGACAAAAGCTTCTCAGTCGAACAATAACAGGCATTTCTCTTATTTATTCTTCGTTTAATTTTCTCTCTAGTGTCATTTATATTTGTTACCCTTGCTGCAAGTTACTTGAATTTTTACGCCTTTCAATAGAATAAATTTTCAATTTTTATATTTTATATTAAAGTTGTTAATTGCGTTCACTTTGTTTCGAAAGACTATTGAAACTGTAGGTACCTCTCAAGAAAGTAACAGCTTTAGAGAGTCTACAGTACGCCCACTATGAATTCAGTGTACAGGGCTATAGCCTAAAGTTTAACCCTTTCGTACACCATATCCGGTCATCTCAAGTCTACTGGCCTAATTTGTTTCATCAGTAAACTCTTTGAAAGCGGCTGCATAGTCCTAATCGTGGGCTCACTTTGCAAACAGAATGTCCTATATATACTGATTACATACAGCTGTAACTGAATTTGCGAGTATTTGAAGAATAGCTTACGACCGTAACATAATTTGCCGAGGACTTGATGCGAAATGTCAGTCAGTCTGGAGTGTTTTACCCGCCGCTAACACTCGAGCCGGGGTTCGTGTGTGGATAGCGTGGACTCTGGTTATATTGTGTGCGGTTGAGTCAATATCTGTGCACTCGAAGCACATATTACAGAAATTCCAGCGTCAAATGGTTTAGTTAACTTTGGTCTATAAGGTAAATATAAATCTACAGCCTCCTGTCTTCATATAATACCATACAAATACCATTTATATGCTGTAGAACTTCAGTATATAGTAATATGCGTTACAAGAGCGGTGTGTTGAAGTTTTCATGTTCGAGGAAAAGTATGAAAAAGCGAAACGTAGTTGAGCTTTTTTAATTTCCGAGAATTGACATAAAAAATACCTCTCGTGTATCGTACATTATTTTGTGCGAAGATCGTTTATTACATACCTGAAAGAGGAATTTCTAATTAGTTGCATTGAAATCTCCATTTTGGTTTATGTTCAATGACGGCAAATTTGCAAAACAAAAATATCTATCTTCAACATTGTTGCTTTAAAATGTTTTGTGCGAGATCGTGCGTATTTGCTTGTTTTCCGCACAGAACCAATACGCGGTAAGTGTGAAATACCACATTCAGTATTCCCAACGTAACACGCATACCAATTTCCCTCTTCTTACCGCTTAAGCGCGACATTCATTTTACTGCTTTAGGCTTTTAACATATTATTTTTAGAGACGTTTAACATAGTAATAATTATAAATTGGAAACTTACCACTGCAATTTCACCTAAATTGCAATGTTAATTATTGTTTTTAAATATTTGCAAAAATTAAGTAAAGTCTACTCCACGAAACGTATTGCATTCCTGATACAAGTAACATTAAGGAAGCCGTGAAAAAATCAACGAGATTCCAGATGCCGATGTTATTACTGCAATATGTTATGTAAATAATATTGCTAAAATATTAAAATGAAAAATAAATCATTACATAACCTTACCGTTTGTTTTAAGTTCGCATTTATAGACTGGGGGGAAAAAAAGACAGACGTATATCACGGCCTGCTGGAGTATAGTAAACACAGAAAACATTTTATAGTAACAATGTTGAAGAAAGATATTTTGGTGCTCCGAAGTTGCCATCATTAAACAGACACCAACATGGACATTTCATTGCAACTAATTAGAAATTCCTCTTTCAGGTATGTAATAAACGATCTTCGCACAAAATAATGTACGATACACGAGCGGTATGTTTGTTTTCATGTTCTCGGAAATTAAAAAAGCTCAACTACATTTCGCTTTTTCAATCTTTTCCTCGACCATGAAAACGTCAGCATACCGCTCTTGTAACGTATATTACTATTCTGTGTTTACTATACTCCAGCAGGCCGTGATATACGTCTGCCTTTTTTCCCCCAGTCTATAAATGCGAACTTAAAACAAACGGTAAGGTTATGTAATGATTTAGAGTTTACTTAATTTTTGCAAACATTTAAGAACAATAATTAACAGTGCAATTTAGGTGAAATTGCAGTGGTAAGTTTTCAATTTAAAATTATTACTATATTGAACATCTCTAAAAATAATATGTTAAAAGCATAGAGCAGTAAAGTCAATATGTCACTTAAGCGGTAAGAAGAGGGAAATTGTTATGTGTGTTAGGTTGGAAATACTGAATGTGGAATTTTAGACTTAGCGCGGATTGGTTTTGTGCGGAAACCAAGCAAATACGCACGATCTCGCACAAAAGATTTTTGTGATTCATACAAGCTTCTGTTGCTCTAATAGATTTATTTCATTTCAGAGAGACGGTAATGTTAGGCTACCATTATACTGGTTCAACAATAAGTATGAAATATTGCTAATAAGTTTATAATGTGAGTGCTTCTCAAAAGAGTTAAACGCTATATTTATTAGGTCTATATCGCTCAATACTTACTTACAAATGGCTTTTAATGAACTCGCAGGTTCATTGCCGCCTTTATATAAGCCCGCCATCGGTCCCTATCCTGAGCAAGATTAATCTTGACCTCTCCAAAGGTTTTTTCCCTCCGGTCTAACACTCTATATGCATTTCTGGATTAGCCTATACGTGCTACATGCCCTGCCCATCTCAAACGTCTGGATTTAATGTTCCTAATTATGTCAGGTGAAGAATACAATCCGTGCAGTTCTGCGTTGTGTAACTTTCTCCATTCTCCTGTAACTTCATCTCTCTTAGCCCCAAATATTTTCCTAAGAACCTTATTCTCAAAAACCTTTAATCTCTGTTCCTCTCTCAAAGTGAGAGTCCAAGTTTCACAACCATGAAGAACAACCGGTAATATAACTGTTTTATAAATTCTATCTTTCAAATTTTTTGACAGCAGACTGGATGATAAAAGCTTCTCAGCCGAATAATAACAGGCATTTCCCATATTTATTCTGCGTTTAATTTCCTCCTGAGTGTCATTTATATTTGTTACTGTTGCTCCAAGATATTTCAATTTTTCCACCTCTTTGAAGGATAAATCTCCAATTTTTATGTTTCCATTTCGTACAATATTCTCGTCACGAGACATAATCATATACTTAGTCTTTTCGGGATTTACGTTCAAACCCATCGCTTTACTTGCTTCAAGTAAAATTCCCGTGTTTTCCGTAATCGTTTGTGGATTTTCTCCTAATATTTATATCGCTCAATATGGGAATTAAATCAATGGCTTTACCAAAACACGCTATGAAATATGTGATATAAAACAATTTTTATCTCTGAAAGGAAGCAGAAACTAGCAAAATTGTATATAACTTTTTGTTTGAAGCATCTCAAAGAATTGTTGTTGTTTAGTCAACTGTCCGAAGACAGGTGTGAACCTCCTACGGGACAGAAATGAGGCATTACTCATGAGGCAACTAGGCCAGGAGATAACAATTTCATACAATCGCCGATTAGCTACATATTACACTAATCAGACTTCAGATGTATACAAACAATTGTTCTTTCTCTGGCACATATCGTCAAGTGAGACGTACTGCCTGATAATGGACGAAGGCCTACATATCAGCCAGAACCTCAATCAGAGATATCTCAAAGAATAACCCCCTTAAATTAATGACATTACTTACAGTTAATTAATTAATTAATTAATTAATTCATTCATTCATTTCTGCCCAAGGAGAGGTCTTGCACTGCAAACCTAGTATCCTTCTTTCCTATTTTCCGCCTTCCTGTTTGTCTCCTCATATGATCCATATATCTTAATGTAGTCTATCATCTGATAGCTTCTTATGCCCGAACTCTTCTCCCGTTCATCATTCCTTCCAGTGCATCTTTCAGTATGCAGTTTCTTCTCAGCCAGTTGCCCAACCAATTCCTTTTTCTCTTCCTGATAGTTTCAACATCATTATTTTTTCACCCACTCTTTCTAACACAGCTTCATTTTTTATTCTGTCTGTGTATTTCACACGCTCCATTTTTATCGATATCCGCATTTCAAATACTTCTATTCGTTTCCCTTCACTTCGTCGTAATGTCCATGTTTTTGCCACACTCCACACAAAGTACTTCACTAGTCTCTTAGTTATTTTTCTAGAGGTCCCGAAAAAATGCTCTTTTTCTATTAAAAGCTTTCTTTACTATTTCTATACTCATTTTGACTTAATATAATGTGTACTTCAAACAATAGTACACAGGCAATTAACATTGCCATAGAAATCCATGTATAAAAAATTGAAAGTTGGATTTAATGTATCTGGCCATGTGTAATGAATTAGTAGGCCTTCTAGAAAAGAAGACTATCTACTGATTATTGCCAGCTAAAATTCTATTTGATGGCTATAATCTTGAAACAGAAGAAAATATTTTTATTTATTGAACTGTACGGAAACAATTCTTTGAGGAAGTAGAGTTACGTAAGCTAATGAGAAATATCTTTAAAATGAAATATACAACTGAAATAATAATATTAACACTACGATATAATTATTTCGAGTCACGTAACCTAAAACTGATGATATGTTGTCAAAGGATCATGTATGATAAGTCGGCAATAATCAATAGATAGTGTTATTTTTCTACATGGCCCACTAATTTATTACACACGACCAGCTACATGAAATTCCAGTTTCAATTTTTTTTACATGGATTTCATATAGCAATGTTAATTTCCTATGTAGGCTATGTAGGCTACTATAGTTTGAAATACACATGGTATATTTATTTATTTATTTATTTATTTAACCTGGTAGAGATAAGGCCATCAGGCATTCTCTTCCCCTCTACCAGGGGATTACAACTACAATATTAAGAATACAATTACAATTATAATTACAATTAATATTAAATTTACAAATACAATAAAAATCAAAGTACTAAAAGATTAACTGACTAATAAAACCTATACAGATTATTGTAGAAGTTAAGAAGAGAGACATTTTTTTTATTAATTAAGTAAAAATTAAACCTACTCTACGCAGTAAGAAAATGCTTAATAAGTTTGCTTTTGAACGCTACTAAATTCCGACAGTCTCTGATGTCACTGGGTAGGGTATTCCACAAGCGCGAGAGCGAGATTGTGTATGATGATGAATACGATGATGTCTTATGTGTTGGTGTGGCTAGTATGCGGCTATTTTGCGTGCGTGTGAAGAGATTATGATATGATGACAGGTAACTGAAACGGGAGGCAAGGTAGGTAGGTGTAGAGGTGTGAAGGACTTGGAAAAGGAGAACAAGAGAATGAAAATTTCTACGGTCGTTAAGCCGTAGCCAGTTTAGAGTTTGGAAGGATGGGGTAATGTGGTCAGCGCGACGGACATCGCATACGAAGCGAACACAAGAATTATGAACACGTTGTAATTTTTGCGACTGGTTGACATTGATATCAGTGGGTAGAAAATCACAATATATATAACTGTTTAACTGCTTACCTATAAGAAATTTGAAAACCGTCAATTAACAGTATGTATTTGCAAACTCTTCTCTTGCAGTGACGTCAACTTTAACACAATCGATCTTTTTGGTGGCAGTAAGGTTGAAGTTAGCTTATTATCGTGTCGAATAGGCAATACCTACATCTGTGCATTATTAACCACGCGAGACACGTCTGCAATGTGGGTCACATAACCAACAGAGCAACTTTAAAGTGTTAACAGGAAGGTAGCCTTTGAATGCGTATTTCCATTTTGAAATGAGATAATTTAATTTTCAGAGTGAATTAACGTTCGGGAACACAAACGGCTTTGTCTGTTAGGAAAGAGACAGAGAGATGGCGCGCAAAGAAAGGCTACTTTGTACCGCCTGCAGCTCTGTGTTTTAGACTGACCGCAAAGCGCCTGAGGTGGAGAAGTGGTCGCAGTAGCAAGGGGGAAGGCTTTCTTAATCTAACCCAGTCCGAATGTTACATGACTAATAGAATTACGTGATATTTAATTAACTCCTTTCATTCTTGACGCTTACCCCTGGCGTTTGTGAAACCTTATCCAAATCTTTTGTTTATCTCTTTGATGTGGCAACGTACCATAAGATAACAGTGTAGAAGATTTTGTTTTGTGAAAATGTAGTAGTAGTAGTAGTAGTAGTAGTAGTAGTAGTAGTAGTAGTATTTATTTATTTATTTAACCTGGTAGAGATAAGACCGTCAGGCCTTCTCTGCCCCTCTACCAGGAGATTCCAACTATAATATGAAGAATAAAATTACAATTAGTATTAAATTTACAATTACAATTACAAATAAAATTACAATTAGTATTAAATTTACAATTACAATATTACAATAAAAATCAAAGTACGAAAAGATTACCTGACTAATTAAAGCTAGATAATTTATCATAGAAAAACAAAGAATATTTTATATTTACTGAATTACAAATTAAACCTAGAATAACAAAATTGTATAGTGATCAAATTACTGGATATTGAAATATTTGTGATAGATTAAGGAAACTATTTACATGAAATCAATTACTGACCAAGCGCCTAGTAAGTTTGCGTTTGAATTAAATTTTATTTCGACAGTCCCTGATGCTAGCAGGGAGCGAATTCCAGAGTCTTGGCAGGGCTATTGTGAAAGAGGATGAGTATGAGGAGGTGCGATGGGATGGTATTGTTAGTATTGTTTCATGGCGAGAGCGTGTGTTCAGATTATGGTGGGAAGAAAGGTAAGTGAAGCGAGACGACAGGTACGAAGGAATAGAAGAGTTCAAGATTTCGAAGAGAAAGAGAAGTGAATGTAAATTTCTTTTCTTTAAGCCAACCTATTGCTTCCAGGGATGGGTAATATGATCATATTTACGAACATTGCTTACAAAACGTACACGCAAGTTATGAGCACGTTGAAGTTTCGTTTTGTTGTCGCTGGAAAGGTCAGTCAGTAAAATGTCAGCATAGTCAAAATGGGAAAATACAAGTGTCTGCACAAAATGTCTTTCGCGAGGAAATCCTAGGAGTTCCGTGAGTCCTAAATGGTTCGTAAATTTTATTTTATACTTAGAGGATACTCTAAAATGCACACGTACACAAATATCAGGAAATCATTGATCAGTAATGACACGAAACATCAGTAATTGTAATGATAGGAATTGAATCGGTTATTTTTAAAACCCCATAAGTCACTCATTTTGTCAATTTCCTTTTTATGTGAAAAAATGAAAGTCGCAAACTAGACGCACCATTCCGTCCGACACACGAATCACTATCAATAGTGACATATGTCTCCTCTTCATATGTACTGCGAAGAGATTTGGGACTTAACCCAGGCATATTGGTGCAGAATTTAGTGATTAGAAGTTGTACACTGTCACCCCTCCTAGGCCGGAAAATCGCTGACGTCACCGGAAATCGAACCCGGGCCGGCTAGTCTGGAAAAATTAATAGTAACCTAATGGATATCTGTTTCGAGAAACCGAGTATTAGTTACGTAACTCGTCAATCTTGTTGCATTAACCCGAAAGTTCTTGGTACTATCACAGTCTAGTATATACAGTCGCGAAGCTTGGGATCATTTTTTGCATTTCTCGCGATAGTTGCTAGCCGCTTGGAGCGCTGTGAGTACTAGGAACAATAGACTGTGTCACTGCCATCGTGATCTAATACAGGCCGTAAGGCAGACCATGTGACTCGCTTAACCCTATCACGAAGGGCGGCGTTTCAACCATATAAATTAGTTGGAATGCATAAAGAGTAACATATATTTCTTTCAAATGTAGTGTAATTGCATTAATAAAATTTAAAACAATGATTATGAGACATTTCAGACATAATTCACTTGAGAGGTAAGGTGTAACATAATTTTTGGTGTGAAAATTACGTTGTTCGTATGTGTAATACGTGCTTTTATTTCGATTAAATATTGCGAAATTCTTGTACATTAATTTATGCACGATTCAATAATTTTCAGTTGCACGGCACGGATATTTAGATATGTTGAAATTATAGGTTATGTTAGTGTACTAGTTGCCCCTTTCTGTCTAATTTGAGTGGTCTTCAATGCCCTGCCACTACATATGTAGCGGTATATTTTTATTTTTATTTTATTTTTATTTTATTTCGTTATTTTACGACGCTGTATCAACATCTAGGTTATTTAGCGTCTGAATGATACGAAGGTGATAATGCCGGTGAAATGAATCCGGGGTCCTGCACCGAAAGTTACCCAGCATTTGCTCGTATTGGGTTGAAGGAAAACCCCGGAAAAAACCTCAACTAGGTAACTTGCCCCGACCGGGATTCGAACCCGGGCCACCTGGTTTCGCTGCCAGACGCGCTGACCATTACTCCACAGGTGTGGACTGTAGCGGTATATTGTGTCGTATGAAATTTATAGGTTATATTTACTATATTTAACTTATATTCCTACATTCGCAATTATACATTGTAATTAAACATAATGTCATGTATGATACCGCTCAGATTCAATTTGTCTGTATTTTAATACTACAATTGAGACTGAATTATTGTATTTATCTACTACCTAAGAGACGAAGTAACACAATCGTATGCACACTAATTTCATAGTTGTGGTGTAGTAAATTTTCTGTCTACAATTAAGGAAGGTAAATGTGCTAAATTAAAATCACAATGTAAATTCTTTTTTATTAAACCTCAAAATAGCTTCAATTCTTAACTCATAGTGTTGATGCGAACATGTTATGTTAACATGTAAAATTCTCTTCACATTAAAATAACACAGTTTTGCAATTATTTCTGCAACATATTATGCAGAAAGAAGTACACGAAACTTAAGGATACATTACACTAAATAAAACTTAGCTATGATACGCAATAAAGTTATAATATAATAATTCACTGAGCTCCATACACTGAAATAGAAAACCCGAACATACATTACGGCGGTCCAGATCGAAAAGGCATTGACTGTGCCGTATTTCGCTTTGTTGTGAAAAGTTGTGTAAACTGTGAAATGTTTGCTATCGGTTGTAATAACTGTAAATGGCTAAAATACAATAATTTAAATAATAATATGGGACAAGGAGACGTTTGTTGCACTATAAATTTATAAGAAAAAGAGGTCAGAGTTATCCTTCTTCCGAAAGATCCAGGAAGGTGAGTTTATAAAACATAATATATGCTTTATGAAAATAATATATGAACCTTATGTATTTCGTATTTCAATAGTGGAAGGACGCTGTTAATTTTTTCAAAAGAACACGATATCGAAAGTACAATACATTTTATGGTCTGCTAGGGAAAGAGTCTGTGATGAGGCGATAGTAGCGATCCTGGTAGCTAGCAACTATTTATGGATCATATTTCAACTGTCTATGTTTGCATATTTAGTAAGTATTGAGCTTCGCAACTTTATATACTAAACTGTGGTTATGTATTGCACTGTCAGGTACGGCTACCGAAACGTCGTCAACGACTTCCATGGGGATGGGCCCCTAGGCTTAACGTCCCCGTCCGATGGACGAATCACTATCAACAGTGACATATGCCTTCTCTTCATATGCACAGCGGAGAGATTTGGGATTTAACCCGGGCATATTGGTGCACAATCTAGTGATTAGAAGTTGTGCACCGCCACCCCTCCTAGTCCGGAAAATCTCTGACCTCACTGGGAATTGAACCCGGGCCGGCTAGTCTGGACAAATTAATAGTAACCAGAGTGCTGCATTGGAGTTAAATCGGTCGCTTGAACTCGGTCGAGTGTCGCACGCTCGAGTGAGATACGATCGGTCGTGATACGCTCGTAATAAATAGAAGCACAGTACAAGGTCATTTCACCGACGTGTCTTATCTTGTATGGAAGGCGACAGATAAGATACACATATGGTTTGCTCAAACGGTAAAAATAAGGCTTTATTTTCTGCGTTTATGACAAACGTTTAATGGAACAGTCAATGGAACGTACCAAAACAGGAACATGAAGTTATAAATAAAATAGTATGAAAAACTTCGATATACAGTTATTATTGCTAATTAATAATTATTCAATATTTGATTTACCACATATATAATATGATAGATCCATACATAGTGTTCCGCCTATATACTGCGACAATGTAGAAACGTTTTACAAAATATTATTGATATAGCAGTAGATAAATAGCAATGTTAGTACAGAGATAACGTCACAGAAAATATAATAAAACGAATAATCATGCTGCACAACTGTTACAGACGCAAAGATTGATACACTAATTATTAGAAATTATTATTATTATTATTATTATTATTATTATTATTATTATTATTATTATTATTATTATTATAAAAAATAGGACTTGATACAGTTTGATATAAGGATAAATCATTTATTATGTTACTGCATGATCGTGATTGTGTTCTCCGTTTATAATAATTACATTTATATCCAATAACATTTATCAGAGGTGGCAAAAACAAAATCACTCCTGTGTGGGGTCAAATTACCTACAACATTTATGTTACATTTTAAAAGCAAGTTTTGTAGTAGTACTATGGAGAGGTTAAAAAAAAGCGAGTTTCGGTTTCACGGTTAAACACTGCAAAGTTTTGAAATGATAAACATCTATGACGTTACTACACAGTTGATCACTGTAACAAGAACGAATGTCTAACGCTCGGCTTATACCGTTCGAGGATTTATCGCTCGTGACAATTTTACCCATCATGCATGTGCGCTACCTATGGGATTATGCTATGAACTACTTGACGCTCGAGCGAAAACGTCCGATGCAGACCTCTGATAGTAACCTAATGGATATCTGTTTCGGGAAACCGGGTATTAGTTAAATAACTCGTCAATCTTATTGCATTAACCCGAAAGTTCTTGGTGCTAGATGAATATGGACTCGTAAAAATCCTGATGTGATGGAACAAGTTTCACGTGTAAGATTTGTGCTAGGGGAGTTAATACGAGAAGTTTAATATTTATAGGTTTTCTCGCAATGTGCACCTCAGTCGTTTATTACAGATTCAGTGAAACATTTTTTTTCCGACGGACTAAACTAAAGTAATATATCGCAACGGGGAAAAGTTTGGAGGCATAACTTAGTATGAATGTCAGTTGCTGTTTACGGATATATTTTTCATGTAAAGCACTGCTTCCAACTTCGGCATTTGGAACTTAAAACCTGTGCAGATGAGGCTTATGAGCTTTCCGTGCTGGGTCACTGATTAAAAATGGCGCTGTGTAGTCCACGCGGCCAGGTCGCCCATTTGTACACCGCAATCGATGGCAGCGCCAGAGTGTTTCATTTCCACTTGTCATCCTCGGCGAACGAACGTCCAGAATTGCAGGTGAAGATAAAGGTCATCGCTCACGCCCAGCAAACAGCTCCTGGATTGACATTCAAAATGTTGTGTTATCAGTCAAGTCTTCGTTCTGATGAGGTCATCCCTCTCTGTATTGGATTTCAAGTGGTACCTGTTGAAGGCTTAGATTTAGCTGAAGTTTCTTTATTAATGGGTGTCATATAGGTGACAAAGAATTTCTCATTTTTGTACGATTTTCGTTACAATTCAATAATTTCGATGGCGTTTGAGTGAAGGGACATAGCCTAAGTCATAAAAATGAAGTTTTGTGATAGGGTGAGTAAAGGTATTAACGCAATCAATTAAAAGAAATAGATTTTACAACTGATCAGAAATACGGATTATAATATTGATCTTTCAGATAATGATCGAACAACGAGTCAAAGTCAGGATAGGAGAAGAAATGCCACAAGGAAGTGAAATAGGGAGAGGAGTACAACAAGGATGCCCTTTATCACTTACCCTGTTCAACATCTACTTGGAGGATTTAGTGAAGAACTGTTTTCAAAACATGGGAGGAGTGATAGTAGGAGGAAGAATAAAGTGTTTAAGATTTGCAAATCAAGATTTAAGGTAATAATAATAATAATAATAATAATAATAATAATAATAATAATAATAATAGACGTTTCATTTTCTCTGGCAGAGTTAAGGCCATTACGCCTTCTCTTCCACTTAACCAGGATCAAATCACATACAGAAAAATACATAGCGGTATAGAAATATTAACTTAAAAAAATAATAATCAAAATAATAATTCTCGTGACGAGAATATTGTACGAAATGGAAATATAAAAATTGGAAATTTATCTTTTGAAGAGGTGGAGAAGTTCAAATATCTTGGAGCAACAGTAACAAATATAAATGATACTCGGGAGGAAATTAAACACAGAATAAATATGGGAAATGCCTGTTATTATTCGGTTGAGAAGCTTTTATCATCCAGTCTGCTGTCAAAAAATCTGAAAGTAGAATTTATGAAATAGTTATATTACCGGTTGTTGTTTATGGTTGTGAAATTCGGACTCTCACTCTGAGAGAGGAACATAGGTTAAGGGTGTTTGAGAATACGTTTCTTAGGAAAATATTTGGGGCTAAGAGGGATGAAGTTACAGGAGAATGGAGAAAGTTACACAACACAGGACTGCACGCATTGTATTCTGCATCTGACATAATTAGGAACATTAAATCCAGACGTTGAGATGGGCAGGGCATGTAGCACGTATGGGCGAATCCAGAAATGCATATACAGTGTTAGTTGGGAGGCCGGAGGGAAAAAGACCTTTGGGGAGGCCGAGACGTAGATAGGAAAATAATATTAAAATGGATTTGAGGGAGATGGGATATGATGATAGAGAATGGATTAATCTTGCACAGGATAGGGACCAATGGCGGGCTTATGTGAGGGCGGCAATGAACCTCCGGGTTCCTTAAAAACCAGTAAGTAATTATTATTATTATTATTATTATTATTATTATTTATTATTATTATTATTATTATTATTATTTATTATTATTATTATTATTATTATTATTATTATTATTATAGACAATTAAAGGTATTGGCCCAAGAAAGCTTTCACACTCATAAAATAATTGAATTGTTTTGGAACTCGTTAACGTATAATTAGAAAATATGTGTCACCCTCGTGACAGCATTTTTAAACTAAAGAAATCTAACAGAGTGATAACGAAGTGACTATGAATTATGGAGAGCTACATGTTGATCCTTTTATTCCTGGCACAGGTCTGTACACACGCCAATCAACCCCACTATGACAAAGCAACTTAAAAATTGATTACATTTTCCAGTGCTAAGTTGTTCTTGGCTGATGTGCCCATCTAGTAACGAGCTCTTTGTCCGCTAATAGCAGGCGTGAGCTCCTGGCCTTGATGACGTGTTTGAACATTCACAAAGAGGTTGCCGGGTAACAAGGACTTGAAGCTTGCGTCTGACAAGCTAAATATTGGAACACACCAAAGTCACTGCCATTTTCGAACTGCATTCTATTTTACTGAATTTTCTCACCCTGCAGGGGAGGAAGCTAACTGAATAACCTCGCTAAAATTTGGTCTAAACAAATGACTGCAATTTCCTTTATTGTCACATGTCCGTGTTTTGTCACAGACTTCCAGTGGCGTTGAGTATGTTGTTTATTTAATGACATCTTTCAGTTTTTGGAATTTAATTAATCTAGGTTTACTTTTTTAGGGGAACTCGTGTGCATGAATGTCACATAGGCAATAGCCTATTTTCGTGCAATTCGTTAGTACACTGATCCGTCGATTTAGTAGAATGCATCTGAATCTAAACAAAGCAGGACGCAGTACAACTGGTCTGTTGTGATGATAATCCAAGCCCCCGTATACCAGTAAGGCATCATGTCACAAACACTTTCAAGTCTGAGTATTTCTGACAAAGTAAATATTATTCAACGCCTTAAAACGACGCTAATGTTAAGGATATTGCTGGAGAGAGTAAGGTAATATTTATTTAATTTTCTTTATTTACCTAATCCTCTCTTTATTGATTTCTTTCTTTACTCACTTACTCTCACACTCACTCTCACACTCACTTCCTCACTCACTCATTCACTCACTCACTTCATTTATTCATTCACTCCATTCATTCATTCATAACCTTCATTCACTCACTCACTCTCACACTCACTCACTCATTCACTCACTCACTTCATTTATTCATTCACTCCATTCATTCATTCAGTCATTCACCACTCACTCACACTCACTCACTCACTCACTCACTCACTCCTTTATTCATTAAGTCATTCACCTCTCACTTCATTTATTCATTCACTCCATTCATTCATTCACTCACTCACTCACTCACTCTCTCACTCACTCACTCACTTACTCACTTCCTCATTCATTCATTCATTCAGTCATTCATTCCTATTCACTCACTCACTCACTCACTCCTCAATTCATTCACTCATTCATTCTTCATAACCTCATTCATTCATTCACTCACTCACTCACTCACTCACTCATTCATTCAGTCATTCACCTATTCACTCACTCCTCACTCACACTCCCTCAATCCCTCACTCACTCACACTCACTCACTCACTCCCTCCCTCAATCACTCTCACACTCACTCCCTCTCACTCACTCACTCCTTCATTCATTCAGTCATTCACCTATTCACTCACTCACTCTCTCACACTCCTCACTTCAATTCACTCACTCCATTCATTCATTCATAACCTTCATTCACTCACTCACTCACTCTCCACTCACTCACTCTCACACTCACTCCCTCACTCCTCACTCATTCATTCACTCACTCATTTATTCATTCACTCCATTCATTCATTCATAACCTTCATCTCTCACTCACTCACTCTCACTCACTCACTCACTCACTCACTCTCACACTCCCACTCTCACAATCACTCACTCACTCACACTCACACTCCTCACTCATTCACTCACTCACTTCATTTATTCACTCACTCCATTCATTCATTCATAACCTTCATTCGATCAATCACTCAGTCCTTTATACATTCTTTCATTTATTCATTGATTGATTGATTTATTCATAAACTTCACTCACTCACTCCCTCCATTAATTAATTAATTAATTAATTAATTAATTCATTCATTCATTCATTCCCTCACTCCTTCCTTTCTTCCTTTACTGATTTATTTACTAGAAATAGTTTATATATATATTTATATTTTTTCATTCATTTTTATTCATTTATTTGTATTTTCTTTTACTAATATTTATTTATGCGGGGTGTTGCAAAATGGAAAGTGATTGAATGTAACCACAGCAAAATGAAAAGCTTTGTCTGGAGAACCTGACACAACTACATGCTACTCACGGCGTCCGGCATTGTTCACTAAGTACTGCATGCGGCGACCTGCAACCATGACAACACTTTGATATAAACATGAGATATATACTCATACAATTCTGTTTTTTAATACTCCGTCTTTATACCGTGCCGTTTTTTTTTCCCTGGGAATAAGACATATGGATTCAGCATTATCATAAGATACCTATTTATAAAAACAATGAAGAAATAACTTAATCAGTGCGCCATGTTTATAAATTAGCAGGCTTTGACAATTTGTAAAACAAGAGAACATCATGTTTTGACTTAGCAATTCTAAATGATGTTCTCTTATTTACAAATGTTCAAAGTTTGACAGAACTATCAGAACTATTTCAAAGTTTGTCAGAACTAGAGGAACTATTTGACAGTTTGCCAATTTGTTATATCTTTGGTTCTAACTTATTCCGTGATTAGGAAGTTCGCTTACACGATCATAAAACTGGAGATCAGATATCTTTGAACTACATTTGTCGACCTCAAGAAAATAAGCTATAAACAGTAACATGATCGGCGACAGAATAAAGGACTTGAATTGTTAACGAAACACTTAAAACGTAGTTTGTAATACAAAATAAATATGTCACTAATTATCGGACAGTGTATGCGGGATGACTTAAGGAAAAGTGAAGTTGTTTCGTATCAGAGTATATGGCACGTGCCGCGCCGTCCGTCTTTTGTGTACCTGGCGAGTACAGCAGCGTACATAACGAAGGAACCCCGGTCCACATTGCAACGCAATGTATGCAGTTGTGTTATCCTGCTCAAGTATTTAGTACGCGTTGAATATGTTGTGCTGATCCAATCATAATATAGAGGGCAAAACGTTAAATTCGCTCATAGACACGAAATGCAATCAAGAAGTATGAAAGTGACATTTATGTATTAACGAAGACAATATCGTGTGTAATGTATGTAAAATTGAAAATAAAAACCAGAACAACTCAGGCTATAGAGAAACATTGCAACAGTACATCGCAAAGGAAATTCGTTGAAATGAAATCTGAAGAACCATCTACATCATCATCATCATCATCATCGTCATCATTTAGTTGTGCGGGTCTAACGACACGTGCAACATGATGCTCAGTGCAATTATTCCTCTAAAGAAATTGAGTGATCCCCATTTTAGAGGTTTCCTTCATAAATTCTCTCGATACAAAAACTGTTTAAGCGATAGGCGAAGACGATTCAGCTTCGACAACTTACGAGAATATATCGTCGTTTACTACAACGCTGGTAATTGCATCAATGATGACGAGGACTGAACTTGCAAGGTTATGTACTACAGTACGTAATTTTTCTTTTCCTTTTGACTGTACGGAGATACAGTAGCATGTTGACGTTGTCTGTTTACGTTTAAAACCTGTTGAGCCAATGGTCTGAATGAAAAAAAATTAGCATATAGTAAATGTGCACCTACATTCAACGATAAGTCATCCCGCATCGACTGTCTAGTGATTATTCATTCATTCATTCATTCATTCATTCATTCATTCATTCATTCATTCATTCATTCATTTTATTCCATAGATCTTACATGAGCAATGAAGCTTTAAGATGTGGAACAATTCAAAATTTTACAATATTACAATTACAATTACAATATGAAGGTTTGGGTTAATGTTTCGTGACATTTTAAAAGTTTAGGTTAAAATTTTAGAAAATATGACGTTTTGGGTTAATGTTTCGTGAAATTTGCAAGGTTTAGGTTAACATTTTAGGAAATATGAAGTTTTGGGTTAATATTTCGTGAAATTTTCAGATTCAGCTTAGAATTTTAGAAAATATGAAGTTTTGGGTTAATATTTCGAGAAATGTTAATCATTTTGGTTAATATTTCTTGAAAATATAAAGGTTTGGGTTAATATTTCGTGAAATTTTGAAAGTTTATGTTAAAAGTTTAGAAAATATGAAGTTTTGTGTTAATATTTCGTGAATTTTCAAAATTTAGGTTAATATTTCTTGAAATTATGAAGTTTTGGGTTAATATTTCGTGAAATTTTCAAAGTTTAGATTAAAATTTTAGAAAAAATGAAGGTTTAGGTTAATATTTCGTGAAATGTTCAAAGTTTAGGTTAAAATTTTAGAAAATATGATGTTTTGGGTTAATACTTCGTGAAATTTTCAAAGCTTAGGTTAACAATTCAGGAAATATGAAGTTTTGGATTAATATTTCATGAAATTTTCAGATTCAGCTTAAAATTTTAGAAAATATGAAGTTTTGGGTTCATATTTCGTGAAATGTTCATCATTTTGGTTAATATTTCTTGAAAATATGAAGGTTTGGGTTAATATTTCGTGAAATTTTGAAAGTTTATGTTAAAATTTTAGAAAATATGAAGTTTTGTATTAATATTTCGTGAATTTTCAAAGTTTAGGTTAATATTTCTTGAAAATATAAAGTTTTGGGTTAATATTTTGTGAAATTTTCAAAGTTTAGATTACAATTTTAGAAAAAATGAAGGTTTGGGTTAATATTTCGTGAAATGTTCAAAGTTCAGGTTAAAATTTTAGAAAATATGATGTTTTGGGTTAATATTTCGTGACATTTTCAAGGCTTATGTTAACATTTTAGGAAATATGAAGTTTTGGGTTAATATTTCGTTGAATTTTCAGATTCAGCTTAAAATTTTAGAAAATATGAAGTTTTGGGTTAATATTTCATGAAATGTTAATCATTTTGGTTAATATATATTGAAAATATGAAGGTTTGGGTTTATATTTCGTGAAATTTTGAAAGTTTATGTTAAAATTTTAGAAAATATGAAGTTTTGTGTTAATATTTCGTGAATTTTCAAAATTTAGGTTAATATTTCTTGAAAATATGAAGTTTTGGGTTAATATTTCGTGAAATTTTCAAAGTTTGGATAAAAACTTTACAAAAACACGAAGGTTTGGGTTAATGTTTCGTGAAATTTTCGTAAATAACTTTCAACAAGACTTTGCTTAATCTTGGTCGAATGTCTTTTGTCTAATTTCTACAAGCCCTGTTACCAAGAAGCGAAGTATTAATTTTCCAGCCAGAGCACGAGATGATTTAAAAGTATCGTGGGGAATATGAAGTCAGGTCATTAGGTTCGTAAGTTGTCCAGAACTCCGTAGTAACCGCAGAGGAACTTGTACAGCTTGTTTCAGTTCCCGAATGGGGTGGTGCCGGCAGGTAGCTATTCCGCAACTTTGCTCTGCAAACAATAAAGAGGCGAGGCGAGCTCTCTGAAGTTGCCTTCCCGGACACAATTGCCTGGCCCCGTTTCCCAACTCCGTCTGCATGTTTCGCCTGGAAGGAAAATTGTTTTCCTTCAATTTTCCGACGTGAAAAGAATAAAAAATAAGAACAAGTCAAATATTCTACAGGTAGCTAGCAAACGTGACTTCAGTCCTTGGCTTCAGCATTATGGGATCTGGAGTGGAGCCATCCTGCCCCAGGCAGCTTCTAGTTTTTGTCGGAGTTCGAGCTCCGTTTATATGTTAAGGTGTAGCAATAAAAGCTGAAAAAAAAAGTATTTATCGTCTGTAAAATTAGTTTCTGCACCAGTTTTCACGGCGTATCTTTATTCTATGTGCTGCAGAGTTGACTTTCCACACTGGGAACATAGCTTCAAATGCTGACTATAACGCCTGGAACTTTTGGCAAAATAAATCAGTTCTACCACTTTATCACCAGCTGATTATAACTTTTTTTTAGCGAGTATCTACAGGGACATCACTTTATTTTTACCAACATTTTTAACATTAACCTGGCTATACTCAAACACTGTTACCCCCTTCCATTATAGGAGTTTGGAGTTGCTAGTGCAATATGTAAACAAATCATTTTACTGGCTATAGGAGGAGAGAAAAGTAGTGTATCCATTTATGTTACAGGGAAATACAGTATTATGTTTTTAGTTTGATCATTACTTTTACAGTATTTTATCAAAAAAATAGAATAGCAACTTTTTTTTTTACAAACTCAACTCTTCAGGCGGTTATATTCATTATGTAATGTCTACTTTATTCAGCATATTACTAACCTAATTTATTCCTGAGAAATTTGTGAGTACTTCCAATTTCTACAGCTAACTTCTTGACCGACTTATTAGGATCTCACTGCATCCTTTCTCTAGCATCTTCTACAGCATCTTCTGTCACCTTTGTTGGCCATCTTACACTTTTCTTCCTCTCTGTACACTCTTTCGCTCTAAATTTATCTACCAGATTAATGACATTTGTACGAAAATATTCCGTAATGATATAATCAGGAAATTGTGAAAAAAAAACTGTTGTTCACATTCGGTTATATTGTAATTCCAGTTTCCATCATCGTCCTTCATACCTACAAACAGTAAAATAAAACTCTTGTTTAAATAATGCTTTCAAGTAAACACCATATTATAGGGTACCGTACTTTCGGTAACTCTAATCTTCATTTGTGCTCAGTCACACACAGATAAATTCAGTTATGCTACACACCATACCTGTGTGAAAATAAACAATAATATAACTCTTTCTTCTAAGAAAATGCAAATATATTTCTGAAACACACTGTACTAAAACTTTTAAAAAAGGAACAATTATTGAAAGTAAAATACTGTTATTTCACTGCTAGCAACAGCGGCCGTAAGTTTGTGTGTCTGACGTTAAAGGACATTAGTGAAAGGGGTGGGAGTCAAGTACATGTAGAAACGCAGGTACAATAAAAATTGAAGTAAAATAAAATGATGTCCCTGTACCTTTGGCTTTCTTCTAGCCATCGGCTTACTCGCGGGGTAGCGGGTATGGCTCGCATTGAATGAAGTCGTAGTTTCGATTCCCGCTAGGAATGAATACCGGGTTCGATTTTTCTTTCACGTTTTTCTCAATTACAAGGCGAATGTCAGGTAATTCCATCAATTCTTGGATTTATCTCGTCAGATACTATTCCGCTATCAAGAAATCCACAAATCATAGGTCATTTGGTTGTTGGTACAGCGTCGTTATATGTACAGTAGCGTGCAAATTAATCCGAACAACGTAATTACTTAAGCAAAAACACTCAAACGGGATAAAAAAGGGATCTAAGACATAACTCAGTAATCTATGTGGCCTCCCTTGTTCCTAATAACAGCTCTGAGACGATTTGGCATGGATTCCACTAATTTCCCACAAATATTCTTCATTTCTTCATCAAAAACCATACACCAATGAGGGCAGAAATCATCTTGTCCTTTGTAGAACAATCCATTTTTGCATTCTTCTTTTGCAAATTGACCACAAGTACTCAATGGGGTTGATGTCGGATGAGTTGCCTGGCCAGGGGAGTACCTGAATATTCTTCTTGCTGAATTCTGTAGTTTTTCGAGACATGGCATGGTGCCAGGTCTTGTTGGAACACACCTCTGCCATCCGAAATGATTTTTGCAGCTGGGGTACGATTCTGGTTTCCAATAAGTGAATATATTTGTCAAATTCATCATTCCCTTGATAGGTATTAATGCTCCAGGCCTTTCATGTAAAACAACCCCAAAACATTACTTTAGAGGGATATTTGGGTGCTTGTTGGAGATGAGCTGCTGTTACTTTTTCGGATCCTTTCCGTACGTAAGAAACACGGTGGCCGTGGACCTCGAAATGAGACTCATCGGAAAAAGTACATTCTTCCAGTCATTCACTGTCCAGTGTTGATGTAATTTTGCCCACATTAAGCGTTTTTGCTTATAACAGGGGTTAGCAGTTGCTTCTTAATAGGCTTACGAGCCCTTCGTCCAGCTTCCAAAAGCCTACGCCGCACTGTTGTGACGTGAATATTCGCCCCAGTGGTAGCCATTAACTCGCGGGTTAAGTCGACAGCAGTTAGTCTTTTAATTTACTTTTCCTGACAATTAAACGATCATCTGCAGGTGAAGTCTTCCTTTTCCGGCCACAGTTTCCTTTTTCTGGGGTGTGATGGATCCAGTTTCCCTGTATCGTTTTATGATCGAATTAACAGTAGCCAAACCGATGTGACATTCTGCAGCAATTTGCCTCTGTGTCATAGAAGAATGCTCTGGTAATGTTATAATTTTAGACCGTTTTCGTGGAGTTGTATCCATTTGTGAAGACGACAGAATGTACACAGGATTGCAGTATTAAGTCTTCAACACAACTGAAATGCTTATAAGTTCAAAACGACAGGCAAAATGTCACATATTATAAAAAAATAATGACAGGCCTTCAACAATTGAATTACATACTACAGATGCCAATTAAAGCGGTATGAGCAGCTGTGAGGCCAACAATGACAGAAAATGTAAAATTGTCGTGTTCGATTAATTCGCACGCTACTGTAAATGTATTTGATATATATATATTTATATATATAATATATATATATATATATCTTCAGAATTACATATAGAGTGTTAGTTGGGAGACCGAGGGAAAAAGACCTTTGGGGAGGCGGAGACTTAGATGGGAGGGTAATATTAAAATGGATTTGAGGGAGGTGGGATATGATGATAGACATCTGGATTAATCTTGCAGAGGATAGGGACCGATGGCGGGCTTATGTGAGGGCGGCAATGAACCTGCGTGTTCCTTAAAAGCCATTTGTGAGTAAATACTGTTCAACATCTACCTGGAGTATTTAGTGAAGAACTGTTTTCAGAACATGGGAAAAGTGATAGTAGGAGGAAGAAGAATAAAGTGCATAAGATTTGCTGATGTTATGGCGTTGTTAGCAGAAGAGGAGACGATACTAAGGGATATGCTACTGGAGCTAAATGACAGCTGTGAGCAGTATGGAAAGAAGATAAATGCAATTAAGACGAAGGCCATGGTCATAGGAAGAAAAATAAAGAAGGTAAACTTACGAATTCTAAATGAGGCAGTAGAGCAAGTGGACAGCTTCAAATACTTGGGGTGTACTATAAGCAGTAACATGAGCTGCTGCCAGGAAGTCAAAAGGAGGATAGCTATGTCCAAGGAAGCTTTTAATAGAAAAAGGAGCATGTTATGCCACCTCTGGAGAAAGAACTAAGGAAGAGACTAGTGAAGTCCTTTGTGTGGATTGTGGCATTGTCTGGGTCAGAAGTGAAGAGAAGGGACTAGAATAACCTGAAATGTGGATATAGAGAAGGATGGCGAGTGTGAAGTGAACAGATAGAATAAGTGATGAAGTTATGTTGGAATGAGAGGATGAAGAAAGAATGATGCTGAAACTGATCAGGAAGAGGAAAAGGAATTGGCTGGGTCACTGGCTGAGAAGAAGCTGCCTACTGAAGTATCCACTGGAAGGAATGGTGAACGGGAGAAGAGTTCGAGACAGAAGAAGATATCAGATTATAGACGACATTAAGATATATGGATCATATGCGGAGTCAAAGAGGAAGGCAGAAAATAGGAAAGACTGTAGAATGCTGGGTTTGCAGTGGAAGATCTGCCCTTGGGCAGAACACTATGAATGCATGAGTGAATGAGAGTTAAGAAGTTTATACTTACAAATTATTTTTATATATTATTCTTTATTATTTTCTTTTTGTAAGTTCATGGACGATTGAAGTATTTGTTTGGTTACCACCCGGCTGTACATGTTTGTCGTTCTGGTTCACTGACATTGAGAGCTACGCTACTTCTTTTCGTTCGAAAGAGATATAGTCCTAGCTCACACAACTTAACAGTTTATGTACGAACTTCCCAGCTCTGCTCATTACCGAGTGGTAGTATGCAAAGTAGGTTGTTTTTAAGGTGTCGATGTTTACTATCTCTTGCATAGATCTAATAGCAAAGCATGCCGAGTTTAGTAGTTTGGGGGTAATTTCTGTAATATTATTTTTCCAATTTAATACATTATCGAATTGTAAGCCAATAAATTTGGTTGCTGTTGCTTCTGTTGAAATTTTTGAAGTTGAATTTGAGCAGGGTTTAAATTGGATTATTGGCACAGGAATGTATCAGATGATAGAAGACATTAAGATAAGGTAGGTGTCCCTGATATGGCCATGCTAAGGTTTGAGAATTTTTCTAGCCGCCATTTTGAAAAATAATGTAAACCACTTTTTTTTTCTTACTCGTTCTCAGTCTAATGGACTTTCTTAAAACAATTTCCTTTCCCCATAAAAATAGCTTTAATTGTCCAAAAAGTCCCAAATTCCAAAGGTCTACGTAGTGGCCATATCAGGAACATGTGCACATGATATGGCCACCCTTGTTCCATGTTCTACAAATGGTGATTGTTTTCAGTTTGATAGCGCAGTTGTGCTAAAATTAAATAATTTTGGTGTAAAATGAATAAACATGACACTTAATAATCTTTTTTATAATTCAAAAGTGTAGTCAAAATAGGTTTTTCCTTATAAAAAATTAAGTTGTTTTTCTTAAAATACAAAATTTTCGCGTAATCCCAGCTATAAGGCATGTAAATTTGTCAGGTGAAAAAATAAAAGTGAAATGAACTTGATATGGCCATGGTGCATTTGATATGGCCATATCAGGAGCAGGTAAGCTTTCACGAAAATCGTTTGATTATGAACAACTCGTAAAAGATACACCATCAACTACAACACCAATCAACAGAACATTAAAAACTGAATGGAGTACGATGGTTTTCATGAACAAGTATTTGAAAAACATGCATAAAACAAAGGAGACTTACCAGAGAAAAATAAGAAGAGGTCACATGAAAACCGCAAAACAGGCAACTGACACCATATTGCTCAACCTGACTGGATGGAAAACGATCAAGTGACATACCAGGATGCCCTTTCACCGGATACTGCTGCAATTTAGCGGATTTTTTGGTTAACTAACCTACAATAGGGGGGTGGCCATATCAGGAACATGGCCATAGCAGGAGCACCCACCTTACATGGATCATATGCAGAGACAAAAAGGAAGGCAGAAAATAGGAAAGATTGGAGAATGTTGGTTTTTGCAGTAAAAGACCTGTCTTTGGGCATGTTTTCTGGGTGAATTCGAAATAACATGGAACTCAATAAATTAATACAAAACCCTAACATAATTAATCATATAAAGGCACAAAGACTAACTTTGTTCGGGCATACCAATCGCATGGATGACGATAGAAGAGTCAAGAAAATTTATAATTGGAAACCTCTGAATACAAGAAGTAGAGGAAGACCCAGATGGAAAGATGATGTAATAGAAGATATAAGAAAGCTGAAATTAAGGAATTGGCCAAGACTCATCCAAGACCGAAATGAATAGCGAAAAATAGTTGAGAAGATCAAAACTTCTACGAAATTGTAGTACCTGATGAAGAAATTTGGGAGGTTGAATTTGAACAGGATTAATATTAGATTATTTTATTTTATTTTAATGTACCGAAGTACATATGATATTTCCATGCAGATATTCTGCGTCATCATACGATGAAAGAGTAATGGATTGTTAATTTTCTTACAATTTAATAATAATTCCCGGTTACGCGTCGTAAAGTAAAATTCGCCTCTTCCCCAAACGTCACGCAGTCCCGTGTGACTGATGGTCATGTACAAGCATGTCACACGCTCCTTAGTATTCCGCGCTATTGTTTTCCGTCCCACAGAGAGTAAAGAAGTCGCCCTTCTCTGGCTTGTGTTATACACATTTTTAGCGGGGGGGGGGAACTTACGGACTAGGGGAGTCCGGCTTTATGTGGATGATGTTCCTTCACTGCAATTTACTTTGCTTTGAGCCCCTTCGTCTCCCCCGGGGGTTCCCCTGGGCTTACAACACCAGCATGGCTGACAAGGGGCGGCGTTCCTCCGCGTTGCGATGTAGACAGACTTGATCCATTTGTCTCTTCCTTCTGCCTTCACTTTTTCCCCTTAATCCCTGTGATATCGCGTCCCTCAGCCGGGTCCCTTAATTGGTTTGTTGCTTGGTTCTCGATGATGCCCTTATAACGTCCTTAATGATGACCTACCAAAATGTCCTGAAGAAACAACGAATAATTCAAAGAAGTCTCTTCTACATGGGTCAACACTCCATCATTATGCGCTGTGACGGTAACATCTAACGCTGCAGGCTGTATTCTTCTTTGAAGTAGCCGCGGAATATTTATATTATCTTTATATACAGGGTGATTCACGACGAGTTACCCCCACTTACGCAGCATGTACAGTAGTGGCAAAAAAAAACCAGGCCGGCCCTTTCAGAGCCTTGTTCACTCCAGAGCACGATAGACTTGTAACTAAGACTTTCGTGGTTCGACTACTGCCTGGAAAGGAAACTTTTTTGTTTGTTTCTTATTCAAATTTATTCCCAATACTTTTCTATTGCAGGTAAAATTCATGTTCTGGGAATAATAAGTTAATTAAGTAGTAAAGTATCGCTGCCCGTGGCTTGTCAGTATGTCTTTTCATTTGTATTGTATTGTATTGTATTGTATTGTATTGTATTGATTAACATTCCATGGTATTCATACATTGCTTCACAGCTAGAATATGGAATAAGTAAAAAAACTTAATACTATTATAAAGTCTTAATGTATAGTCACAGTCTAGATGAAATATATACAGAAGAGATTTACAATATAGTCTAAAAAATTTTAGTACCAATATCATGAAGTGTTATTGAATATCATGAATTCACCTACAGAATAGAAGGCGTGAGAAATTAGGTACTTCTTTAATTTGGCCCTAAATAATGTTATGTTTTGAGTTTCATTTTTTACATATATCGATAGGAGGCTATTACAAATTTTTTTGGCGAAATTAGGTACTGCCATATGACGCACTCCTTTTTGATAGCACGATAGACTTGCCGATGGAGTATGAAAGTCTTTTTTGACGTGTATTTATGCTATGAACTGTTGAATTAGTTACAAAGTTTTCACGATTACATAAGAGGAATATTATTAATGAAAAGGTATACTGACAAGCCATGGACATTATTTGTAGTTTTTTGAAAATAGTCCTACAAGATTCCCTAGATTTGGCGAAATTAGGTACTTCTTTAATTTGGCCCTAAATAATTTAATTTTATGTTTTGAGTTTCATTTTTTATATCGATAGGGAGGCTATTACATATTTTTACTGCCACATAACGCACTCCTTTTTGATAGCACGATAGACTTGCCGATGGAGTATGAAAGTCATTTTTTGACGTATATTTATGCTATGAACTGTTGAATTAGTTACAAAGTTTTCACGATTACATAAGAGGAATATTATTAATGAAAAGGTATACTGACAAGCCATGGACATTATTTGTAGTTTTTTGAAAATAGTCCTACAAGATTCCCTAGATTTGGCGAAATTAGGTACTTCTTTAATTTGGCCCTAAATAATTTAATTTTATGTTTTGAGTTTCATTTTTTATATCGATAGGGAGGCTATTACATATTTTTACTGCCACATAACGCACTCCTTTTTGATAGCACGATAGACTTGCCGATGGAGTATGAAAGTCATTTTTTGACGTGTATTTATGCTATGAACTGTTGAATTAGTTACAAAGTTTTCACGATTACATAAGAGGAATATTATTAATGAAAAGGTATACTGACAAGCCATGGACATCATTTGTAGTTTTTTGAAAATAGTCCTACAAGATTCCCTAGATTTGGCGAAATTAGGTACTTCTTTAATTTGACCCTAAATAATTTAATTTTATGTTTTGAGTTTCATTTTTTATATCGATAGGGAGGCTATTACATATTTTTACTGCCACATAACGCACTCCTTTTTGATAGCACGATAGACTTGCCGATGGAGTATGAAAGTCTTTTTTGACGTGTATTTATGCTATGAACTGTTGAATTAGTTACAAAGTTTTCACGATTACATACGAGGAAGATTATTAATGAAAAGATATACTGATAAGGCATGGGCATTATTTGAATTTTTTTGAAAATAATCCTACAAGATTCCCTAGATTTGGCACCTACTATTATTCTAATTAAATTAATAATCCTTTCATACCGGTTGTTCAATACGTACATGTTAATATTCATTTATTCATAATAATTAAATTGCACAGAATATGAACTAAAATATTGTACTTTACAAGAATTGATAGTGTTTTATGAATTCGTTTCGAAATTCAGCCGTAAACATCCCAACTCATCCGTAGAAACTCACTTTCAACCCTCGTAATGTGAATAACTATTATAAGACGTTTGGAAAAAGTATACACACAACCTTCTCTCTAATTCTCCCCTAAATCGGTCCCTCCAACAGCAAGGCGCTTTTTGTATATTTCGCATAAATAGAGGCATATATGTTAAACTGTGAACTGGACGATTGCAATATGTTGGCGACATAGTCACGCATGCCATATGAAATACTTGGTATCCAGCAGTAACTGAAGTGCACGGGAAGCATCTCTGTGACAAATTACTAATCAACAATTGTATTCGCTCTCATTTCACCTGATTGGAGCTCTTGGAGTGCCATCAGCACACAAGAGCTCCTCTCTACAATGGGTTTCACAAGTTTCCATATAAAGGGTGGTAAAGCAGGGATGCGAAAACCTTTCTCTCTGCTGGCCACTATAGAAGTGGAAATCGGAGTGCTAGTAGTGGTAGTATTTCATTTAGTGATGTCTTCTACTGCAGAGTTAAGATTCAACGTGGGTGAGAAATGGAGGAAAATATCCCCCCAATGCCAGTTAACCCTGAAGACGAGGAAGATGAACATCCCCGAAACGTCGGTGGATCACCAACTTATGACCTGGCTGGAAGTCCGAGAACGTTTTGAATTATCGCCAGAAAAGCTTCTGTAATTGTGTCTATTCTATTGTAATCTGTTCTGTTCTATTCTATTATGTTCTATTCTATTATATTCTGTTTTATTTTATTTTATTCTAGTCTGTTGTTCTATTCTATTCTGTAAATTGTTCTATTCTATTCTAATCTGTTCTGTTCTATACTATTATAATCTATTCTATTCTATTTTATTCTAGTCTGTTGTTCTATTCTATTCTGTTCTGTTCTATTCTGTAAATTGTTCTATTATATTGTAATCTGTTCTGTTCTATTCTATTATGTTCTATTCTATTATATTCTGTTTTATTCTATTTTATTCTAGTCTGTTGTTCTATTCTATTCTGTAAATTGTTCTATTCTATTGTAATCTTTTCTGTTCTATTCTATTATAATCTGTTGCATTCTATTTTATTCTAGTCTGTTGTTCTATTCTATTCTGTTCTGTTCTATTCTATTCTGTTATGTTCTATTCTATTCTGTAAATTGTTCTACTCTATTGTAATCTGTTCTGTTCTATTCTATTCTATTCTGTTCTATTCTATTTTATTCTATTCTGTTCTGTTCTATTCTATTCTGTTCTGTTCTATTCTATTCTGTAAATTGTTCTATTCTATTGTAATCTGTTCTGTTCTATTCTATTCTGTTCTGTTCTATTCTTTTGTTCTATTCTGTAATTGTTCTGTTTATTCTATTCTGTTCTTTTTTATTTTTTATTTTATTCTATTCTGTTGTAATTTGTTTTTTATTTTATTCTGTTCTATTCTATTTGTTTTTTGTTTTATTCTATTGTTCTGTTTTGTGTTTTATTTTATTCTATTGTTCTATTTTGTTTTTCTTTTATTCTATTCTGTTCTATTTTTCTGTTTTTTATTTTATTCTATGCTGTTCTATTATTTCTGTTTTTCATTTTATTCTAGTCTGTTCTATTTTTCTTTTTCTTTTATTCTATTCTCTAAATTGTTCTATTTTGTTTTAATCTTTTATTCTATTGTTCTATTTTGTTTTTCTATTTTATTCTATTCTGTTGTTCTATTTATTCTGTTTTCATTTTATTCTCTTGTAATCTTCTATTTTATTTTTCTGTTTTATTCTATTTTATTCTAGTTGTTGTTTCTATTTATTCTGTAAATTGTTCTATTCTCTTGTAATCTGTTTTGTTTATTCTATTTATTCTGTTCTATTCTATTTTATTCTAGTTTGTTGTTCTATTTTTTCTATTCTATTCTGCAAATTGTTTTTCTTTTTAATCTGTTCTGTTCTATTTTATTCTTTATTTTATTCTGTAAATTGTTCTATTTTTGTAATTTTATTTTATTCTATTATATTCTGTTTTTCTTTTCTATTTTATTCTAGTTTGTTGTTCTATTTTGTTCTATTCTGTTCTATTTTGTTCTATTCTATTGTTATCTGTTCTGTTCTATTTTTCTTTTATTTTATTCTATTCTGTAAATTATTTTTCTCTTTTAATTTTATTCTATTCTGTTCTATTTTTTTTTCATTTTATTCTATTCTGTAAATTGTTCTATTTTTGTTTTTCATTTTATTATATTCTGTTCTATTTTTTTATTCTAGTTTTGTTCTATTCTATTCTGTAAATTGTTCTATTCTCTTGTAATCTTTATTTTATTCTATTTCTGTTCTATTTATTTTATTTTGTAGTTTGTTGTTCTATTCTGTTCTATTTTTCTTTTTCTTTTATTCTAATCTGTTCTATTTTATTTTTATTTTATTCTATTGTTCTATTTTTCTGTTTTTCTTTATTCTATGCTGTTCTATTTTTGTAATCTTTTTTTTTCTATTCTATTCTGTTCTATTTTTTTTTCTATTTTTGTTCTATTCTGTTCTATTTTTTTTTCATTTTATTCTATTGTAATCTATTTTGTTTTTCTATTTTTATTCTATCCTATTCTGTAAATTGTTTTTCTCTTTAATTGTTATGTTCTATTCTATTTATTCTGTTCTTTCTATTTTATTCTAGTTTGTTGTTCTATTCTGTTTATTTTATTCTATGCTGTTCTATTTTTGTTTTTCTTTTATTCTATTCTGTTATCTATTTTCTGTTTTTTATTTTATTCTATTGTAATCTGTTTTGTTCTATTTTATTCTTTATTTCTATCCTATTCTGTAAATTGTTCTATTCTCTTGTAATTTTATTCTATTCTGTTCTATTTTGTTTTTCATTTTATTCTATCTGTTCTGTTCCATTTTATTCTATTCTGCTCTATTGTAATCTCTTTATTCTATTCTGTTCTATTTTGTTTTTTATTTTATTCTATTCTGTTCTATTTTGTTTTTTATTTTATTCTATTCTGTTCTATTTTGTTTTTTATTTTATTCTATTCTGTTCTATTTTGTTTTTTATTTTATTCTATTCTGTTCTATTTTGTTTTTATTTTATTCTATTCTGTTCTATTTTGTTTTTCATTTTATTCTATTCTGTTCTATTTTGTTTTTTATTTTATTCTATTCTGTTCTATTTTGTTTTTTATTTTATTCTATTCTGTTCTATTTTGTTTTTTATTTTATTTTATGCTGTTCTATTTTGTTTTTTATTTTATTTTATGCTGTTCTATTTTGTTTTTTATTTTAATCTATTCTGTTCTATTTTTATTCTGTGCTATTCAATGCACACGTCCCTTCTCACCCCATTATCTAATAGTTGATAGCGTGTACTCAATCTGTGTCTGCCAGTTTTTATTTAATCCTTAAATCAATCCTTGCCTAACCTAAAAATTAAATTATAAGAATAAAGGTGTAATCCATCAGACTTGGTAAGCCTCCTGTCACTTTTTACTGAAATGGCTTTACAAATTAACTCTGTAAGTCCAACTTCGACTTGATGGTCTTCCTGTACGTTTGATAGATACGTGAAAATGGAGTAAGGGTTTTTTTTAATGGGGTTAACTCTTATAGATATAAATGAATTTATTTCTAATATGCATCTAGTAAAGTAAATAACACACATTGAGAATTATAATGCAATTATTTACAATCGCTGACAAGAGTTCAATTCAGCGTTTGATTCTAAAGTTATTTAAATGAAGTTAGTTTTTTAATTTGTTAAATATCCAGCATTGGCATGGATTTGTTTATATAGTGCAGCAGACTTATAATATTGAGGCTTTGATGTTTAAAAATCGTGTTTATGTCGATTCGCTACAGCAAATAAGTCATGTGCATCGAAATTTTCATTAAACCGGAGCACTCTTAAGCCATGTCGAGTCTTTCATATCAAATTGATAAAACATAACTTTTGTTATTTATCTCTCGATACGTAAATTGAATTTTTAACGACTTATAGATGCGATGTTAACTGGTTTTGTAGTTGTTGATTACCTCCTGTGTAATATTTTAGCAGGCACTCAATCCTGTAATACGAATTATATTTGACAGTGGAATCAATACGATGGCAATCAACCCTGTTAAACTTTCCAGGCTGGAGTATTTTCCAATGTTGAAATCTGTATCAGATATGTAGTAGCTTGTTTCACGGAATATTTAATACGAAGTAACTCTTTGATTATGAAAAAACAGGAGTACAGTAATCTAGATTCGGCTTCAACAAGACCCAGGCTCTTATCCGGTCTAGGGTAAAATGTAGGTCTGTAAACCTCTATATGTATGTATCTTATATTATTCATTGTAGTGCTTGTCTTCCGATAAATCTAATGTTACAATTTAATCAATTTGGTATATGTATTTATGCTCGACCATGACGAAATGTAGTATTTATAGACCTGATAGTAACCCTTTAATGCACCTCATTAAAGTACACCTATTCATTATAATTCAGTTATTCAGCCAATGAGAAATCACCATTTTACCATTATAAAACCGCAAAAATCGATTGTTCTGGGATATGCAATCGAAAGACAATTAGCGAAAAGTCACGGAGGCTGGAAATCCAATACTGTCGCAGAAGATTATGTTCTGTTGCTATAATAATTAGCGTTAATTGTAAATAATATTCAAATAAATACAATTTGTCATCTCGTTTTTCAATTCTAAATCAATTTCCAGGTTATATGAAGACTAATGTTCATGTCATTCTCTAGATTATATCAAGGTCAATGACATTCGTGCCTCGGAAAAAATCAATACATCTCACAATTCAGGTCAGTTCCGCTCCTCACTTACATAACCATAACATAAATACTTATGAATAATTTCAAGTTAGAAATATGGTCGAGCATAAAGAGTCGTATGAAACTTGCCTATAATGGTAATTAAGACGCTCGTATGAAAATTATTAAATGAGCGCAAGCGCTCGTTTCATAAACAAACATACTCGCGTCTTAATTACTACCATTACAGGCTCGTTGCATAATGTACTATTCCGTCTAAGGACGTATGTAATTGGTAAGAACAAATATTACAACCTATAATAATTTATTTTTAATCTGAATTTCTTTTACGAACGTTTTCGCCTATTGCCATCTTTAGACAATGAACTATACAGGGTGTTTGAGAAACACTTTGACAAACTTTGGGGGCATGTTCCTCACACCTAAACAAGGAAAAAAAGTTCCTATAAACATATGTTCGAAAATCCTCAGTTTTTTAGTTATTAATGAAAGAATATAATGAAACATCTGTTAGATATTGTTAGCTTGGCAGCAAGTGTTCCAACGTTAATCAATTCAGAAAGTCATAACAAATGTTCAAAATGTTCTCTTGCTTCCACACACACACATGCACTCGTCGGATCATGGACTCCATGGCAACACATAGCCATCTAGGATACAATGGGTGCATCAGCAGACTTCTATCGATAACATCATTCGATTATATAACAAAATGAATGGTTACCAACTTAAGTTAAGTTGTTGGATTGTACCTCGAAACTCGTTGAACGTAAATTTTCATTGTTATGAGTTGTGAATTGATTAGAGTTGTAAAACTTGCTACCAATCTGACAATATCTAACATGTTTTATTATGTTCTTTTATTAGTGACTAAACAACTAATGATTTTCGAACATATGTTTATATGAGCTTTTTTCTTGTTTTGGTATGAGGAACGTGCCCCGAAGGTTTGTCAAAGTATTTCTGAAACACCCTGTATAGTTTACAGTTGTACATTGTATTCAGTGTAATTTATCTAATCTAAACGTATGTCAGAATAACAATAGTAATAATTATGTAGTCTCTTAATTAGGATTGAGGGGGTCAGAAGCAAAGGGGTATACGTGCACATCAACTACTTTTGAGAAAATGTGATTGAAAATGTTCAAGATTTAATAAATTCCATGAAGTTTTGATTTTTAATTGTAATATGTGACATCCTTAAAATATGTATTCCTTTGCCATTGACATTTCTTATGTTCTAGTTTACTCTTGATGCAATTAACTCATTTTTTTTAGAAATGCCACTTGTACCTCTTTGCTTCTTTTGATCTTCGAGATCATGAAATTAGAAATAGTGAACAAATTAATATTCCATATTGTGGATTACACAAGAGCAACACAAACTTTTTAATTATGGGGATGAAATTATATAATGAGCTCCCCAGTCAATATTATAAATTACCAATCAATAGATTCAAAACTAGATTTTACAATTGGTTATTAAATAATCCTTTTCATTCTATTCCTGAGTTTTTCAACACAAATTCGTATGAAACTGTATTTTAATAAATAAGTTTAATCGCAATTTAGTTAGTTTTCTTTAATTTAAAAGTTTCAAATTATTTCATATTTTCATTGTATTATTTAAATTTTACTGTTTCTTTTATTAGTGTTTGTTAAAAATGTATTTATATATTTTTCAATGTATTCTGACGAAGCCTAAAACTGTATGTCTAATGGCCAAATAAATTGAATTAAATTAAATTGAATTGAATGGGGAAAAACCGCCTGAATTTATTACTGATTACAAGTTTACTAATCTTAATATATAAAATTGAATGTGGGTATGTATGTATGTATGTGTGTATGTATGTATGTATGTATGTATGTATGTATGTATGTATGTATGTATGTATGTATGTATGTATGTATGTATGTATGTATGTATATGTGTGTGTATGTGTGTATGTATGTGTGTATGTTCTCTATACAAATCTACACGCTTTGGCCGATATGTGCTAAAGTTTGCACATTTAACCTTCATAACCAGGAGAAGAACATAGGCTACATTAAAATTATGCAAATGGAAGTTAAATTAATTAAATATATAAAAAATAAAAATAAATAGATCAAATATTCATGTATTATATTAAAATCCAAAATCTTCTACAGTCAATTGTTCTTTATTATTGTCTGTTGTATTCAACATACACTTTCATGAGGCCTTGGAAATTTTAACACGAAATTAAATTACATTGTTGTTACACATCACGAAGGCTACAACTAAATAATTCATGCAATAAGTATCTTTACGCAGTCCAGGACCGTATTATGAATTCCTCGATGCAGTTTTGTAGATAGTGAGCAGACTGTTTTATCCAATTGAATTCTAGAATTCTTTCAAACTACAAGGATTGCTACCACATAATTTACTTAATATTGAATAGCCATAGAAGACCTACTATTGCGAAATATTGGCCCACCAAAATTATGCACTAACAAGAATTTGTGTCAAAAACTCATGCGAAACGTAATGTGAGTGGCAATATTAACTGGAAAAACTAAAGAAGATGATGTTTTTATCCCACGTATTGCTATTATAGCCATTCGATTTTAAGCAATTATTATAAGTTATAGTAATATTTGTGATAATATTACAATATTATAATATTGCAATAATAATATAGAGCCTATTTTACTGTTACTGTTAACCCGTCTCTTATTAATACGTTATGGTCACTAATGACTTGGCCGTTTATAGAAAAATATGATTTACTGTTGTGGTAGTGTTCTACATTGCCTTCTCCAGGAGAGTGAATTCTGATGAGTATAGTCTCTGTTACTGCAAAACACCCTGAAATCCATGTATTTGATAGAATCCATCCGTTACAGATTGTAGTTTGGCCTTGAAGTAAATTAAATATATTGTGGGCAGAAAGGCTTAATAATGCATAATGCCGTGGTACGATAAATATTATCATCAATCACAATGTTAAATATCTTAAATATCCCTGTAGCATAAGGTCTTAATGTTGTTAAAACTCTATTCATAGGTGAGATGGAATTATTTCGATTAGTCAGTTTCTTTGGATATTAGTGGTACTTTCTTTAATATTAGTGGCACTAGGGAGGAGAAAACATAAGCAAATATGGTTCGTTTTGGTTTTATATAGTTCCCTTGCCGAGGTCTCCGATAAGTCTAACAAACAGTTTATTTAGAAATAGACCAAAATTTAAAACCCGGGCAACGCCGGGTAATTTAAGGTAGTACTTTATAAAAATTAGTCTCAGGTAGAATTAAATGTATAAAATCTTGTAAGACATGTTTAAACCGCCTAATTTTGATGCTTCTGGCTACAAATACAGCGTTCTCAAGTTCGTTTCCCGACAGAGAAGTGGAAGTCAACAATATTTGCTGTAATTTTGATTACCAAAGCAAACTTTTGAGCCACCCTGTATGCATATCCCTAAAAACAAAGTAACGCTGGACTCTGGCTATAATTTCAGCTATTTTGGATTAGTCTAGCTTTTATATCCGCTTTTCAATTTCTGGGCGGCCTTATCATGCATTCCAGAAGCCTGCCACCACACACGAAGCTGATACGGTGTGTTCAAAACTTTTGAGACGATTATCTTGGTAGTAATGGCCCATTATATCACCCCCGGAGCGCGCTAGTAAATAATTCTGCTAGTTTAAACAGTTAGGTCACATAACTGTTGAACTATGCTGCCGCCATTTTATACGCGGCAACCTAACCTACGCGCGTATTATGTCTCCCAGCGGTCGCACTTCTCGTATATTAAGAGTAAATATGCATTAGCCTGGGCTAATTACAGCGGCTCCGGGATGGAAACCCTGTCCCCCGCCCCTGCGTCTGGGAGATGGGATTTTATCATGACAAACTGCAACAGGATAGCGTCCCCGGGGATAATACCTAGCCGCAACCCTTGTCACATCGTTCGAGCTGCTCTATTATAATGCGACCTGCTTATACGTTGATGTCATACTGCTAGTGGCTGAGAATTATTACTGTAATAGTTAAACAAAATGTTTTTTTGCTGCTTTTATTTTTATGTACTATGGCAATCCCTTTGTATCCCTCTTTTGCCTGGAAATTTGCCTTAATGCAACAAGGATTTAGGGTCATATTTTAGTCCCTAGTTTAGTGCAAATGCTCTCGTTTTAAACCACAGTAAAACTAAATCATTATTTTTTTCTTTAGATTCTAACACCGACATTACTTATTTTAATATGTTGCTTAACGTAGTTGATACAAAAATCATTTTATAACAGTATATAGAACACATCTGTGGAAAATTTTGTAAGAAATATATATATATATATATATATATATATATATATATATATATATAATTTGAACTGGTAAGTCCACACCTGTGGAGTAACGGTTAGCGCGCCTGGCTGAGGAAACCAGGTGGCTCGTGGTTCGAATCCCGGTCGGGGCAAGTTACCTGGTTGAGATTTTTTCGGAGTTTTCCCTCAACCCAATACGAGCAAATGCTGGGTAACTTTCGGTGCTGGACCCCGGACTCATTTCACCGGCATTATCACCTTCATTTCATTCAGACGCTAAATAACCTAGATGTTGATACGGCGTCGTAAAATAACCCAATAAAATAAAAAAAAATGAACTGGTAATGGAAATTACGGGAAAACGGCTGAACGGATTTTAATGAATGACCCGTCATTTTGAAGCTTGGAACCCAAAGTTTTTCAGAAAAATAGTAGTTTTCAGTGAAATGTTAATTTTCCTACATTATTTTCCTATTTTAAAAAATCCGTCTGTCGTCAGTTTTAAAAAATAACGGCTTTTCAAAATAAAACAAAACACAAACACACTGCTACAATAAACAATAGGCTATTACACGAAGGAGGATTGCTGACATATTTAGAATTCAAATTCAATTGGTTATTAAAAGCTTGAAGACTTATGATACTAAAAATAATTTACAGGCCTGATTCTGTGGTGTGTAACTTTCTGAGTACAAAAGTGTATTGGATATTGAAATCTACAAAACTTCAGGTGTTTTGATGACATTATTACCGTTAGAAATGAAATATTACTATAGTTAATGCCATGATGTTAATATATATATATATATATATATATATATATATATAGCCTATATAACTACAAAACTTGTGTAAGATAATATTATTGTTATTAAAAATCAAATATTTTTGTACTTATTAATCAAGTGGGGTTGGGTCTTTTTCAAATATTTAATAGCGGTGTGGTGTAGATATTTATATGAGTCATTCTCTTCAGTATTGGCTCGAGAGAGCGCAAAAAATACAGTTCCTAAGGAAAGACGGTATTACTTACTGATAAAATAAGAGGTCTACATCATTTTGTAGTCTCCCGATCATTTCAGCAAGATCTCTCAGCAGCATAAAATGATTTCAAGCTCTACATGCAGCAGCTATACCAAGATGCTATGTCTATTGTTCGAAAGCATAGCAAACCTGATTTTTTTTTTAACTTTCACCTACAATCCACAATGACCTGAAATAGCTATTGCTTTACTCCCACACGAAAAACCCACTAATCGTCCTGACATTGTTACTTGCGTTTTCGCGCTGAAACTCAAAAACTGAAGATGGATTGATTCAAGAAAAATTATTTGGCATTAAAAAAAAAACATTCCGAGGGAGTATGTTTTATTATTATGGAAGCAAATAACTTTCAAAATGTCTGGCATTTTTCATTGAAAATAGATCTGAAAAATGTTTATTTGAACGTCTAATGAACTTAGTTTACAGCATTGCTGCACAAGCCACTAGTTATGTATAATTTAATTAGGCCATACTTGAAAATTGCTCAACACAAACTCGACGATTACATATACTAATAACAGACACTTAGAATACATAATTGGATGATATAGAAATCACTTGAAATAGACTGAACAGTTTTGTATTAGACATACACGAGGATTTACTGTCAGTTACGGACCTTAGTTCCGAAGACATTCTGAATAAAAAATGTCATAAAAACATTTGTCCTAATCTCAATATTTTCAGAGTTGCACTAATTTGAAATTGTTTTAAAAATACCATTAATTCTTAAGTTTTAAGGGTAAAAGAATATTACAGCTAAAGAATGAACCATTCAGGAGTATCATTTCTTTAATTAGCTAGTATTCTGAAGCTAAAAATGTGTTGTGAATTCCATAGTTGCTTCGTACAGAATTTTTTTTTTCGATTTTTAGCTACAAAATTACATTTTTCTTACGCATTTGTCACAACAGTTGTTACAAATCATGCCACTCTTGTAAATTCTTCAAGACTGTACATTAGGATGCATAATTAAACTGTAAAAAATCAAGTTCCTAAAGTCGTATGATTTGTAACAATTTTTGTGATAAGTGCGTAAGAATGATGCCATTTTTAGTTAAAAATTGAAAAACAAAATCTGTGCAACGCAATTAACAACACATTTTTAGCTTCTGAACACTAGCCAATTAAAGAAATGATATACTTCTGAATAATTCATTATCTATTTGTAATATTTTTTTACCCATAAAACTAAAGAAAAAAAGTATTTACTAACAATTTCAAATTAATGTAACTTTAAAAATATTGAGATTAAGAAACATGTTTATGTCACTTTCTTGCTTAGAATGTCTTCGACCTTTAAGCTCCATAAGTGACAGTAAATCCTCGTGAATCACCCTGTATATATAACTTAATTACTTGAAAATTGCTCGACACAAACTCGACGATTACATATACTAATAATTAGACCTCGGATTTTAGGCGAAATGCCTATTTTTGTTTATAGGACTAAACTAAAATTACTTAAATATCTTCACGTTTCACATAAAATCTGAATGTTTGATAGAAGTTTTATTGTGCCTAAAATGCCTATTTTGCCCCATTATGACCTATTTTAATATTTTAGAGCCTAAAAGTGCCTATTTCGGGTATCTTTTTTGCTGCAATACTATAATGTTTTGAATATCACATCGCAGATCTTTCAGTTACTTTGGTTGAAGGAAGAAAGAAATTTCTCGAATATTGCTGGCTTTGTTAAATACTTTTGCAAAGAGTAAGGAAACAAAGGAGCAGTGACCTTGTGAGAACTCGGTTTTCCAAAATACAGACTGTGAAGCTGAAAAGAAAGCACACGAATCGAACTGGCTATTACTTGTCTGCAGTCGAACAGTGTGCAAAGTGTTACACGTAGTACACTTAAAGGCGTAGTGCAGTTTTTTTTTTAATTCAGTATTTATATATTTTAAATTAGGTTGTGTGAAATTGTGTAGTTTGAATTATTGTAATTGTGTAATGCCGAAGGAGAAAGGAAACAAAAGCTCACTAATTAAGCAATGGATCCAGCAAGTTCCGGGACTGACCTATGATGGGACAATTATATTCTGCCGGTATTGTTGAAAAGAGGTGAGTAAATATTGCATAAAAACGAAACAATGACCTATGTAGCAGTAGCAGATAATGTAGACTTCATTTAAAATACCGGTAACGTGCATTTAAAAAATTAAACTTCTAATATCAATAACGAACAACACAGAATAATTATAGCTATTGTTTTCTGGTGTTTGGGTATCGCAAGAGAAAAAATCTCACATCAGTCAGCATGCTAATGTCTCCGGTTATGAAGCAAAAACCTCCCAGTGTAATACCACTAATACCATATACTAACCAAAGTAACAATTTTTCTCTTCTTGTAACTATAATTAATACATCTCAATGCTTAATATTAATTATAACAGTTATTGCAATTTCAGTAGGTAGACACACATTTGAGGTGTGAAAACCCCTATTTTGAATTGTCTTAAATTATATTTTAGGTGCCTAAAAGTGTATTTTTAGTGCCTAATTGACAATTTTAGAGCCTATTTTAGGTGCCTAAAAGTGCATTTTAACGGCCTAAAAATCCGATGTCTACTAATAATAGACGCATATAATACATAATCTGATGATATAGAAATCACTTGAAATAGACTGGACAGTTTTATATAATAGACATATATCGTCGTTGTTCCTGCAATAACTCCTATGTGCAAAATATGAAAATTTTCAGTAGGAAGAAAAAACAAATTTATTCTTCTATGGTATTAGTGCATAGGAGACTGTGAATTGTTACGTTTTCGAAAGAAAGAAATATAATTACATATAGGAGATTTTATTATTTGCTGTATCACCATTTAAGGTATTTAATAGAGCAAACATCTGAAAATCGATAAATATGTCACATAGGAGTTACGGCAGGAGGAACGACTATATAAAATACGTAGGCTGAATATAGACATGTTATTGGATATAAATTCCATTAATTCAAGTAAGTAATACGTTTACCAATATGGACACAGGACACAAAATATGTGACCAGTCATCATCAGGGCCCGGATTTTGTTGTCATCTTTTTTCCCTCGTGCAGTATTCATTCATTCATTCATTCATTCATTATATTCCAAAGATCTTACATGAGCAATGAAGCTTTAAGATGTGGAACAAGTCAAAATTTTACAATATTACAATTACAATTTTTACAAATTTTTATAGTTTTACAATTTAGTAATTTTCTACAATTTTTACAATTTTGTGCAATTTTTTACAATATTTTGGCGAGGTGTAGTGAGATGAGGTGAGGTCCGAGGATTCGCCAAAATATTACCCTGCATTTGCCTTTTGGTTGGGGAAAATCCTCGGAAAAACCCAACCAGGTAATCAAATCAAAGGGGCGTAATCTAATCAAAGGGGTTGATGCCAAGAACTCGCCATAGATCATCCGGCTTCAGTCCCACGGCTGTAGAAAACCTCGGAAGAAACCAAAGACCAAAGGGGGATCCAACCCAAGCAATCCTGAACACGAACACGAACTTCTGGTCATAAAAAGTAATATTAATTCTGTTGTGCATTTTTTAGTCATATTTTCTATTTTTGAAGTTTTAGGTCATTTTTTCAAGTTTTAAATCATTTTTTGGTCATTTCTTTCGCATTTTACTTCCTTTTCCAGCCCTTATTTTGCTTTCTTTTTAGCAAAATATTAAATTAATTAAAATTAAGCGTATGATTCGTTTGTTTCACTGTCACAGATTTAGTTAATTACAGATTTTCAGAGAGAAATTTTCGGTGTTCAGTTTCCATAGTTTCATTCAGCCATGCCTAAAATAAAGCCATCTAAATCTTGTAATTTAAGACAGATTGTATCTGAATTTGGAGATGATGTTTTCTCTACGGACGGTGAAGTATTATTTTGTAAGTTGTGCCGAACAAAGGTATCAGCCGAAAGAAAATTCACTGTTCGACAACATGTGGGCCGCGATAAGCATATACGAGCAATGCATTTCGCTAGTAAGGAGAAATCCACGCAACTTTTACTGCAACAAAGTGTATGCATGAAGGAAATAAATCGTCAGACTTTTACAGGGACTTTTGTGAAGCATTTGATACTTCCTGCAGTGAAGAAGATATGACTGTCAGTGATTTAGCGCATTTCAAGTATGCTTCAGTTGTATCAGCGGATGTGGAAAAAATTTCTCAGTATATAAAAGTGTGCTTTCCGACAACATTTCTAAATATTTTTACAATAAGTTATAAAATAAAATAAAATAAAATAAAATAAAATAAAATAAAAAATAAAATAAAATAAAATAAAGTTCGACTAAAATGGTCAGAACGCGGGATTGAAGACACATCGAATGAGTCAATATCAGGGGCGAATGCTGGTCACGAAAGTTAGGCTTGCTCTTTTATTGATGGGGGAAGATGGGAGGATGTAATGCATCTGGTTTGCAGACTTTTCGTGTCTTGTAATAGACAATGTTAAAGTATTTAAACTGTCAAAGCCACTTTTACACCATACACCGTTATCTGTAGAAAATAACAAACACGGCCAACAAAACAGTTTATTCAGTTTTTTTCGACCCTGCCAACCAATACGTATTGTTTTAATGAGATGCACTGAACGAGCGCACATATTCTCTATTTTTGTCCTTATGCTGTCTTTTTAAATCTGGGAGCCCTGGACATGGTCTGCCGTTCTTTATAATGTCGGTCTTCTCTTGAATAGTCCTCCGGGAAAATGGATTTGATAATAAAGTTTCAATAACACACATTTCCGAACTCATTGCAACACTTCAAATTAACGTTTAAGAACTAATAATACATGCAGCAGCTAACATATGCATTGCGCTCATAAAATTACATTACACTCGCAAATCACAGCACATTCACTGGTAAAAACTGCTGCCAATCAGTGTTGCCAACTCGATTCTTAAACATCCGCTGTGAAGCCTTGCAGAAACCGCTAAATTGCTATATTGTCAATGTAAAATTATATTATTTTGCCGCTGTGAGTGCTAAAAATACCCGCTAAATCCTTAGATCAGCAATACAAGTTTCATAAATTTTACCCGCTAAACTTACGCCGAAAAACGCTAGATCTAGCGGGAAAACCGCTGAATTGGCGGCAACACTGCTGCTATCTATGTAACGTTAAATATAGTCGTTGGTGTAGCTCTCGGACCAGAGCTTCATACAGCATATAACAGAAGCATGTGCGACTGGGACGGATTAGGAGGAAGGCGCATCATATTCTCGCTGTTTCTACGTCTTTCCTGTAGCTCCGAGAAACGAGCAAGCGTTGCGATCTTGCGGTGCGCAACCTGCGGATGGTATTATGCCTAGACATTATTACAAAATCAAAATAAATTTTAATGTACGTAATCCCATTTTGAGAAATACACATTCTACGAAAAATATTGGGCTTGCGCAGCAAGCATAGCATGCCCGGAGAAATCGCCCCTGGTCAATATCACAATGCCTTGAAACTAGAATAGTAATATACGTTACAAGAGCGGTATGTTGACGTTTTCATGTTCGAGGAAAAGATTGAAAAAGTGAAACGTAATTTCCGAGAACATGAAAACAAACATACCGCTCGTGTATCGTACATTATTTTATGCGAAGATCGTTTATTACATACCTGAAAGAGGAATTTCTAATTAGTTGCAATGAAATCTCCATCTTGGTTTCTGTTCAATGACGGCAACTTTGGAAAACAAATATATCTATCTTCAACATTGTTCCTATAAAATGTTTTCTGTGTTTACTATTATTGCAGCAGGCCGTGATATACGTCTGTCTTTTTTTTTCCCCCCAGTCTATGATGAGTCTGGAATCTTGTTCATTTTTTCACGGCTTCCTTAATGTTACTTGCATTACAAATGCAGTAACTTTTGTGGTGTTGTAGAGTTTACTTAATTTTTGCAAATATTTAAAAACAACAATTAACAGTGCGATTTAGGTGAAATTGCAGTGGTAAGTTTCCAATTTATAATTATTACTATGTTAAATGTCTCTAAATATAATATGTTAAAAGCCTAAAGCAGTAAAATGTCGCGCTTAAGCGGTAAGAAGAGGGAAATTGTTATGTGTGTTACGTTGGGAATACTGAATGTGGTATTTCACACTTACCGCGTATTGGTTCTGTGCGGAAAACAAGCAAATACGCACGATCTCGCACAAACATGTTTTCATTTTTGGTAAAAATAAGCTTTAAGAACGTTATACTCGTATTAGTCTGACTTAAAACTGAAAATTTTCTCTTGAATTACTTTTCATAACGATAATTAATCATGATTCTCTTCTGTATATGAACACGTGTGTGACCTCCATCTTGTGGAATTTAAAAACAATGACGACTTTTTTTGTTCAGTTGTTAAATGACCTCCGGGCGAAGGCACGCGTTTTTAATGTTACTGAATGGATTTCAATTTTAAGCGGTAGCAGATTTGAAATGCAACCCGCAGAGTCATAATTAATTAGCATTATCTGCAAATAAATTTGATAACCCGAATGCGGAGGTCGATAAAACTGATTGTCATAAATCGTGTTCTGCAATTATGATGGCTGGCCGCGTGCGATATTTATTATTCGGGAAGTAATTGTGCGCCGCAATGAACACTTGAATGAAGCTCTTGTTTCCATGGCCCCCTTTAATGCTATCCCGTGTCCCTGCTTTGTCCTTTGATTTTGCAGAAAAGTCATTTTTATTCGATTTTAGTCACCATAGGTACGCTGTTAATTACTTCTTTTATAGTAGCTATAATTTTCTGTATTACTCGAATTGGTCTTATGAAATGAAATAAGTTTAATGATATACGAGTAGACCAGCGAGAATCGTATTTTAGAAATTATTTCGATCAATTACCGATGTACCAATAGAGTATGAGAATCTATTGAATTTTAACCCAACAAATCAAACTATCAACTGCAATCTTGTCGCATCTGATGTTCAGATATCAAATATTTTCATCGTTTCTTTAACAATACAGTGGGCCGTGGTATTGCTTGATGACCGTATTATGAAATGTAAGTATTAAATATTTTAGTTTATAATACAATCTGTTTATGTTATAAATTATTTATTAATATATTCGTGAAAAAATCTTATTCAAATACCACAAAAGTTCTCATCTTGTCGATAATTGAGGCCTTGAAATACGAAATATGCCAAAAATTTGAAATATAGATTTGTTTTCTTCAAAAACTGATACTCCAAAGACCTGTGACATATTTTTCAGCGTCATGTACCGGTTTTTTTTTTTTTCCGTAAGAAATCCTGGCAGCCCCTAAATAGCGGACACTTCTCAATAACGGACATTTAATTTTTCCCTGGCGGTGTCCACTATTTTTTTTTAATTTTTTTATTGCAACACAAAATTGTATACAACTATAGCAATAACAAAACATTTCAAACAGACAATACTTAATAAAATAATGGTCCCATATCAATGTTGAATAATCTGAGTGAGATTTTCCTAGTACAACAAAAGCAAATATTTCTGTACACATGATAGAATTATTATACTCCTACATACAAAAAGAACATTGTGACATTTTAAGGGTATATGCATTACTTTAACGTTCAGTTCAAAAGTATTTCAATTCCTCTGCTTAATGTTATTAGTTATCACATAATTAAGTACAAAAATAAGTCTCAAAAGTTAAAGAATCTTAAGTACTTGTTAAAAATAAGAAATAATTATAATAATCATAACAATAATAACAATAATATACCCCAAAATATATTCAGTGATATATTATCAGTCAAACAACAACAATTATTGCACTGATAAAGAAAATGAAACCTTTCTACATACTACAATTTTATGAATTGATATTTTTATTACATTATTTCCATATAAATGTGTGGACATTGCTTTAACATTTTAAAGGTCATAAGGTGGGTGCTCCTGTTATAATAATAATAATAATAATAATAATAATAATAATAATAATAATAATAATAATAATAATAATTTATTTATTTATTTAATCTGGCAGAGCTAAGGCCAGTAGAACTTCTCTTCCGCCCAGCCAGACTCTAATTCTAATTGAATACAATTGGTTACATAGTTATTACATTAATATCTAGACCATAAAACAACATGAAAGTAAATAATGAAAGTTGGATAAGTAATGTTAGTGTGACAATAATAAACATTGGTAAGAAATAGTTATAATAATAGTAGTAATAATAATAATAATAATAATAATAATAATAATAATGAAATAATTTAGATATTTATCTGTGATATATATATAACCATTAAACATTCAGAAACCTGAAACAGCTATTATTGTTAACATGAATTGCTAGAAAAATATCTCGTTAGCCTATTCTTAAATTGGTTTGATGTCTGACAGTCCCTGACATTACTCGGTAGGGAATTCCAAAGTCCGAGGAACAGCCACAGTGAAAGAAGATGAATATGAGGATGTTCGGTGGGAGGGAATGGATAATATTGAGGAGTGTTGTGATCGTGTGTATAAGTTATGATGGGTGGATAAATTTTGAAAACGAGACGCAAGATAGACAGGAGTGGAGAAATGCAATATGTGAAAGAGAAGGGAAAGACAGTGGATTTTCCTACGATCTTCTAGACGGAGCCAGGACAACATTTCGAGGGATGGTGTTACGTGATCAGCCCGGCGAATATTGCAGACGAAACGGACGCACATATTATGAACACGTTGTAGTCTCTGCGCCGAAGTAACGCTTAGGTCAGTAAGCAGAATATCACAGTAATCGAAGTGGGGCATCACGAGTGTTTGCACTAACATTTTTTTCATAGAAAAAATGGCCATGTTACTGATATGGCCACCCCCCTATTTTGAGTTAGTTAACCAAAAAATCCGCTAAATTGCAGCAGCATCCAGTGAAAGGGCATCCTGGTATGTCACTTGATCGTTTTACATCCAGTCATATTGAGCAATATGGCGTCAGTTGCCTGTTTTGTGGTTTTCATGTGACCTCTTATTATTTTTCTCTGGTAAGTGACCTTTGTTTTATGCATGTTTTTCAAATATTCGTTTCATGAAAACCATCGTACTCCATTCAGTTTTTAATGTTCTGTTGATTGGTGTTGTCGTTGATGGCGTATCTTTTACGAGTTGTTCATAATCAAACGATTTTCGTGAAAGCTTACCTGCTCCTGATATGGCCATATCAAATGCACCATGACCATATCAAGTTCATTTCACTTTTATTTTTTCATCTGACAAATGTAGCCTTATAGCTGGGATTACGCAAAAGGTTTGTATTTTAAGAAAAAACAACTTAATTTTTTATGGAAATACCTGTTTTGATTACACTTTTGAATTATAAAAAAGATTATTAAGTGTCATATTTATTCATTCAACACCAACATTATTTAATTTTAGCACAACTGCGCTATAAACTGAAAACAATCACGATTTGTAGAACATGGAACAAGGGAGGCCATATCATGTGCACATGTTCCTGATATGGCCACTAGGTAGACTTTTGGAATTTGGGACTTTTTGGACAATTAAAGCTATTTTTATGGGGAAATGAAATTGTTTTAGGAAAGTCCATTAGACTGAGAACGAGTAAGAAAAAAGTGGTTTACATTTTTTTTTTCAAAATGGCGGCTAGAAAAATTCTCAAACCTTAGCATGGCCATATTAGGGACACCTACCTTAGTTTGAAAAGCGTAGAGGTTTCATGACACTTTTTCGATTAGTATGCTACTTGAAATGCTGCATAGTGCATAATAATATGAATATCTCAATTTCTAAGGAGATTTTTTTTATTTAAATTCAAATATACAGAATAAAGAAATATAATTACAAAACAAACAAAGAGAAATACAAATAAAATAATACAAGCAATATAAAAAGAAGATACAGTAGTATTAACAAAATTTGAGACCGAATGAGCAGCGCTCGTGCTCGGTCGCAGTTCAGATATAATATTAAAATAAAAATAATAATAATATAAATAAATAAGTAAAATAAAATAGGAACTAAAATATAATTACAGCGGCAATGGAATTATATAATATAATATTAACACTATAGAAGAATAATATCGCACGTGAAAAGTAGGACTAATATATATTTCAAAATTATAGAATACAAATATAATATAGGTTGATTAATTCATACATATAGGCTATAAATTTATTTAATCAAATTGAAGATATTAACACGTTTCTAATTTTCTTGTTATGTGTTAGTGGGTTACATGTTAGAAGTTCTGGGTGTAATTTAGTTAAAGCATTGTACAACCGAGGGCCAAAATTTATGCTATGCTTTAGACCAGCAGATGTGAGACATTTAGGTTCTACTAATGTTGAATTAATATTTCGTCTTGTGTCATAATTGTGTGTCTGTAATACAAACTTATTACGATTTTTTGATAAAAATTTTAACAGCGTATACTTATAAATTTTTTCAATATTAAATACATTAAATGCAGAATAAATTAATTTAGTTGGATAATCGAAACGTTTCTTCAAACAAATTTCAATTATTCGTTTTTGTAGTAAATTTAACGGACTAAGATTAATTTCTGTACTTCCACCCCAAACAATTTACTTAACACTTTTCATAATATATGTAGAACTATCTTCTTTACTTTTCTTCCTATGACCATGGTCTTCGTCTTGTTTGCATTTATCTCCACTCCATACTGCTCACAGCTGTCATTTAGCTTCAGTAGTATATCCCTTAGTATCATCTCCTCTTCTGCTATTATCCCTTAATCATGAGTCCAAGATAATTTTCAGTAGTTACTTTAATTTTACTTCTTTCAAAATTTGATACTCAAATGGATTCCACACGTTCTTTACATCCATATACAGTAATGTAAGTACCTTAGCTCCTTCTTCCCCCCAGTCCGTTACACACATACATCTATATATTAACAGACTCTATAAATTAAAATTTATCATGCGCAGGAAGAGGGGAAGGGTTGCGAAAAATATAGCTGGAGTTGCAGAATATAAGACCACACAGAATGGTAAATGAGCTAAAAATGGGATTGGGGCTAGGAATTAGTAGCTCGTTAACGTAGTTTATTGGTTTACCTGAGATAAGTGGGGCTTCAGACGGATACAGGCACAAAAATCCTTACGGAGGAACATAAAACAGTTGTGCAGGCCCGATATCGAGGTTGTAAACTGTAAATTTGTATCCTGCACGCTTAAAATGTTATTACATCTATTTAATTATACCTATTTAATTGCGAAGTAAACGATGTTGTAAAAATGGCATTACTTTCATATAATATAATTTGAACTGGTAATGGAAATTATGGGAAAACGGCTGAACGGATTTTAATGAATTACCCCTCATTTTGAAGCTTCGAACCCAGAGTTTTTCAGAAAAGTAGTAGCTTTCGGTGAAATGTCAATTTTTCAACATAATTTTCCTATGTTCTAAAATCCATCTGTCATCACTACTAATTGCATTTCAGAATAAAACAAAACACACTACAGTAATAGTAATATGCGTTACAAGAGCGGTATGTTGAAGTTTTCATGTTCGAGGAAACGTTTGAAAAAGCGAAACGTAGTTGAGCTTTTTTAATTTCCGACAATTGAAAGAAAACATACCGCTCGTGTATCGTACATTATTTTGTGCGAAGATCGTTTATTACATACCTGAAAGAGGAATTTCTAATTAGTTGCAATGAAATCTCCATCTTGGTTTCTGTTCAATGACGGCAAATTTCCAAACAGATATATCTATCTTCAACATTGTTGCTTTAAAATGTTTTCTGTGTTTACTATACTCCAGCAGGCCGTGATATACGTCTGTCTTTTTTTTTTCCCCCAGTCTATGATGAGTCTGGAATCTTGTTGATTTTTTCACGGCTTCCTTAATGTTACTTGCATCACGAATGCAGTAACTTTAGTGGAGTTGTAGAGTTTACTTATTTTTTGCAAATATTTAAAAACAATAATTAACAGTGCAATTTAGGTGAAATTGCAGTGGTAAGTTTCCAATTTATAATTATTACTATGTTAAACGTCTATAAATATAATATGTTAAAAGCCTAAAGCAGTAAAATGAATGTCGCGCTTAAGCGGTAAGAAGAGGGAAATTGTTATGTGTGTTAGGTTGGGAATACTGAATGTGGAATTTTAGACTTTCCGCGGATTGGTTTTGTGCGGAAACCAAGCAAATATGCACGATCTCGCACAAACAATATTACACGAAGGCCATGATCTGCAAGAATGCTGACATATTTAGAGCTCAAATTCAATTGGTTATTAAAAACTTTAAGACTTACTGAAAAAATAATTTACAGATCTGATTCGGTGGTGTGTAATTTTCTGAGTACAGCTGTGTTTTGGATATTAAAAACTATAAAACTTGAGGTGGTTTGATGTCATTATTACCACTAGAAATAAAATATTATTGTAGTTAATGCCCTGATGTGACTATTTTTCATTAATTATACATATAAATGCTATATTGATTATATGAAAGTGAAACGTTTTCGGGTTATATAAGTAGATGTAGAAAATAACTTAAATTAGATTTTGATTTCTATATTTTACTGAGTGGCGGCTGTATAGTATATATAGTATATGTTACTGAATGCTATAAAACTTACGTAAGATAATAATATTATTAAAAATCAAATGTTTTTATAGTTATTAATCAAGTTGGGTTGGGTCTTTTTCATATATTTAATGGCGGTGTGGTGTAGATATTTATATGCGTGGTTCTCTTCAGTATTGGCTCGAGAGAGAGTATCTTTCATTATTATGGAAGCAAATAACTTTCAGAATGTCTGGTATTCTTCGTTGAAAATAAATCTGAAAAATGTTTATTTGAACGTCTAATGAACTGAGTTTGCAGCATTTGCTGCACAAGCCACTAGTATATATATAATTTGAACTGGTAATGGAAATTACGGGAAAACGGCTGAACGGATTTTAATGAATGACCCCTCATTTTGAAGCTTGGAACCCAAAGTTTTCAGAAAAATAGTAGCTTTCGGTGAAATGTCAATTTTTCAACATAATTTTCCTATGTTCTAAAATCCATCTATCGTCACTACTAATTGTATTTCAGAATAAAACAAAACACATACTACAGTAAACAATATTACACGAAGGCCATGATTTGCAAGAATGCTGAGATATTTAGAGCTCAAATTCAATTGGTTATTAAAAACTTTAAGACTCGCTAAAAAATAATTTTTACAGGTCTGATTCTGCGGTCTGTAATTTTATGAGTACAGCTGTGTATTGGATATTAAAAACTACAAAAAATTGAGGTGTTTGATGTCATTATTACAATTAGAAATGAAATATTATTATAGTTAATGCCATGCTGTGACTATTTTTAATTAATTATACATATTAATGCTATATTGATTAAAATTATGAAACTCGCTTGCGCTCGTTTCATAAACATACTCGCGTCTTAATTACTACCATTATAGGCTCGTTGCATAATGTACTATTATTTCACGTCTAACATTAGCGGAATTCTTACTTCACGTATAGGGGTTTGTACACCGGAAGGTTAGCTTTCACTTAGGATATATTCTTGCAGGTTTTTGTGTACTGTGTATTAAGAAATTACATCTTAACTTTCCTGTAGTATTAATTAAGAAATTTGTAGAGAGCCAATCCTAAAAATAGATGTTTGGCGGTAGTGTGCGTAAAGTATTTTTAACACTAATGCGAAATGCCTTTTTAAAACTGACTTCCAACTCTTTGATCAGATTGTCAACTGTTTCTCACCAGAGGTTACATGGAAGCAATCGCAAACCGATGAATAAAGGGGTTCAAATAGTGGCAAGCCTAATTTTAAAAATGACTGTTTTGGTTAAAAAACGTGATATACAATCAAATAAATTGCTTCAACAATTATTGCGATTCTTTCATAGTTTTCTACCCAAGGACAGGTCTTTCACCGCAAACCCAACCTCCCTCTAATATCTCTAAGTTTCCGCATACGATCCATATACAGTATCTTAATGATGTCTATCATCTGATATCTTCTTCTGCCCCGAATTTTTCTCCTTCCAGTACATCCTTCAGTAGGCAGTTTCTTCTCAGCCAGTGACCCAGCCAATTCCTTTTTCTCTTCCTGATCAGTTTCAGCATAATTCTTTCTTCACCCACTCTTTCCAACACTGTTTCATTTCTCATTCTGTATGTGCATTTTACACTCTCCATTCTTCTCCATATCCACATTTCAAATGCTTCTAGTCATTTCTCTTCACTTCGTCGTAATGCCCATTTTTCTTCTTCATACAATACCACACTCCACACAAATCACTTCACTAGTCTCTTGTTTACTTCTTTTCCTAGAAGTCCGCAGAAAATGGCCCTTCTCCTATTAAAAGAATTTTATTGATAAGTACTAGGTGAAATAAATAGGAATTAATAATAATAATAATAATAATAATAATAATAATAATAATTCTTTATTTATACTGGCAGAGTTAAGGCCATAGGGCCTTCTCTTACACTCTACCAGGTCACAAAGTATACAAGCAGTTAAAATTTAACAAAATGTTAAAGAACAGAATACTAACGTATTACAAAAAAAATAATAACAGCATAATAAAATCGACACTAAACAACATGAAAATAATACAATAGTAGAAAAAAGAAAGTAAAATACATTGGAATATAGCAAAAGCAACTCATTTAGTACAAATGGTTGATATGGAAAACGTAAGGTAGAATATATCAAAATGGAATGTAATAAAATAATAATAAAAAAGAAAAGAAATACGAAAATTAAAGAAAATTTACGATAAAAAGGCTATGATAATAAATTCATCGGCTGATAAAGAGAACAAAAAGGGGAAAGGAAGGAAAAAAATATATAGCCTATATTTTTACAAAACTATCGCAGAGAAAAGGGCTTATAACTGAAAGGAATCTGAATTGAAAAAGTGCATTTTTAATTTATTTTTGAAACTAGACAATGTTCGACAGTCTCTGACATGTTGTGGTAGAGAGTTCCAGAGATGAGCTGCAGAGACGGTGAAAGATGAAGAGTAGAAGGATGTTCTTTGTTTAGGAATGGAGAGTGTGATATGGTGTTGTGAGCGAATTAAATATCATTATAAAATACAAGACACCCGAGCTCGAGCTTGTGACCTTTTGATGTGCAGGTTAACACTGTAGCACTGAACTACAACACCGATTGCTTTTAAAGTGACAAAGTTTCACTATTATAAAGAGGTGGAATACAGCAATGCAGAAGTCGGGAGGAATTTATATTAGGAATGGTCAAAGGACTTTATGAAAACAGTGTACGACACAATTGTTGAAAGTGATATTATTTTGTTCGCAGGTTCTCTACACTGAGCTTCTGTCGACGTTTCGCAAGTATCCCAGTTCACAAAATAAAATATAATTTTAACACTTGTATCGTAAATAACCAATTTTTAACGTTTAGAAGTGTTATTAACATTTTTCATTAACATTTTCGATATTCATAATATTTTTCAACTGCGCATGTTGAGTAACCAATGAAACTCGTTTATGTCGATAGTAATTCATCACTGGCTATTGTAGAACGGTAGAGCATTGTCATTCAAATGTTTGACCTACTTTTATTTAATTACCATTGAATAAAGCTGTCATATAGTGATTTGTGTGAGCATGTCTTTTGATAGTTCAATAAATAAACAATAAACAGGTAGGCCTATATCATTGGCGAGCATCGTGATAAAAAGAACTTGATTGTTACCATACACATGAGATTGCGTTCACATTCATGACGTTTATCAGTATTTCCAAGTACGCATGCGCACTAACAAAAGAGATAGCGTTCATATCAGTCATGATCTACTTTCGATTATTGCTATGCAGTATCTAGTAGTGTTGCCAACTTTAGCGGCAAGTCACTAGATCTAGCAGTTTTGAGAGGGGTGTCTAACGAGAAAAATTACGATATAGCGACGAACGATTTTTCTAAAGTTTTTATGCTCGACCATGCCGAAATGTAGTAATTATACACCTGGTAGCAGCCCTTTAATGGACCTCATTAAAGTACACCTATTCATTGAAGTTCAGGTGTTCCACCAATCAGAAAACACCATTGTAGCAATATGAAAGCGCAAGTATCGATTATTCTCGGATATGCAATCGAAAGATACCTAGCGAAACGTCACGGAGGCTGGAAATCCAATACTGTCGCAGGAGGTTATGTTCTGTTACTATAATAATTAGCGTTAATTGTAAATAATATTCAAATAGATTCAATTTGTCATCTCGTTTCTCAATGTCTAAATTAATTTCAAGGTTATATCAAGATTAATGTTTATTTTACTCTCTAGATTACATTGTTTCTAGGAAAAAATCAATACTTTCGCGTCTGCGCACATCTCACAATTTACGAGATATTTCTCAAGGTCAGTTCCGCTCCCCAGTCAGATAAGAATAACATGAATGCTTATGAATAATTTCAAGTTAGAAATATGGTCGAGCATAAAAAGTCGTATGAAACTTGCCTATAATGGTAATTAAGACGCTCGTATGAAAATTATGAAACTCGCTTGCTCTCGTTTCATAAACATACTCGCGTCTTAATTACTACCATTATAGGCTCGTTACATAATGTACTGTTATTAATCATTTGGCGGCAAAGTTAGAAATTTTCATGTTTTGTCATTTTACCTGTTTTTAATAAGATGTATTTCGAAATATTAATTCTGTATTTTGACATTTTTAATATTATTACAGAGAAAATATTTTTCTTGGTACTGTACAGACGTGGACAAATTATTAACAAAATTGACGATTTTTATGATTAATTCTATTTACAAAATTTGACTTTTCAATTTAGACTACAGTTGACAATTTTACATATTTCTATCATTACAGTAGATAGAAATATGCAAAAATTTCAAATGTAGGCTATTCTAAATTGAAGAGTCAAATTTTATTAAAAAAATATATAATAAAATCTACAATTTTGCTAATAATTTGTAAATATTATGCAAAAATGTCAACTGCAGTCTAAAGTGAAGAGTAAAATTTTGTAAAAATATATAATATAAATCTTCAGTTTTGCTAATAATTTGGAAATATCCAAAATGTCTCCTGTAGTCCAAATTGAAGAGTCGAATTTTGTAAAAAAAGTATATTTAAAAAATCTTCACTTTTACTAATAATTTGTAAATATGCGAAAATATCAATTGTAGTCTAAATTGAAGAGTGAAATTTTGTAAAAATATAAAATAAAAATCTTCGATTTTTCTAATAATTTGGAAATACCCAAAGATGTCAACTGTAGTTTAAATTGAAGAATCATAATCTGTAAACATATATAATAAAAATATCCAATGTTGCTAATAATTTGTCCACGTCTGTACAATTTCAAAACTTTTAAAGAACAACCCTGCACATTGTATTATGACATCCTGGTTAATCACCTGCATTAACTTTCTTTTGGCGGTTTCTTGGCGTTGCTAGAGATCATAGCGGCCGACATTTTGAACAGCTGCTTTAAACGAAGTGAAGAGTAGACAGAGTACTGTACAGTGAAGTGTTTAACAAACTGGTATGACTTTTGTTCTAAGGTTTATTTCATTACTCATGTAATTTTTGTATTAACTTATTACAGTTTATGATATTACAGTACCTGCTTCAGAAGTTAGTTGATTACTTTTTAATTTTTCCTTATAAACTATCAGAACCCATCTTATCACCGTCCAAACGATATGCTACAAGTAAACACATCAGCAACACATTAGTCAGTAATAAGTCACCGGAGACCATAGGTTCCTGATATCAAAACACTCAGCCAACATCCCTGAACAATCTGCGAAAGTTTGTTGGTAGAGTTCTTATTCACCCTGTATAAATATAAATATACATTTTTGCTATTGTTAATCATACCCATTTCTTTAGTTAACCTTTTTCTTTATTCTTAAATTGAATTTAGTGACTTTTTAGCGACAATTGACATCTTATTTGGCGACTTTGAGATTATAATATTTGGCAAAACTGGTATCTAGTTCATTTGCGCCGTTCAGTTTTTCTCAGAATGACAAAAGACGAAAGTTTGTACTCTACTGTTTTAATCATGGAATGAAACAATCAAGAAGTATTTGACTATAATTATGTGTGTATATTCCGCCTTTGCTTATCATACAATATGAATGAATTAATTAGTCATATTTTCTCATTAACGTTTTCGGTACGTAAATTGTACCATCTTCAGATGTTTGTATATGATGCTAATTGTTAACCAAGCCTGTGGGTGCATGTATCTGGACTTAAATGGTCAGTGTTTTTTTTGTGTATGCTGTGCGATGTCGGTGAAGTGTTGTCATGATTACACAAATGTTCACCTTAACTCTTATATACTATTTGCTGGTACCACACTTTATCAAACTTAAATTAATGACTGAAACATTCTAATTTAAGTTTGATAAAGTGTGGTACCAGCAAATAGTATATAAGAGTTAAGGTGAACATTTGTGTAATCATGACAACACTTCACCGACATCGCACAGCATACACAAAAAAAAACACTGACCATTTAAGTCCAGATACATGCACCCACAGGCTTGGTTAACAATTAGCATCATATACAAACATCTGAAGATGGTACAATTTACGTACCGAAAACGTTAATGAGAAAATATGACTAATTAATTCATTCATATTGTATGATAAGCAAAGGCGGAATATACACACATAATTATAGTCAAATTGTGACAGCTTATCGGTATATCTTCAACATGAAATTGAATCAAGAAGTAATTATATCACAATTATCCTGTTTAAAGGATTTATGGATCTCGTGCAATATTCGCGTGATCTGAGGCGTCATGCTAAGGACTGGCGCCAGTTCGAATCTTCTTCTGGGAAGAAGTTATGATATGAATTTATGCTAATATATGGAACAGGTACCCTCTCAACATTGTTACAGGAAAATGTATTTAGTTATTCATTTGTCTGGTAAAGGCCTTCAGAACTTCTTTTCCACTCAGCCAGTACTAATTACTACACAAATTATAAAACGGGGCGCTGTGGTGAGTAGTGTATTCTTGTATAGTAAACCAGCTTCAACGTCTGAAGGGGACAATATGCACACCACACGTTATCTCTTTATTGACCGAATAATATTTCACCTTTGTTGACGTATTTGTGAGACTAGCAGTTGATTGCTGCAGGGGTAAAACTGCAAGACTAAAGTCTTAGTGCTCTGTTCAGGCATGGATTATAATACCGTTTGGGCCCACTAACTGGTTGGATTCTTTAGTTGATTCTTTAACGACGCTGTATCAACTACTAGGTTATTTAGCGTCGATGAGATTCATGATAGCGAGATGATATTTGGCGAGATGAGGCCGAGGATTCGCCATAGATTACCTGGGATTCACCTTACGGTTGGGGGGAAAACCTCGGAAAAAACCCAACCAGGTAATCAGCCCAAGCGGGGATCGAACCCGCGCCCGACCGCAACTTCAGACCGACTGAGCCACCCTGGTGGCTGTTGGATTTTTCCGATGTAAATGAATTAGCCTACTGCTATTACTGCGATACTGTTACTACTACCCTATTACTACTGCTGCTACTACTGTTACTACCGAAATTATTACTGCTAGTACTACTATTACTACTACTACTGCTGATATAGACGCGACGCTCTTATTCCCGGCGTGACTCCTCCTCTTTGCTTACGTCTTAGGAAGTCAAGGCTCTATAAAGTCTAGGTAGGTAGTATTGTTCGCCATTTTTGTTCTTTCGTTGCCGAGCTACTAGACGAGGGATCTATTTGCCACACCGTTAAATATTATCATGTCGTAGCTCCTATGGTAATAAATTAAAACGCACTGTAATTCAGCAAATAATTGAGCGGCAAATAACGTCCTCGTGTGCTTTCTGCGAACACCAACGAAAGAGTCAAAATGGCGGGCGATTATATATTAAGTATTTATTCAGCCTTAGGAAATGCTTAACATCTTCATCAGCGAATCATAAGACGCACATGTTTAAATGTAGCCGACCTGCAACGTGATTGGCTGCCGGAATTTAGAGCGACGGGACTATAGAACTGATATTACAGCGACTAGTATTGTTAGTATTATTACAGCTACTACTACTACTACTACTACTACTACTACTACTACTACTACTACTACTACTACTACTACTATTACACCCAGAATATTTTGTGAAGTACCCGTAGCTTATTAATTTTTCAAACTCTTGAGTGTGTTTCAAATTGAAAAATATTTATCACAGGTACTTTAGAATAAGCTAAAGATAACAGAGCCGACAACTGAAATTCTGCCATAATCGTTACGGAAATGAAGGGAAAACATTTTTTAATAGCTCTTATATTTCTTGCAAAATTACTTATGTTTATTCGGAAAACAACATAGAGGCAATTTCTAATTGAGAGGAACAAGTTTTATGGTTCACTTGTTTTGTTAAAATAAATAATGTAGATTTTGTAGAAGTTGCGGCGAGAGTTTCAGGTACAACGCTCAACTTTATTTACATGATTCTCTTTAAAAACGACGCCATAAAAAACGAGAAGACTGGCTGTATAAATTTGGAGAGAGCGAGAGAGTTGCGTGTGGAAATATTTGATAGTCCGATATTCGAAGCAACGCAATGCAACGTTACTTCCAGCTACAGCCACAGGAAGCGCTACCATCTCCTCTGCTCAGTTATCAGTTTTATGCTCTGCAGGATCCTGGTCCATTTTCACTGGATTAAAATGTGTTGGCTCCGCTCGCAGAAATCTCTTTTTCAACTTACCCGCCGACTCTAACCAAGCCTTTGATGTGAGGCTAACAAAGGGCGAGTGTGTTTAAAATAAATATTATGTAGACATTATAAACAATATAAACAGCCAACTTACATGAGAATTAATGCAACCTGTGGAATGATGGGTACTACACATGCCTCTGGACTAAATAGTCCTGAGTTCAGACTCACCTAAGGCGTTAGATCTAGATCACTGGTCGTCAGCACTCGCAGAAATGGGTAAAGGGTAATAAGTGTATCGTGATATGCAGCCCGAGGGTGCATTGTGCTGATGATCGCTGGTCTAGATGTTTATGAGTATGTCCGTGTGCTTAACTGAATAACACAGAAAGCAATACTTGATTATTCAGAAGAGGTGTAGCTTGAACGTTTTCCATTGCTAGTGAAGTATATATACTATACTATATGTTGTATGGTCAGTTATCAGATAAGATCGTTGTTAATGATGTAGAAAGCAATGCTGGATTATTCAGAAGAGGTGTAGCTTGAACTTTGTCCATTGCTAGTGAAGTATATATACTATACTATATGTTGTATGGTCAGTTATCAGATAAGATCGTTGTAAATGAGGCTGAGAAAGCAATGCTGGATTATTCAGAAGAGATAAGATCGTATGCTGATTATTCAGAAGAGGTTTTCTTTTCATTGCTAGTGAAGTATATATACTATACTATATGTTGTATGGTCAGTTATCAGATAAGATCGTTGTAAATGAGGTAGAAAGCAATGCTGGATTATTCAGAAGAGGTGTTGCTTGGACTTTTTCCATTGCTAGTGAAGTATATATACTATACTATATGTTGTATGGTCAGTTATCAGATAAGATCGTTGTAAATGATGTAGAAAGCAATGCTGGATTATTCAGAAGAGGTGTAACTTGAACTTTTCCATTGCTAGTGAAGTATATATACTATACTATATGTTTGTATGGTCAGTTATCAGATAAGTTCGTTGTAAATGATGTAAATGAAAGCAATGCTGGATTATTCAGAAGAGGTGTAGCTTGGACTTTTCCATTGCTAGTGAAGTATATATACTATACTATATGTTGTATGGTCAGTTATCAGATAAGATCGTTGTAAATGATGTAGAAAGCAATGCTGGATTATTCAGAAGAGGTGTAACTTGAACTTTTCCATTGCTAGTGAAGTATATATACTATATATATATGTTGTATGGTCAGTTATCAGATAAGTTCGTTGTAAATGATGGTAGAAAGCAATGCTGGATTATTCAGAAGAGGTGTAGCTTGGACTTTTCCATTGCTAGTGAAGTATATATACTATACTATATGTTGCTATATGTTGTATGGTCAGTTATCAGATAAGTTCGTTGTAAATGAGGTAGAAAGCAATGCTGAATTATTCAGAAGAGGTGTTGCTTGGACTTTTTCCATTGCTAGTGAATTATATATATATATATATATATATATATATATATATATATTTTAAATGCTGTATGTTGTATGGTCAGTTATCTGATAAGAACGTTGTAAATGAGGTAGAAAGCAATGCTGGATTATTCAGAAAAGGTGTAGCTTGGACTTTTTCCATTGCCATTGTTATTCAGAAAAGGTGAATTATATATATATATATATATATATAATGCTATATGTTGTATGGTCAGTTATCAGATAAGATCGTTGTAAATGAGGTAGAAAGCAATGCTGGATTATTCAGAAAAGGTGTTGCTTGGACTTTTCCATTGCTAGTGAATTATATATATATATATTTTTAAATGCTATATGTTGTATGGTCAGTTATAAGATAAGATCGTTGTAAATGAGGTAGAAAGCAATGCTGGATTATTCAGAAAAGGTATAGCTTGGACTTTTTCCATTGCTAGTGAACTATATATATATATATATATTAAATGCTATATGTTGTATGGTCAGTTATAAGATAAGATCGTTGTAAATGAGGTAGAAAGCAATGCTGGATTATTCAGAAGATGTGTAGCTTAGACTTTTTGAATTAATATTAGTGATAAATAGAATCTTGAGAATATTTATAGACGTATTTTAGTGTGTTTATTCTGTTTTATCAGCTTTATTGTTGACACACATAGCTGATCACTTCATTATATTGGCTTCTTATTTTTCATTTTATTTATATAATTATAGCTTTAAACCCTTCGTTGTTTTTGTTATATAACCCTGCACTCTCGACAACGGATTTATTAAATATGTAGAATGAAATCGCAGGATTTTTGTCAATGTTTGAATAATCCAATATTGCTCACGTTTTATGAGAAATAATGTCAGTTGCCCTTTGTGATATCGTAGTCATCATATATCATGATTGTGTACGAAAACATTGCGCCAATGTTCATCTTCAACCGAATTTTAATATAAATTCAACGTCTAGATAATTTCTCTATTTTGTTCTGAAATCTTGGTGAGAAATGTTACCAGGAAAATAATTGTGGAGAACGCTGTTTGAAAAGTGTGAATTTGTTTCAAAACCTCCCTGGTCGACAGGTGACCTTGTGTAACGAAACCCGCCGGCGTTTGTACATATTACAAGAAGTGAATAAATTAAGTGAAATGGGATACTTAAGCCGAGAGTATTAAGTCATAATGACTGATTTACCAATTGTTCGACATTGGAAACAAACCAACGAACAACAAACTTTTTCTTTTGTTTTCTAGGTACTGTCTCTACCTTTCAAGATCAAGTTTACAGCAATTCTTCTGCTTCTTTTTCTGTCATCGATGTACTTATTACGTAAGTTAAAATATTGAATTATTATTTTATATTTTTTACTTTTTATACCATAGAGAACTGGAATGATTTCTATGGCAACGAAAAAATATTACGTTGTGCTGTTACTACATTCTTGTGTTGAGGACGTAGTGGGGTTGATCATAAAACGAAAGTCAAACAATTTTATTTTTGTGTTGATTTTGTTAATGTCAATATTTTGAAGGATGGAATTATGAATAATTCATATTGCGATATTTCTAGCAGTGTTGCCACAGTTCTTCTGCTCGCTTGTTGTCGCCGGTTTTTCATTACGTTTAAGTTAAACACATTTAATTAAAATCCTCTTCATATTTTTCTGCTTTCTTCTGTCTCATTAAAGTGGATGCTATGGTAACTCAGAAATGCTAAGAAGTGAAAATGTTTCATTATGGTAATTAATAAGCCTACATGCAGTTGTAACAAAAGTGAAGCGTTGTAATTTGAATTTATTTTTATTGATATGACTGTATGAGAAATAGTCTTTGAATTTTGTTTTACTTTTTCTAGATTTTTTAATAATTTAATATAATCAATTTTTGTTATTTTTGTGTGAAATATTGACTTATATACACCATATTAATTACGACGGCTTTAAAAAAATTCGTGACAAATTTTGTTACTAAAAAATACCCTTAAATTTGTCTACATATCGCTTATACATCTTCAGTTTCGACAGCATATGAAGTTTTCTGTGCATAAGGATCTGTTTTAACACTATCTTATAGCGCATTTTCTCAGTCCTCGATTCATTCAGGTGTTACCGTACTGACATGTAGATATTGTCCAGATAGAGGAACTACACTTTCCAGCGATGAGAAAAATTAGAGGTATCAGTTAAATATGGGTGAATCCAGAAATGCATGTAGAGTTAGTGACGTAAGGAAGAACCAGGGAGGCCAGGCCTCATGGCAGGATAAATGTTATTGGAAACGACGCGAGCAGTTATATCAGTCGCCGGATTAATTTTGTCCCGCAGGAGTTTTTACGCACCAGCGCAGTGGCGTCAGTGCAGCAATGATACGACAAACCCCGCAACTTGGAGATAAATTGATGGAATCACATTCTGTATTTTGCTAGGAATAACTTGCGGGCTTAAATGGGCGGTCAATGATGGTTCCAAAAATTCTTTGAAAATTCCCATTAATTGCAATGGCTAGCTCAGGCAGTGAAATCCTATATCTTAAGCCTTAAGATTACCATTGATTCACTGACAGTGTGTTCCTAGCTTCATTTCCGCTGTCACAATTTATCTTTCAATTGCTGCACCAGTACTTGCCGGTAATCATTTGCGTGGCATACCTAGATGGCAGGATAAATGACAGACAATAATGGCATTGTATATTGAACTTCTTTACATGCTGAAACTTTTACTTGCCAGTAAATCAAACACTTCGCCATTCCTCCATACTCCCTAAACCCAGTTTGATTTCGACAAATGCATTTAGCTTGGGAACGGTAGTAAAAAGTGATGGTGTGTTTCAAAAGTTGAAATATACTTTGCATACTGCTTGCCTTGATCCAGAGTTACTGGGGCGTTGGGCTATATAGTTCAATATGTATATTATATGTAGGAAAATGTCTGTTAAAAACACTTGAACTGTTTTCAAGTTTCCGATACCTAGATGGCAGATAAATGTTATGTTGTATTTAACGACGCTTAAATTATTTATTTTATCCCGCAGGAGTTTGTATATTTATAGCAGTTTCGAGCCTCATTTACATAATGCCATCGAACGCTCGAACTGCAGCCTTGGCTGATAATATGGATTTCATAGGTATATGATAAGTATATTAAATTTGATTACAAACCAAAATATTTTGTTACATTGATTTATTACGGGTGTACAGTTTTGTTTTCGGACAAATGTATTGTAATTGTGCTGTTCCCATACTACCTACTGATCCGGAGTTGCAGACGAATGGATCGCGCTCTGTCAGTGCATAGGCGCCGTTACCAACCAACTGTTCAGTTGAACCTTCTCTCGTCTGGCCGCTGTGCTCAGTGGCATGAAGTTCGATTGCCGAGCAAAGACCTGGTGGCGGCTTCCGTGGTATGACGTCACAGAGCACGGAACATGCCGGTCATCTGATATTCAGACGAACTAACACTTTCCATGGTGAGAAAAATTAACTATTCATAGGTATCAGTTAAATATGGGTGAATCCAGAAATGCATGTAGAGTGTTAGGTGGGAGGTCGGAGGGAAGAACGCCTTTGGGGAGGCCGATACCTAGATGGCAGGATAAATGTTATGTTTTATTTAACGACGCTCGCAACTGCAGAGGTTATATCAGCGTCGCCGGATGTGCCGGAATTTTGTCCCGCAGGAGTTCTTTTACATGCCAGTAAATCTACTGACATGAGCCTGTCGCATTTAAGCACACTTAAATGCCATCGACCTGGCCCGGATCAAACCCGCAACCTTGGGGCACAAACATTCAAATAATGGCACTCCCTTCTTCATAGGCCACAAATCTCCAAATGAAGTGTGTTCCTTCTGAACTACATTGAAAATAATGTCCTTCTTCAATATTAAAAATGGATTTCAGGGAGGTGGGATATGATGGTAGAGACTGGATTAATCTTGCACAGGATGGGAACCGATTGCGGGCTTAAATGAGGGCGGCAATGAACCTCCAGGTTCCTTAAAAGCCATTTGTAAGTAAGTAATATTAATTGTGAACCACCGGCATAGCTCAGGCAGTAGAATGCTTGCCTACTGATCCGGAGTTGCACTGGGGCGTTGGGCTGATTACCTGGTTGGGTTTTTTCAGTAGTTTTCCCTAACCGTAAGGTGAATGTCGGGTAATATGTGGCGAATCCTCGGACAAATTTCATTTCGCTGTCACGAATTCCAAGGACGCTAAAAACCCAGTAGTTGGTGCAGCGTCGTTAAATAACCAACTAAAAGAAAACGTCCACATCTGTGGAGTAACGGTCAGCGCGTCTGGCCGCGAAACCAAGGTGGCATGGGTTCGATTTCCGGTCGGGGCAAGTTACCTGGTTGAGGTTTCTTCCGGGGTTTTCCCTCAACCGAATATGAGCAAATGCTGGGTAACTTTCGCTGCTAGACCCCGGACTCATTTCACCGGCAATATTATCTTCATCTCATTCAGACGCCAAATAACCTAAGCTGTTGATAAAGCGTCGTAAAATAACCTACTAAAAAAAGAAGATTAATTATAGTGTATTACATTGGCTGACGACAAAATTTATATTCAATACATTTAATAAGAAATAAAAAAAAAAAACGAGAAAATATGTATCTTCATAATAATTTGTGTGGAGGTAGTGGAACATTATCCCGATTAAAAATTGATGTTTTAGAGTGTAGCTATTTTTTATGAAATGCAAAGATTTCACAGAGTCTGTTCCCTCACCGACCACGGGAACACAAAGTCTGTGTTTCAGCATTCAGCCTCACAGAGGTTTTGAAGTCGACTGAAGCGTCGCAAATACGTTTAGAATAAGCGACTGGAAGCACGCCACTCACAAAGCAGGGCTTTGTCTGCGCAGTTAAGGAGTCTGGAGTTTTGTATACAGCATTAGTTAGTTCTCTTGCCGCTGCGAAGCGCTGGAGGTCATTTGAAGTGAGTTTTATGGTCTGTGTCCCACCAGATTATTAAAACCTTATACATAGTTAATGCGTGTCCCGGACATTTTTATACACAGCGCTTGTATTACATATTACTGCATTACCCTGAACGAAATAAAGCGAAAAATGTTCGTGCATTCATTTTGGAAATATAGGTTGGAAGTAATGGAAATTTATAGATTAAAGGAAGCAATAGAATACATTATGGGGAAATAGAATTGGTTTTTGAGTAAAAACTAATATTTATTTTTTATTTTTTCCAATATATAATGTTATTCAAAAGTAACTACCCATTCTTCTATGTATTGTGGGTCCCTATCACCACGGCATGGCGCGTCCTCAGGTTGCGGACATAGGAGACGGCCTCAAGATATGGAGGGTAGCTGCGAATATATCGAATAAGCAGTCGTGGACAGACGATGAGGAGTGGTCCTCCAGCTTGGGGGGTTGGGCGAAGGGCTAACAACCCATCACCGTAAAAACAGCTTGTTACGAAACCTTCAAATAAGCCTCGGAATAGGACTGATATGATTATGTCTCGTGACGAGAATATTGTACGAAATGGAAATATAAAAATTGGAAATTTATACTTTGAAGAGGTGGAAAAATTCGAATATTTGGGAACAAAGGTAACAAATATAAATGATACTCGGGAGGAAATTAAACACAGAATAAATATGGGAAATGCCTGTTATTATTCGGTTGAAAAGCTTTTATCATCCAGTCTGCTGCCAAAAAATCTGAAAGTTAGAATTTATAAAACAGTTATATTACCGATTTTCTCTATGGTTGTGAAACTTGGACTCTTTGAGAGAGGAATATAGGTTAAAGGTATTTGAGAATAAGGTGCTTAGGAAAATATTTGTGCAAAGAGGGATGAAGTTACAGGAGAATGGAGAAAGTTGCACAACACAGAACTGCACGCATTGTATTCTTCATCTGACATAATTATGAACATTAAATCCAGTCGTTTGAGATGAGCAGGGCATGTAGCACGTATGGGCGAATCCAGAAATGTATATAGAGTGTTAGTTGGGAGGCCGGAGGGAAAAAGACCTTTGGTGAGGGCGAGACGTAGATGGGAAGGTAATATTAAAATGGATTTGAGGGAGGTGGGATATGATGATAGAGTCTGGATTAAACTTGCTCAGGATAGGGACCAATGGCGGGCTTATGTGAGGGCGGCAATGAACTTCCGAGTTCCTTAAAAGCCAGTAAGTAAGTAAGTAAGTAAGTAAGTAAGTAAGTAAGTAAGTAAGTAAGTTCCCATTCTGAAATGGTAATAAGTTTGTGAAACTTTTAGATTCCACAAAAATAAAAACACCAAAATTTTCGTAAAGGAAAGGGATTTTATTAAAACACGAAAAACTAAACATGACCACCACGTGTTGTTCAATAATTAAATAGATAAATAAATAAATAAATAAATAAATAAATAAATAAATAAATAAATAAATAATTAAATAAATAAATAAATAAATAAATAAATAAATACAACATAAACACAAGAAATCAAAAAATACATCACACTAACATATGAAAACAAAAACACACACAAGATTGCAACCTCATTCAAGAAATTAAATTACAACATCGCATACAGAACAAATAACACTCTACAAAAACATCTCAACACACAAACAACACAAACAAACAAATACAACCACACGGGCGTATACAAACTCAAATGTAGCACCTGCAACAACTTCTATATAGGATAGACAGGTAAATCATTTCAAACACATTACAAAGAACACATCAAAGCCATAACAATATTAAAAAACACTTCCATATATGCAGGACACTTCACAAATGCTAACCACACCTACAAAGACATCAACACAGACATGGAAATTCTACACATCCAACCAAAAAGCGAGAAACTAAACACACCTGAACAATACGAAATATAGACACACAAAAACACATCCAAATAAAATTCTCATCACACAACTCAATTTCAGAACACACACTCTTTGACGCCACATTACACTACACAAACACACCCCCACAGGAAACAAAACAAAAGACGCCAAGACCAGCAACAACCAGTTCTGACGTAATTAGGAACATCAAATCCAGACGTTTGAGATGGGTAGGACATGCAGTATAGTATGGGTGAATCCAGAAATGGATATAAGAGTGTTAGTTGGGAAGTCGACTGGAAAAAGACCTTTATGGAGGCCGAGACGAAGATGGGAGGATATTATTAGAATGAATTGGAGGGAGGTGGGATATGATGGCAGGGACTAGATTAATCTTGCTCAGGATAGGGATCGATGGTGGGCTTATGTGAGGTCGGCAATGAACCTCCGAGTTCTCTAAAAGTCATTTGTAAATAAATAATAATGAAAATAATAATCTTCTTCTTCTTCTTCCCTTCAAGTATTAGGTCAAATGGCCTGTTACGATCTCACAGTTGAATTTTCAATCCAGCGCTTCTTTGGACGACCGAGATATATGTTCCCGTTTGGACGATAGTGGAGCATGACTCTTTGAATTCTGTCTCTATGCATGCGATGCAGATGATTTTTTCAGTTGTTGTGATAATGTTTTACGTGATTAATTACAGGTTCTAGATGTAATTCTTCCATTACATCTTCATTGCGTTTGTGATCCCATTTCGTATATCCCGCTGTATATCTCATAAATTTAATTTCATTAGCCGTTATTCTGCTTTCGTCTTTCTTCCTCAATGTCCATGCCTCACTGCCGTAACAAAGTACAGGTCTCGCCAAGGTCTTGTAAAGGCGAATTCGAGTATGCCTTTGTACTAGGGAAGGTTTCATAATGTTGTTAATTATTCCCATTGTTTTGGTGTATTTAGAAATTTTCTGTGAAATGTCTACTTCATCGAAAAAAGATAATAATAATAATAATAATAATAATAATAATAATAATAATAAATAGTAATAATAATAATAGTAATAGTAATAATAATAATAATAGTAATAGTAATTTATTTATTTATTTAGAATATTAACGTGAAAAAACAACAGCACAAGGCCAATTACAGTTTTGCACGATACAAAACAGAACAAAACAACAAAAGATGATGAGAATGAATGATAGAAAATGGCAATGAGATGAAATACAAACAATATAATGGTCTACATAAATCAATGATCAAATAATAATTATAAAATTATAAAATTAGTACAATGAGATAATTAAAATAATGGAATAGTCTATATTAATCAATTGACCAAATGCAAGAAATAAAATGGACAAATAATTATTAAAATAAGATCAGTGAGTTAAAAACTCAAAGATATACTACACATTAAATGGATCCAAGTTGAATCCATGCAAATTAGCATATTTAATGCATCTGCAGACCGGAGAGAGAGATTTAGGGTTCTTATTATAAAACAATTTATGAAATCTTAAACCATTAGCAGGAATACGAAGACTGATATTGCTTATGAAAGATTCACAATCAATATCACCTTTAATGACTTTGCAAAAAAATAAATAATCAAGATCCTGACGTCTGGTGAACAAACTACCGCAATTGAAATAATTGCATTTAATCTCATAGTTATAATCGGAATTTGGTAAAAATCTATAAGAACACAAGGAAATAAATTTTCTTTGAATATTCTCCAATTTAGCCGAGTAAGTGGAAGTAATGGAGTTCCATAGTAATAATAATAGGTGTAATAGTAATAGTAGTAATAATAATAATAATAATAGTAATAGTAATAATAATAGTAATAATAATAGTAATAATAATTATTATTTATTTATTTATTATTAATATTTGTGTGCTGAACAACAGCCAGAGGCCAATTATAGTTCAGCACAATACACAAACAGAAGATACAAAAGTGCAAAACAAAAATAAATAATATCTTAAATAACAAAAACATACATAAATAAAATTGAGTACGAACAGTAAAAACTAATAATCAAAAGAAACTAAACCTTAAAAGGATCTAAATTGTGCCATGCAAATTGGCATATTTTATGCATCTACAGACTGGAGAAAGTGATTTTGAATTTCGGTTATAAAAAATTTTTTGAAATCTTAAACCTTTTGTAGGAATACGAAGGCTGATATTGTTTATGATAGACTCACAATCAATATCACCCTTGATAACTTTGCAAAAAAATTGATAATCAAGATTTAGATGTCTAGCATAAAGGCTACAACAGTTAAAATATTTACAGGTAATCTCATAGTTAAAGTCAGTGGAATTGGGTATATATCGAAAAGCACATAAGGAAATAAATTTTCTTTGAATATTTTCCAATTTAACCGAATCTGTTGAAGTAATAGAATTCCAGGCTACAGATGCATATTCAAGTTTAGAGCGAACCAAAGTAAAGTATAAAATTAATAGTGACTCAGGAGTAGAAAAAGAATAGGTTATAGACCTTATTAAACCAAGCATTCTTATTGAATGATAATAATAATAATAATAATAATAATAATAATAATAATAATAATAATAATAATAATATGAAGTATTGTGAAATAATTATCAGTTCTGTCCTTTGAATTACACTATCATATTGCCCAGACATTTTTCTACCAGTGCTTCATTTTAGCAAGGACTGTCCCCAATGTAGATGAGAGCTTATGTGTTGGGTGTGTAATACAATTTGTTAAGCCGTTAGACCAACATTGTATTCCCAGTTCGTTGTCCGGATTTTGTTGTTGTGTTTTATCGTTTCAAATGTCTATTGAATTTTCTATGATGCAGTTACCTTCCTTTCCCCCACCCTCGTTACGAGCTCTCATAACAAGCAGTTGCAATGCGAACAAACAGTGCCATTACTAGTTGATGATACATGGCCAGCCGGCCAATCACAGCCGTCCTGTGTGCATTTAGTGACCAATAAAACTGCAATCACAATGCGACTTGTAAAACATCCCTATTATTCGATTTCAATTGATTCTAGCTGCCAATACTCTTGATTTGTATCGCTGCGTCGGAGGCAATTCTGCGTTTGTTTATAGAATTGTGTGCACAAATAGCGAGCATTAGCTACTGTATAGGTGTCTTCTGTATCCATTATTGTAAATCCAGCTTCTCTATATATCAGGTGTTGGGGGAACTCTTTCGCTCTATGGGACACTATATAAAGATAGACATTAATAGGATTGTACAGAAAATCACATTCCTAAAGATTTATACCACATACGAGTTTTTGGTTTTTAATTAAATATGTTTAATTTGATTTTAAATAATAATAGAATAAAATGGGGGGTATAAGGGTACGGTACATCAGTTACTCATGGATTTCAAAAAGGCATATGACTCGATTAAGAGAGACGTTTTATATTATATTCTTATCGAATTTGGTATATACTTCGATTAATTAAAATTTGTCTCATTGAAACTTACAGTAGAGCCCATATAGACCAGTTTCTGTCTGATGCTTTTCCAAACCACTGTGGGCTAAAGCAAGGAGATGTACTATCACCTTTACTTTTTAACTTTGCTCTAGAATACGCCATTATGAAAGTTCAGGATAACAGAGAGGGTTTGGAATTGAACGGGTTACATCAACTGCTTGTCTATGCGGATGACGTGAATATGTTAGGAGAAAATCCACAAACGATTAGGGGAAACGCGGGAATTTTACTGGAAGCAAGTAAAGAGATAGACTTGATGGTAAATCCCAAAAAGACGAAGTATATGATTATGTCTCGTGACGAGAATATTGTACGAAATGGAAATATAAAAATTGGAGGTTTATCCTGGGAGGAAATTAAACACAGAATAAATATGGGAAATGCCTGTTATTATTCGGTTGAGAAGCTTTCGTCATCCAGTCTGCTGTCAAAAAATTTGAAAGTTAGAATTTATAAAACAGTTATAGGCCTATTACCGGTTGTTCTTTATGGTTGTGAAACTTGGACTCTCACTTCGAGAGAGAAACAGAGATTAAGGGTGTTGAGAATAAAGTGCTTAGGAAAATATTTGGGGCTAAGAGGTGTGAAGTTACAGGAGAATGGAGAAAGTTACACAACGCAGAACTGCATGCATTGTATTCTTTACCTGACATAATTAGGAACATTAAATCCAGACGTTTGAGATTATGAGGGCATGTAGCACGTATGGGCGAAATCCAGAAATGCATATAGAGTGTTAGTTGGGAGACGTGAGGAAAAAGACTTTTAGGGAGTCCGAGACGTAGATGGGAGGATAATATCAAAATGGATTTGAGGGAGGTGGGATATGATGGTAGAGACCGGATTAATCTTGCTCAGGGTAGGGACTAATGGCGGGCTTATGTGAGGGCGGCAATGAACCTCCGGATTCTCTAAAAGCCAGTTGTAATTAAAATAATAATAATATGTAACACTTTATTGCATGACTGAATATTTTTATATACTAATTTTACCAATTTATTAAGTGTAATATTGTAAAAATATGTCATACACTACTCTTTGTATAAAACATCATAAAAAATCAATATAGGCTTACAGCTACGAGAAAGAGTGTGTAAAGTGTGTGAAATGATGGTAAAATAAAATACTATCGATATTTGTGAATCGACTGTTTTAACGCACAAAGAACGCAGCAGAGCAGGTTAGGTTGAACATAATTATCTTACTAATATATTCACTTGGTAATAATTGATGGTATTATAAACGTGTTTATTTCTCTAATATGTAAAAGTTATCCTTTCTTTTCCACATTCACAAATTTAAAATTGGTAAAACGTCGAGCTGAATTGGTTTTACTCCCTATAGTATGACAAATTCTTCCTTTCCTAGTATTTATTGCGATATAACATTGAACAAAAAACAAGTCAATCGTTTGTTTTGTGTTGCTATGGCAATTTTATTGCACATTGCCACAAAAGTCCACATTATGAACGATTTAGAGGATTGACCAAGACTGTTTATAAATACGTGTATACAAAAATGTTTTCATATGTGAACGGTTTAATGTGTTACATATGTTATCCATTGAGCTCTGGATATTAAATTGATTTCATGAAATTAGCACAGCCGTATTTAGGGTCCAGTCTCCCATATCATGTTGTGAACACACAAATAAATGCGCAGGAATGGTCGTCGAAATATACCTATAACTGAGTAACTAACATTGCATGCTAATAATTTTATTGTACGGTTATCCGATAGAAGTATATTAAAATAATAATACGTTGATCAAATGTATGTAATTGCGGAAACGTTTATGCTGTACGTGATGGTTGTTTTCTTTGTGTTTTTTTTAAATTGGCAGAGTTCAGCCATAAGGCCTTCTCTTACACTCCACCATGCCAAAAATAAGCTACGCAATATAGGATAGTGTAGCACTGAACTTAAACGAAAAATGAAAATAACTAAAATAGTAACATATTAGAAAATAAGAACAAAACTGAATTGATATAAAATGAAAATAGTACCACAATAATAGTACATTATGCAACGAGCATGTAAAGGTAGTAATTAAGACGCGAGTATGTTTATGAAACGAGCGCAAGCGAGTTTAATAATTTTCATACCAGCGTCTTAATTACCATTATAGTCAAGTTTCATATGACTTTTTATGCTCGACCATATTTCTAACTTGAAATTATTCTAAACTATTCGTGTTATTCTTATCTGACTGAAGAGCGGAACTGACCTTGTGCAATACCTCGTAAATTGTTAGATGTGCGCAGACGCGAAAGTATTGATTTTTTCCGAGAAACGAATGTCATTGACCTGGATATAATCTAGAGAGTAAAATAAATATTAACCTTGATATAACCTTGAATAACGAGATGACAAATTGAATTTATTGTAATATTATTTACAATTAACGCTAATTATTATAGTAACAGAACATAATCTTCTGCGACATTATTGGATTTCCAGCCTCCGTGACGTTTCGCTAGTTGTCTTTCGATTGCATATCCGAGAATAATCGATACTTGCGCTTTCATATTGCTACAATGGTGCTTTCTGATTGGTGGAAGACCTGAAATTTAATAAATAGGTGTACTTTAATGAGGTCCATTAAAGGGCTGCTACCAGGTGTATAATTACTACATTTCGGCGTGGTCGAGCATAAAAGAAAGTAAAATACAGATATGTGGATTGAAGTAAAAAATAAGCAACTTAATCAGTACAAACAGTTAGGATGGAAAACATATTATGTTATTGCGAGCAAAGCTGAGATTTGAAGGATGTTTGATATTTGAATATATATATATATATATATATATATATATATATATATCTAATGCCAGGCGTTTGACAAAGCCATTTCACCTCTAACACTCCAATATTTTTCAAAGATATTATCATGGTCAGCCACTGAAGCACAGATTTTGAGGTGTACCGAATCCATTTCTTGGTTTGAGTTGCACAATGGGCAGCTAGGGGACTGATGTATTCCAATTCTAAGCAGGTGTTTGGCCAAACAATCATGGCCTGTTGCCAATCTAAATGCAGCTACAGACGATTTTCGTAGTAAATCGGGAATTAACTGTGGATTATGATGCAGAGAGTTCCATTTTTTTCCCTTGAGATTGTGTTATCAAATTTTGTGTGTTGAGGTCTAAGTATGTAGATTTAATAAATATTTTCACAGAGTAATACGTAGATTTAGTAACAGGTCTGTAAGTAGCAGTGCTGCCCTTCTTTGCTAAAGCATCCGCATTCTCGTTTCCCAGGATTCCACAAGGGTTGGTATCCATTGTAATACAATTCTTTTATTAAGTGATATTAATTGAGAGAGCATTTTAGTTATTTCTGCTGTTTGAGATGAAGGTGTGTGTTTAGAGACTATTGATAGAATAGCTGCTTTGGAGTTTGATAATATAAGTGCATTCTTAAATTTATTGATGTGGCATAGAAGATTCCTGAGACTTTCACTTATTGCAATGATTTCTCCATCAAAACTATATATATGTCTTTTAATTTCTGTCTTCATACTCACCGCATTTAAATTTAACAAGGCGGAGCCTTCTCGTTAACTACTTCATAATCGCTTCCTCATTCCATGAGGCCTAGTCTACAGACAACAATGCAATTGATAGTCGAAACGATTCACACATCAATATGACGCCAGTGAGTTGTTTGAAATTGTAATGATAATAATGTGTCATTACAGAGAATTGCATTCGTTTTGAAATCAATACCACAGTTAAATATTTCACAATTAGACTATGTTAAATTAACTATTGCTGTCTTTATACTCCCCGCATTTGTTAATCAACCCCGTTTGTGTTGCAATAATCGTAAATTCATTATGATGTGACATTAATTTCTTTCATTCTTTTTACATGTTCATACCTTGTCTTCCACTTTTTCTGCCCCATTTCACAATGTCCTGCTAACTTGATTCCAAACATTCGTATTCAGTAGTCATAATGAAACATCAGCTACTTGTTTATCCGGATGACGTGAATATAATAGGAGAAAATCGACAAACTATTAAGGAAAATACGGGAATTGTAATTGAAGGATATAATGAGATAGGTTTGGAAGTAAATCTCGAAAAGACAAAGTGTATGATTATGTCTCGTGACCAGAATATATTGCGAAATGAAATTATAAAAATTGGAAATTGATCCTTTGAAGATGTGATAAAATTCAGATCTTGGAGCAACAGTAACAAATATAAATGATACTTGAGAGGAAATTTAAACGCAGAATAAATATGGGAAATGCCTGCTATTATTCGGTTGAGAAGCTTTCATCATATTTAAAAAAAAGTTGAAAATTATAATTTATAAAACAGATATATTACCGGTTGTTCTTTATGGTTGTGAAATTTGCACTCTCACTTTGAGAGAGGAACAGAGGTTAAAGATGTTCGAGAACAAGGGCCTAAGGAAAATATTTGGGCTAAGAGGGATGAAGTTACAGGAGAATGGAGAAAGTTACACAACGCAGAACTGCACGCATTGTATTCTTCACCTGACATAATTAGGAACAGTCCAGACGTTTGAGCTGGGCAGGGCATGTAGCACGTATGGGCGAATCCAGAAATGCATATAGAGTGTTAGTTGGGAGGTCAGAGGAAAAAAGACCTTTTGGGAGGCCGAGACGTAGTTGGGAGGATAATATTAAAATGGATTTGAGGGAGGTGGTATATGATGGTAGAGACTGGATTAATCTTGCTCAGGATAGGGACCGATGGCGGGCTTATGTGAGGGCGGCAATGAACCTCCAGGTTCTCTAAAAGCCATTTTTAGTAAGTAAGTATTTAGTCATCTTTTAAATCCGACCAGCTTCCGAGACATCTTCGATTCTGTTGATATTCAAATATTCTTACCCTATGCAGGTAGCTGCCTAGAACCCCTTCCAATCCTCGACACCAACAATGTTTGTTGTTCACGTCATCCACCAATATTGGGGGCCTGAATCTATTGATCGTATGCCACGCACCTACTCTGTAATGTGAATGTGTCCTTTTACATTCTGAAAATTCTGTGAGTTTGGTTAAATATTACAGTACCTATTCATGAAGTGATGGGCGGGACTTGAGAATAAATTAATGAAAGGAACTTGTTTCAATACCTTACTATTTCTCGAAATGTAATTAATTTTAGCGTTATTGAGATCTGAATGTAGACACATTGCAGTGAGATGAAATTATTTGCGAGTTTTACTGAAATATATCTTAAAACTTTTTTCGTTAGCAAGTTGGACGGACAATTTTTAAGTTAAAAAAAGAGGATAATAATTTTAATGAAACTTTAATCACTTGTGAAAACATTGCCCTGGAGTAATAGGATTAACATCATTCCACGAGACGCAAAGCAGCGAGTCTAAGGTGCTTACTGGAACAAGAGATATTAAAAATGAGAACACAGCCTAGAAGCTCATTACAGCCAGAAAAAAACAACAGACAGCTGAAGAAAGAAAAACGGCAAATAAATATAACAAACAGTGAAAACGTTAGGATGTACACTGACGTACGGTTGATATGTTTGATGTCATTGTAAAACATAGTGTGTGCTTAACCGAAAATAGCTGAACATTAAAAAAAAAACAACAGCCTAAATTTTTAAGTGTGTGAGTATATTTTTAGATATAAGAAAAGCTGTTTCATTCATTCATTCATTCATTCATTCATTCATTCATTCATTTATTTATTTTATTCCATAGATATTACATGAGCAATGAAGCTTTAAGATGTGGAACATGTTAACATTTTACAATTATACAATTACAATTTTTACAAATTTTTTATAGTGTTACAATTTAGTAATTTTGTACAATTTTTACAATTTTGTACAATTTTTTTACATTTTGGCGAGATGTAGTGAGATGAGATGAGGTCCGAGGATTCGCCAAAATATTACCCGGCATTTGCCTTTTCGGTGGGGGAAACCTCGGAAAAACCCAACCAGGTAATCAAATCAAAGGGGGTAATCAAATCAAAGGGGTTGATGCCAAGGACTCGCCATAGACCATCCGGCTTCAGTCCCACGGCTGGGGAAAACCTCCGAAGAAAACAAAGTCCAAAGGGGGATCCAACCCAAGCCCGAACGCAGCTTTGGATCAGCAGCCCAGCGATACTGATACTGTAAAGTCATCATTTATTATTAGAGAAATTTATATTGTGTGGAATTAAAAATAATGCTTTTAATTTATTAAAATCTTATTTATATGATACAGTTCAAGCTACTAAAATTGATAATGATGAAGTGAATTTATTAAAATGAACATAGGAGTTCCGCAAGGAACAATCCTTGGACCGATTTTATTTTTGAAATATATAAATGACCTTTTAATGATAGACCTTAAAGAATTTAAAGCTGATTTATATTCATATGCTGATGATACTGTTTTACGTTTTAGTGGAAAAACTGGGACTGATGCTTATTATAATGCAAATTGCGGCTTAAAATTAATAATAATTATTCGATTTAAATTCACTTGTAATTAATAAAGATAAAACAATAGCTAACCCATTTTCTTTAAGTAATAAAAGTAATAAATCAAATTCATCTATACTAAAATTAAAATGCATAATTTTGATTGTTCCAATATAAATTGCAATTGTTCAGTTATTAATGAAGTTAATGAGGTTAAATACTTAGGTATAATTATTGATAATCATTTAAAATGGAATAATCATATTCATTATATTTGTAATAAATTGCGTAAAACATTATATTACTTTGATATTCTAAGAAATATTTTTTCAAGTGACTGTTTACGTATAAATTATTTAGCATTATTTCAATCTATATTTACATATGGTTTTATAGGTTGGGGTGGAACTTATAAATCTAAAATTTATCCGTTAATTTTATTCCAGAAAAAAAGTATTAAAAATTTGTTTAAAAAGCAGAAAGATTTATTTGTTTAACATTAAACATTGAACATTTATTATTTTATTTTATTAAAATATTTTCACAGAAATCTTAATAACATTGAAATATCATCATCATCATCAAAATGGCTTTTAAGGAACCCGAAGGTTCATTGCCGCCCTCATAAGCCCGCCATCGGTCCCTATCCTGTGCAAGATTATCTCTATCATCATACCCCACCTCCCTCAAATCCATTTTAATAAATCTATAGAACTAAAAATATTTCTGAATTTTCATGCCCTGTTTGTTTCTGTTCCTAATTATGTCAGGTAAAATACAATGTAAAATTCAATGCAGCTTTTTCCTAAGCACCTCAAACACCCTAACCTATGCATGAGTCAAGGTCCTAGATTATTAATTTTTGAAATTTTGATTCTAATATTTTCCCAATTTAACCATTAACATTTGTTACTGTTGCTCTCCAAATTAATAAAAAAGTTAAAGTAATGTATTGGATTTATACTTTGGGTTCAAAGATATTAAACACTTTTTAATCTGTAATTTATTCACTCTCAGTTTTATTTTGTTGTATTGGAATCCCCTCCTGAGCAGGAGTCTTACTCATTCAGATGTGGGCTAGTTTATCATTACATTGTATTAACTTGTATTCATTTGAAATTTTTTAGTACTAAAATAAATAAATAAATAAAGAAAGAAAGTAGACAGACAGATAGATAGATAGATAGATAGATAGATAGATAGATAGATAGATAGATAGATAGATAGATAGATAGATAGATGGATGATGGATGGATGATGGATGGATATAGATATAGATATAGATGGATGGATGGATGGATGGATGGATGGATGGATGGATGGATGGATGGATGGATGGATGGATGGATGGATGGATGGATGGATAGGTAGGTAGGTAGGTAGATTAGAATAGAATAGAATAGATTAGAGTAGATTAGAGTAGATTAGATTAGAATAGAATAGAATAGAATAGAATAGAATAGAATAGATAGATAGAATAGAATAGATAGAGAGATAGATAGATAGATAGATAGATAGACAGATAGATAGATAGATAGATAGATAGATAGATGGATGGATGGATGGATGGATGGATGGATGGATGGATGGATGGATAGATGGATAGATAGATAGATAGATAGATAGATAGATAGATAGATAGATAGATAGATAGATAGATAGATAGATAGATAGATAGATAGATAGATAGATAGATAGATAGATAGATAGATAGATAGATAGATAGATAGATAGATAGATAGATAGATAGATAGATAGATTAGATAGATAGATAGATAAGATAGATAGATAGATACTCGTAACAAGAGAACAGCTCATCATAACACACTACTGCCACCTAGTGGAAGTTTTGTAATGATGAGATGATACAATAATACATTTTCAAGACAGTTTAACATTTTAGTAATTCATATAATATTTTATTGTATTAGAGTACTTTATTTCTCCTAAAATTTATATACTTCCTTCTAATCGTGTAATAGTGAATTAAATCCCACTAGAGTTTTGACTTTTTTCTAGATAAATCAAAACCCCTAGTGAGATTACTGTAGATAAATAGCTGTAATACGGTTAGATGGTTTATGAAAGAACTGTATTTGCCTGGTAAAGTACATTGAGAATGATAAACAGAAAGGAAATCCTTTTAACGCGTACATTTGCTGGATGTACGGCCTCTCGGAATGCTCATTTGTGCAGCCTCCATCGAATCCAAAATTACTTGTGGAACTGCTATGTTAGCCTTCCTTTCTGCCGTAACGAAACTTCTATCAGAGGCTTTCAAGAGCAGTTGAAGGTAAAGAAACTTGAGATAAAGAGCTTTATCAACCCTCACAGACTCGCGGAGCGGAGTGAAATGACTTGTGCTCCTAACACACTGCATTGCCGATACAGAATGAGTTTCACTGTAAAGAAAACCCCTTGCTATTGCGACTACTTCTGTGGCACGAGTGTTCAGCGTGTAATCTAAACAACGAACGGTAGGCGCTAGTAACTATATCATTTCCGAACAGCGTTGAAAACACTTGCGCCCCATTGTACTCGCACGTGTGTTTTAGTAATGGCCGTACTCTCGAGCTATTTACTCCCGATATGACTGCCTATTAAAACAGCTTTACCAGTTCGATAATTGACTCCACACAGAATGCCGCTGGTTCATATCTAGGGTAGTCGAGCTGTGTTTCAAGTCGTTTTCTGTATAATTGGTTTTGAAAGCACGTTATCGAATAGAAACTGAAAAATATAGAGTGGAAGTGAAAAAGTCTTGCAGATTTTCAGAGCGAATAGCTCATATTTTATTGATTATATTTCACGTTAACACTTAACATAATAGACACATTAATAAAAAAAGGCAAAACAAAAACAGAACAAACCAACACAAACACCGCGTGAGAATAAATACATAACATTAACATATCACAATACCAATACTTACAAAATTACAACTTCATTCAGAAAACAAAAATACAAGATAGCATACAAAATAAATAATACAACACAGAAATACCTAAATAATCACATTAAACATTCAAATAAATACAATTCAACTGCAGTTTACAAACTAAAATGTAATAGTTGCCCACATTTTTAAATAGGACAGACAGGAAGATCCTTTCATACAAGATATAATGAACATATTAAAGCTATAACCAAACTCTACATCACATCAAATTATGCAGACCACATTATCAACAATAATCATGACTACAATAATATAGAAACAGATATGGAAATTTTACAAATCACACCAAAAAGTTCACAGTTAAACAATCCTGGAACAATATGAAATATATAAACACACAATAACATACCAACAACATATACTTAATACACAATTACAGTTCAATACCCACACATTATTCGACGTCATGATACGTCATAACACACAAACAACCAGCCCCCACCCCTACAGCCGACAAATGCACATCGCAGAATTCAAGATCACCAGTAGTTAAAGAGACACTGATGAAGACGTGACATCACGTCGAAACGGGCCGTCTCTCCAAGGTATATACCATTTTTTAAAAATTCTAATACTTTTTAACGTGTGACTAAACAATCATATTTTATGTAACAAAAACTGTAATATCATATTTGTGGAAAGTTGATAGCTTCTTTTTTTTTCAGAAAAAAATGCCTCAAATTTTAACAACCTCTTATTCGGTAACTATTTCGAGTAGGATCGTGATTTTTGTCCATATCGATAGGGAATCTAATAAAGAATAATTTATCCCTAGCGTATTTCAATAGTGTGGACGGTTTTCGTGTAAATTTAATTTAAAAATCTCTAAATACAAGCCACTGAACGATGAGAGTTGGTTGCAACACGGCACAGAGAACAGCTCATCTAGCGAGACACAGAGTTGATTGGCCTCTTACATCTGTGTTAGCGGCGATGTTGCAGGACTACTGAAACTTCAAACTTAATTTTATAATTAAACGTGCATTTAGTGACAGAACGTAATATAGGTTTTCCATTATTTTAAGTGTGCCCTATCGTCCCTTTGAATCTCCAAGGTTATTTCACTTCCACCCTGTATATTATGAGATTATTTTAAATTATAAAGGACAATTGAACATGCAAAAAAACTATAACAGAAGTAAAATATTTTTCTTCTAGTGTCAGAATGGATAGTAACTTTTGAGGAATATCACTTTTGTTAACGTTCTACAAAATTTTGTTCATTATTATTTTAAGAAGATTAATTCTATATGTAGATGAAATTATTGGGGATCATCAATGCCGTTTTAGGCGTAATTGATCGACTGTTGATCAGATTTTTTGTATTCGACAAATATTGGAGACAAATGGTAGTATAAGGGTACAGTACATCAGTTATTCAAGGATTTAAGAAAGGCATATGAGTCGGTTAAGAGAGATGTTCTATATAATATTCTTATCGAATTTGGTATACCCAAGAAACTAGTTCGATTAATTGAAATGTGTCTCAGTACAGCAGAGTCCGTATAGGTCAGTTTCTATCAGATGCGTTTCCAATTCACTGCGGGCTAAAGCAAGGAGATGCACTATCACCTTTACTTTTTAACTTTCATCTAGAATATGCCATTAGGAAAGTCCAGGATAACAGAGAGAGTTTGGAATTGAACGGGTTACATCACCTGCTTATCTATGCGGATGACGTGAATATGTTAGGAGAAAATCCACAAACGATTAGGGAAAATGCGGCAATTTTGTGTAAAGAAATAGGTTTGGAAGTAAATCCCGAAAAGACAAAGTATATGATTATGTCTGGTGTCGAGAATATTGTACGAAATGGAAATATAAAAATTGGAAATTTATCCTTCGAAGAGGTGGAAAAATTCAAATATCTTGGAGCAACAGTAACAAGACACTCGGGAGGAAATTAAACACAGAATAAATATGGGAAATGCCTGTTATTATTCGGGTGAGAAGCTTTTATCATCCAGTCTGTTGTCAAAAAATCTGAAAGTTAGAATTTATAAAACATTTATATTACCGGTTGTTCTATAGCCTAAGGTTGTGAAACTTGGACTCTCACTTTGAGAGACGAACGTAGGTTAAGGGTGTTTGAGAACAAGGTGCTTAGGAAAATATTTGGGGCTTAGAGGGATGAAGTTACAGGAGAATGGAGAAAGTTAGCCTACACAACACAGAACTGCATGCATTGTATTCTTCACCTGACATAATTAGGAACATTAAATCCAGACGTTTGAGATGGGCAGGGCATGTAGCACTTATGAGCGAATCAAGAAATGCATATAGAGTGTTAGTTGGGAAGTCGGAGGGTAAAAGACCTTTGGGGAGGCCGAGACGTAGATGGGAGGATAATATTAAAATGGATTTGAGGGAGATGGGATATGATGGTAGAGACTGGATTAATCTTGCTCAGGATAGGGACCGATGGCGGGCTTATGTGAGGGCGGCAATGAACCTCCGGGTTCCTTAAAAGCCAGTAAGTAAGTAATTAATTATTTTTAATACTATAGTATGTGTATCGTGTCTTATGTTACATGCATATTTTTTCTATATTCTGTCCTTTAATTGATTAATTTTTACAAATAATAATCCTCAATATGTAACGTTAGTTCAAGAGTGAATTGTAAGCTACACGATACGTACGCTGGCTTAGCTTTTGTGTTTCTTTCGCTGCAGGTTAATTTTCTGTCTGGCGTTGCTAGGTAACACAAGGCCCCGGCACCGTATCGAAACAAACTTTCCCTCCTTGTGTAACATTTTGATCCCGAATGCAACGCCCAGTGAATAGAAAAACAGGACCAGTTCAGAGAATAGAGTAGTTTTTGAAGACGGACTTTGTAAATGGCTTTAAAAGCTGGGATAGCGTGTAAGTAGGAGATTTGTATGAGGATGGACGAAGATAAGTTGACCTTACGAAAATGGGGAGTGAACTCCAGTCAACGTAAAAGGATCAGAGTGAATAAGAAAAAGTCCGGCAAAGTAATTCCTGCCCGGAATATGGATAAGGGTGCTGCCGGATGTAAGGAAGGTATTACGTTGAAGGGGTAGTTATGCCTTTGTTCTGACAGTCCAATTTACTGATAGCGGGGCAGCTTTTCTTGTACAATAATACATCTAATATAAAACTTTCCAGGTTCGAAAGTTTAAAATAACCTGCTTCACAATAATATACATAACACTATTGTATGTATGTATGTATGTATGTATGTATGTATGTATGTATGTATGTATGTATGTATGTATGTATGTATGTATGTATGTATGTATGTATGTATGTATTATGTTATTATGTATGTATGTATGTATGTGTGTGTGTATGTATGTATGTATGTATTCACACTGCAGTGGTGGCAGTGGTAACTAATTACACTCAATAATGACAATAATAAACTTATTAATTAAAAATACAATTAATAATAATACTAATAATTAGTACTAATAATAATTAATAATAATAAGAATAATAATAATAATAACAACAGGGAATATACTAAATTAAATGAAACGATCACTTAAAATAACATTTGAAATAAATCTAATTTGTATCTTAAAACTAAGATCGAACTAAAACCCACGAGCATGACATGTTCATATCTGCACAAGTACCTTTCAACATTACACTCATTTCGCTGTCAACTCACTCACTGCACTGGAACTACGACACATTTCACTGATTCTAACCTGATTTCACTAACACTTCAAAAACATTCCACTGTTCAAATACTATGCACTGCCACTATAAACTATAAAGCTTCACTGACAGGAACACGTTTCACTTACACAGCACACTTCACTGACACGACATACTTCTTCACTGATACAACACACTTCACTGACACAACATAATTCTTCACTGATACAACACTTCAATAACAACATATCATTTACACCCTTTAAGTACTGTGTATAATTACCATCTATTAGTAAGGTCCTTAAGCCTATTTTTAAATACATTTTTGGTTTTTGGTAAAGCCTTTAGTAAGTCTGCAGGTAAAGCATTCCAGTCCCTGATAGTACGATTGAGAAAAGAAAACTTTCCAGTGTCCGTCCTCTGCCTTCTTTCCCTCAATTTATATGAGTGGTCGTTCCTTGAAGAGTAATTTGACGGCTGCAACCTATTTTTTATTTCTCTCCAGGCAGGCTCACCTCTGTATGTTTTGAACAGTGCGCATAATCGAATTCGCGTTCTCCTGTCCGTGAGTGTGTCCCATTTTAATGGTGAATTTTTCCGACAACACTTAAGAGCCCGTTTTTGAATCTTTTCCAGTGTCTTAATATGTTCTAATCTGTAAGGATCCCAACATGCTTCTACTAGTGTAAGAAAGAACCAGGATTCATTAGCAAATGCACACTTCATCCCCCTGTTATTTATTCGCTCGTTTTCATACTCTCTCTCGCTATAATAATATTAATACTCGATCACAACGCGATAACACGCTAGAAATTCCACTTCACACATCATCTCTGTATTCCTCATCTTTCACTGTTGCTACCTCTCGTCACTGGAACTTTCTGCCGCCTGAAGTCAAGGGCTGCCGAATATTGAAATCTTTCAAATCCAAGTTATAGAATTATCTTATAACGAGTTGAAAAACTAACTTACTATTATGACAAGTGTTGTATTGCATCTTTCCACGTATTCACATTATTTTTATGTTCTAGTGATATTTAACTTATTTTATATTTTTGTTTTCATATTTTCCGATAATGGTATATCTATAATGTGATAAGTTGAACTATATATAATCATAATTTTCCTTACTGTGTGTACTTAAAAATATTGTATTCATTGTATGCTTTGTACTGCACTATTTTATTACTATTATTATTATTATTATTATTATTATTTATTATTATTAATATTAATATTATTATTATTATTATTATTATCAATAATTGTCTTATTTTTTATACTTTGTATGTCTAATTTATTTTGACCTGCTGTTCACATTTTATTATGCTTTTTTTCTTTCTTTCTGTATGTTATATATTATGTCTGATTTCTACTTACTTGTTGTTTACATTTTATTATTATTACTAATCTTATTCAGTTTTGTGTGTAAAATTGTAGTGTACTTTGTAAATTTGTTGTGTTTTTATAACGCAGTTTTCCTCCTGGTTGAGTGTTGGAGAAGGCCGTTAAATAAATTATTATTATTATTATTATTATTATTATTTTATTATTATTATTATTATTATTATTATTATCATTACTTACTTACTTACTTACAAATGGCTTTTAAGGAACCCGAAGGTTCATTGCCGCCCTCACATAAGCCCGCCATCGGTCCCTATTCTGTGCAAGATTAATCCAGTCTCTATCATCATATCCCACCTCCCTCAAATGCATTTTAATATTATCCTCCCATCTACGTCTCGGCCTCCCAAAATGTATTTTTCCTCCGGTCTCCCAACTAACACTCTATATGCATTTCTGGATTCGCCCATACGTGCTACATGCCCTGCCCATCTCAAACGTCTGGATTTAATGTTCCTAATTATGTCAGGTGAAGAATACAATGCGTGCAGTTCTGCGTTGTGTAACTTTCTCCATTCTCCAGTAACTTCATCCCTCTTAGACCCAAATATTTTCCTAAGATTCCTATTCTCAAACACCCTTAACCTATGTTCCTCTCTCAGAGTGAGAGTCCAAGTTTCACAACCATACAGAACAACCGGTAATATAACTGCTTTATAAATTCTAACTTTCAGCTTTTTTTGAGAGCAGACTGGATGATGAAAGCTTCTCAACCGAATAATAACACGCATTTCCCATATTTATTCTACGTTTAATTTTCTCCCGAGTGTCATTTATATTTGTTACTGTTGCCCCTACCTCTGATTGAGGTTCTGGCTGATATGTACGGCAGATCTATTATCAGGTAGTACATCTCACTTGACGATATGTGTAAGAGGAAGAACAATTGTTTGTGTGCATCTGAAGTCTGATTCGTGTAATATGTAGATAATCAGCGATGTATGCATTGGAAAGGGGAAGGGAACTGGCCACCCTACCCCATTATCTCATGCTCTAGTTGCTTCATAAGGGTGTCTTGTTGGTATCACTTGTGAGGTTCAGACCTGTCTTCGGACAGTTGACTAAAGAACTGTCGCTCCAAGATATTTGAATTTTTCCATCTCTTCAAGGGATAAATTTTCATTTTTTACATTTCCATTTCGTTCCATATTTTGGCCACGAGATATAATCATATACTTTGTCTTTTCGGGATTTTCTTCCAAACCTCTCTCTTAACTTGCTTTAAGTAAAATTCCAGTGTTCCCCCTAATAGTTTGTGGATTTTCTCGTAGCATATTCACGTCATCCGCATAGACAAGCAGCTGATGTAACCCGTTCAATTCCAAATCCTCTCTGTTATCCTGGATTTTCCTAGAGGAAGTTAAAAAGTAAAGGTGATAGTGCATCTCCTTGCTTTAGCCCGCAGTGAATTGGAAAAGCATCAGACAGAAACTGGCCTATACGGACTCTGCTGTATGTGTCACTGAGACACATTTTGACTAATCGAACTAGTTTCTTGGGAATACCAAATTCATAATTAAGTTCATTAATATTATTATAGGTGCCTTCATTTTTAAAGTAGGAAACATTACAGCCAGAATAATTAAAACAATTTATTTGTTCAATGGTAATTCCTTCTAAAATGATTTTAACTATTACAGTGTTTAAGAGCTGACAGTGTGGTTAGTTTTTTTTGTGTAAAACAATTTTATGTGTAGTTCCAGACCAGTTAAACCAGTATTCGAATTTCGGGGGTTTTTGATCATTATTTCTCCAAGAGATCCCAATTCCCAATGCTCAATTAACTTATAGAAGTAATTAAATTGATAATAACTATGATAATAATAATAATAATAATAATAATAATAATAAAATAAAATAATATAATAATAATAATAATAATAAAATAATAATATAATGTAATGTAATATAATATAAATATAATATAATATAATATAATATAATATAATATAATATAATATAATATAATAATAATAATAATAATAATAATAATAATAATAATAATAATAATAATAATAATAATAATAATAATAATAATAGAACATTCAGAACCATTTTGTATGCATAATAAATCTCAGAATTTCTCTCAGAAAGCGTCACCTACTAATGCTAAAATACTGCCACTTCACAAGCAGCGGATAGTCCGGTAATTTATAAGTTTGGAAACGTGGTATAAAAGCCCTGAGCACTCTGACATGTATAACAGGTAAGCCCTACTCGATCTGGGCACAGTGAATCAATGGAAACGATGCAGCAGAAGAACTGTCACTCTACGCGAAAATACGATGGAAATCTAGAGAGCTGGAATTCTGGCTTCGTATACATTACTGTATATCATAGCGAGGAGGGGTATATCACGACACTGGAACAGTGGCATTATCGAACATGTGAAAGTGGTCTGAGTGGATATCAGACCGTATTCTAGCTTACAAATTGAAGTGTTTACTAACAGAGATTCCAGTTTCGACAATTGATGACTTGATATTCTGTGTACAAAATGCATTGGGTCACAAAATTCGCAATCTTCCACAAATAACATTTTCGCCCCATTTTTTTGTACACATAGAATATAATATATTATTCACTGCTAATGACGTGCGATGACGTATCTTTAAATTGCTTTTCCTCACTTTCTCCTCATCCGATTCTTTCAAGCATTAAAAGATGATGCAGAATAATAAGACTGATTAAAATTGGGTTAATTTAATTGCAACAAAGACTTTGGGCAATGAAGGACAAGACTTGGAAACTAGTCAGCTAAATTAAACCCTGAATATTAACACAGTAATGAAGTTGGAAGTTTAATCAGTGATATATAAGTGTTAAAAGTGTATATAGAAAAAATTAAAGAAGAATATGATTGATATTTAAGTAACTTTGAATATTATCTGAAACAACCAGACATAGGAGATGATAAAAAAATTATAGCTTATTCCATTTTATCAATTTGAAAGAAAACAACTCGACATAATGAATGACTGGAAAGTATCTTGCAATAATATTGCTTATTCCATTTTTCATTTTCAAAGTAAACAACTTGACATGAGAAAAGTCTGGAAAATATAATGCAACAATATTGCTTATTCCATTTTATCATTTGGAAGTAAACAACTAAACATGAGGAATGTCTGAAAAATATTTTGCAACAATGTTTGTTTACCATTTTATCATTTTGAAAGTAAACAACTCGATATGAAGAATGACTGGAAAATATGTTGCAACAATATTGCTTATTCCATTTTATAATTTGGGAGTAAACAACTAGACATGGGAATATCTGAAAAATATTTTGCAACAATGTTGTTTATCCATTTTATCATTTTGAAATTAAACAACTCTACATAAGGAATGACTGGAAAATATGTTGCAACAATATTCCTTAATCCATTTTATCATTTTGAAGTAAACAACTCGATGTAAGAATGACTGGAAAATATGTTGCAACAATATTGCTTATTCCATTTTATCATTTTGAAGTAAACAACTCGATGTAAGGAATGACTGGAAAATATGTTGCAACAATATTCCTTTGCTCCATTTTATCATTTTGAAGTAAACAACTCGATATAAGGAATGACTGGAAAATATGTTGCAACAATATTCCTTAATCCATTTTATCATTTTGAAGTAAACAACTCGATGTAAGGAATGACTGGAAAATATGTTGCAACAATATTCCTTAATCCATTTTATCATTTTGAAGTAAACAACTCGATGTAAGGAATGACTGGAAAATATGTTGCAACAATATTGCTTATTCCATTTTATCATTTTGAAGTAAACAACTCGATGTAAGGAATGACTGGAAAATATGTTGCAACAATATTCCTTATTCCATTTTATCATTTTGAAGTAAACAACTCGATGTAAGAATGACTGGAAAATATGTTGCAACAATATTCCTTATTCCATTTTATCATTTTGAAATAAACAACTCGATGTAAGGAATGACTGGAAAATATGTTGCAACAATATTCCTTACTCCATTTTATCATTTTGAAGTAAACAACTCGATGTAAGGAATGACTGGAAAATATGTTGCAACAATATTCTTATTCCATTTTATCATTTTGAAGTAAACAACTCGATGTAAAGAATGTCTGGACTGGAAAATATGTTGCAACAATATTCCTTATTCCATTTTATCATTTTGAAGTAAACAACTCGATGTAAGGAATGACTGGAAAATATGTTGCAACAATATTCCTTACTCCATTTTATCATTTTGAAGTAAACAACTCGATGTAAGGAATGACTGGAAAATATGTTGCAACAATATTCTTATTCCATTTTATCATTTTGAAGTAAACAACTCGATGTAAATGGAATGACTGGAAAATATGTTGCAACAATATTCCTTATTCCATTTTATCATTTTGAAGTAAACAACTCGATGTAAGGAATGACTGGAAAATATGTTGCAACAATATTTTTATTCCATTTTATCATTTTGAAGTAAACAACTGATGTAAGTTTTGAATGACTGGAAAATATGTTGCAACAATATTCCTTACTCCATTTTATCATTTTTTGAAGTAAACAACTCGATGTAAGGAATGACTGGAAAATATGTTGCAACAATATTCCTTAATCCATTTTATCATTTTGAAGTAAACAACTCGATGTAAGGAATGACTGGAAAATATGTTGCAACAATATTCCTTACTCCATTTTATCATTTTGAAGTAAACAACTCGATGTAAAAATGACTGGAAAATATGTTGCAAACAATATTCCTTAATCCATTTTATCATTTTGAAGTAAACAACTCGATGTAAGTAATGACTGGAAAATATGTTGCAACAATATTTTATTCCATTTTATCATTTTGAAGTAAACAACTCGATGTAAGGAATGACTGGAAAATATGTTGCAACAATATTCCTTATTCCATTTTATCATTTTGAAGTAAACAACTCGATGTATTAATGACTGGAAAATATTGTTTTGCAACAATATTCCTTACTTTTTATCATTTTGAAGTAAACAACTCGATGTAAGGAATGACTGGAAAATATGTTGCAACAATATTGCTTATTCAATTTTATCATTTTGAAAGTAAACATGTCTATATAAAGAATGTCTGGAAAAATATATTGCGACGATATTGTTATTCCATATTATTATTTCGAAAATTGAATTGAAAAACTTACGTATTATTCAAAGGTAGATCATAATCATCAAATTAAAAGTAGGAAACAGAGAGCCGATATAGAACATTTTTCGTTTTTAAATGGGACCATAATACATTGGAACCAGGCACTTGCGCGGCTTTTGAGGACCCTCTTCTAACAATTAAGCGGTTCACAAATGACTTAGGTGAGATTTTACGTAAATGATATTTATCATGAATAATTAATTATTGTATTAGATACTTTATGTTTTGGTATAGCGTTTTCCTGTGTTCTGTTTGTTTTCTGTATTGCTCCGTTTTCTTGAAAGTGTTAGTGCCACGAAAAGTTTTAGAAATAAATCAGTACAGTGTAAATGTTCGAAGTGTTTTAAGTGCCTCGTAAGTGTTAACATCGATTAAGATTTGTCTAAGAGTTACAAGCTTGCGTAAGGTTTTAGTACTTTCTCCAGCTTAGTGCCAAGTCTGATTTTTAGTGTGTTCTAAAGTCTTTATTTGTGTTGTATTTTTGTATTTGTTTTGAGAGTCTTGTTCATGTTCTGATTTTGTATTTGTGTTATTGTTTTTTGCATTTGTGTTATTGTTTTTAATTGTATTACTGTTTTGTTATTGTGTTATTGTTTTGTATTTGTATTATTGTTTTGTAATTGTGTAAATATTTTGGATTTGTGTTTTGCTTTGTAGTTTGTTTTGTAATTGAGTTATTTTTTTGTAATTGTGTCACTGTTTAGTAGTTATGTTATTGTTTTGTAATTATATTACTGTTTTGTAATTGTATTATAGTTTTTATATTTTTGTTATTGTTTTGTAATTTTGTTATTGTTTTGTAATTGTGTTATTGTTTTGTAATTGCTGTTACTGTTAGTTTTCTAATTGTGTTATTGGTATGTAATTGTACTCGTATTACTGTTTTTTATGTAATTGTATTATTGCTTTGTATTTTGTTACTGTTTTGTAATTGTTTTGTAATTATTTTGGATTTGTATTTATGTTTTGTTTTGTAACTGTTGTTTTTTGTATTAATTATTTTGTAATTGTGTTATTTTTTGTAATTGTGTTACTGTTTTGTAGTTATGTTATTGTTTTGTAATTATATTACTGTTTTGTAATTGTTTTGTAACTAGTTTTGTATTTTTATTATTATTTTGTAATTCTGTTATTGTTTTGTAATTTTGTATTATTGTTTTTTAATTGTGTTATTGGTATGTATTTATTACTGTTTTGTAATTGTTATTGTTTTGTATTTTTATTATTATTTTGTAATTGTGTTAATATTTTGTATTTGTATTATTGTTTTCTAATTCTGTTACTGTTTTGTATTTATGTTATTGTTTTGTAACTGTATGACTTTTTTGTATTTTTATTATTATTTTGTAATTGTGTTATTGTTTTGTAATTTTGTTACTGTTTTGCATTTGTATTATTGTTTTGTAATTCTGTTACTGTTTTGTATTTATGCTTTATTTTTTGTAATTGTTATTGTTTTTTGTATTTGTATTATTGTTTTGTATTCTTATTATTGTTTTGTAATCTTGTTATTGTTTTGTAATTATTATTGTTTTGTATTTGTGTTATTGTTTTGTAATCTTATTATTGTTTTATAATTGTTATTGTTTTGTATTTGTGTTATTGTTTTGTAATCTTATTATTGTTTTGTAATTGCTTATTGTTTTGTAATTGTTATTGTTTTGTAATCTTATTACTGTTTTGTAATTGTGTTGTTAGATTTGTTTTGTATTGACGTGTTACTTTGTATTTTGTTGGGTTCTTTTTTATGTTTGTTGTATTTTTTTTTCTAAATTGCGTTTGTTTCACTTTTGTACCGTACCAACTTTACCACCGTGTGTCTAACTATTGGTAATGTAATAAATAATTCATTTACTAATTTTGAAAGATAAAGAACTAGACTAGAATGATTGAAATATAGTGGTTATTGTTTATTATTCAATTATATCATTTCACAAAGTATGGAGGACGTTTCTCTGAGAATGTAGTACATCAGATAGAACTGAGATTTTTCATTTCTCGCAAACTTTTTGAAGTTATTAGACCATAAACTGCAATGTCGTCACCAGACGCCATAAAAACTGACAAAGGGGCTGCAAATTATTTTAATATTTATGTTCATGATACAAGCTTGTGTACGGCTTGCCAACATAACAAGTACGTCGGCTGCCCTGAATGCGGGAGAGATTCGTTATTCATCACCTATTAAACTTGGCCAAAATAACATTCAAGTAATGGAAGAAAAAAAGAAACAATGAGGAAAATAAAAATATTATCTCTAGACTTTACAACACGCGTCCCCTCTTTAATATTTCACAATGCCAACCTGCAGACAGTACAGATAAAAGAACTCAACAAAAATAAATAAAAAACTTGAGCATCTGGAGTGTAGGCCAGTCAGATACCGCGTGTTCAACAGTACATATATTTAAAAAAAAAAACTTTACTACCATGAGCAGAGAAAACAGGCTGTATAAAATTCTTAACTCTTAACATTCCAGAAATATTTCACGGGAGGCCACACGAACGGCTTGGCAGTTGGTTATTGGATATGATTATACGTGTAAATTAAACTACCCCACTCACCTCTACTACCCTTACCCCTCCACACCCCTAACCTCATATATAAAAACCCGGCGTACGAAATAAAGAGGCCTCAGCCCACATACTGCACATAATAAACTGTTTCCCTTTGTCCATGCGCCCCTGGCGGCAGCATGAGGCAACAATAGGATGGAAATTAGTCCGACACAAGGGCAAGCAAATGAGGGTTGCAATAGAAATGGTTTGCGGGGGGTGCAGTTTGGGATCCTCACTCTTGGTGGTGTATTGCAAGGCCCGGGGATGCTATATCTGTAAGAGTAGTTATCAGAACAGTTGTAGCCCCCCAGCCCTCCCTAAGGAATGTAAAACATTTTCTACAACAAGCGAAACACCTTGTCTGCTTTCGTCCGGAACTGTAAATTCATTTCTGGTTCCTCATCATACTCAAGAGAGAGAGAGAGAAAATTTGTAAAGTTGCAGAAATGTATTTTGTAATTTTACAGGAAACAAGCCTCAGAGAAAAGTGAAAATGACGTGCAGGAAGCTGTGCTATACCACGTTAATTAAATGCGCGAAAGGTAGTATTTAGACGCACTTAGAGTTTCAGGAAGCAGACAAATGTACCACTAGGATGCCCTGTTCAAAATCTTCTTAGAGAATTTAGTAAAGAACTATTTTCAGAACATTGGAGATGTGATCATACGAGGCCCATCCAGAAAGTAAGTTTCCCTATTAAAAAAAAAAGAGAACACACACTTTCAGGAAAAATTTATTGGCAACAGGTACAGCAATGTTTCAGCTATTTTTCAACATAGCCACCATCAGAATTGAGACACTTGTATCGTGGGATCAACTTTTGTATCCCTCTGTTGTAGAACTCTGTCGCCTGTGAATGGAACCAGCGTGTGACAGACGTCTTCAGCTCTTCGTCGTTGCCAAAACGCTCACCGGAAAGAGAGAGAGAGAGAGAGATATATGTTCGGGCCATAGATCTGACAGAGCTGTCGATGAATTTCAATTAGCGCAATGCTTTGTGCATTAAAGAACTTTATCACCGACCGAACCTCGCAGGCGGCGGGAGAAGGAATAAGAGCTTCCATTTCGGACCACTGCTGCCATGCTACTGGCACCAGGCGGGACCTGTCCGGCTGGATTATGATTGATACGTCATAGATCTGTTACGCATGCGCAATTGACACGGCTAATTACGTTTACTTTCAAGGGGAAAAATCGGGAAACTTACTTTCTGAATGCGCCTCGTAAAAGGAAGAAGAATAAAGTGCATAAGATTTGCTGATCATATGGCGTTGTTGGAAGAAGAGGAGATGATACTAAGGGATATGCTACTGAAGCTAAATGACAGCTGTGAGCAGTATGGGATGAAGATAAATGCAAACAAGACGACGACCATGGTTATCGCATAACAACTAAAGAAGGTAAACGTGTGAATTAAAAATTAGGCAGTAGAGCAAGTGGACAGCTTCAAATACTTGGGGTGTGTTGTAAGCAGTAACATGAGCTGCCAGAAAATCAAAAGAAAGATAGCAATGGCACAGGAAGTTTTTAATAGAAAAAGAAGCAGCTTTTGCGGACATCTGGGAAACGAGTTAAGGAAGAGAATAGTGAAGTGCTTGTGTGGAGTGTGGTATTGCATGCCGTAAAAGTATGGACGTTACCACGAAGTGAAGAGAAACGACAGTAAACATTTGAAATGTGTATATTTTTTATTTTATTGGGTTGTTTTACGACGCTGTATCAACATCTAGGTTATTTAGCGTCTGAATGAAATGAAGGTGATAATGCCGGTGAAATGAGTCCGGGGTCCAGCACCGAAAGTTACCCAGCATTTGCTCATATTGGGTTGAGGGAAAACCCAGGAAAAAACCTCAACGAGGTAACTTGCCCCGACCGGGATTCGAACCCGGGCCACCTGGTTTTGCGGCCGTTACTCCACAGGTGTGGACAAATGTGTATATTGAGAAGCATGGGACATGTCAAATAGACAGACAGAATAAGAAATGAAAGTGTGTTGGAAGGAATGGTTGAAGAAAGAATAATGGTGAAACTAATCAAGATGAGAAAAAGGAATTGGTTGGGTCACTGGTTGAGAAGAAACTGCCTACTGAAGGATGCACTGGAAGGAATGGTGAACGGGAGAAATGTTCGGGGCAAAAAAAAAAAGATATCAGATGATAGACGACATTAAGAAATATGGATCATATGAGAATTAAACGCAGAATAAATATGGGAAATGCGTGTTATTATTCGGTTGAGAAGCTCTTATCATCCAGTCTGCTGTCCAAAAATCTGAAAGTTAGAATTTATAAAACAGTTATATTACCGGTTCTTCTGTATGGTTGTGAAACTTGGACTCTCACTCTGAGAGAGGAACATAGGTTCAGGGTGTTTGAGAATAAGGTGCTAAGGAAAATATTTGGGGCTAAGCGGGATGAAGTTACAGGAGAATGGAGAAAGTTACACAACACAGAACTGCACGCATTGTATTCTTCACCTGACATAATTAGGAACATAAAATCGAGACGTTTGAGATGGGCAGGGCATGTAGCACGTATGGGCGAATCCAGAAATGCATATAGAGTGTTAGTTGGGAGACCGGAGGGAAAAATACCTTTAGGGAGGCCGAGACGTAGATGGGAGGATAATATTAAAATGGATTTGAGGGAGGTGGGGTATGATGATAGAGACTGGATTAATCTTGCACAGGATAGGGACAGCTGGCGGGCTTATGTGAGGGCGGCAATGAACCTTCGGGTTCCTTAAAAGCCATTTGTAAGTAAGTATGAGGAGACAAAGAGGAAGGCGGAATATATGAAAGACTGGAGAATGCTGAGTTTGCAGTGAAGGAGCTGTCCTGGTGCAGAAAACTATAAATAAATTAATTCGATGGAAAACGAATTGAGGGCGCCTTTATTTAAAGTTGATATAAATCCATTAAATTGCTTTACCCGACTGGACTGGACGTCATGTTACGTTATTCATCCAATCGTCCCCATCGGTGAGGGACTTGTCGAAGCTATAGTTCTTTATTCATTGTAGGCGTTGCCCTCGGTACACCATTGAGGTAAAGGTACACCGCATTATAATGATTGAGTATGAAATCCTTGAGAAACAGATTTTTATACTTAGTATAGTTCAATATCCACTTGAATTAAATGTGCGAGAAGCATACATTTCAGGCGTACTTAGGCTATCTAAGTTAAAAAGGTTCCGGAGTCTAGCTGTGCTAAGCTTTTAAAAACAGAACTGCTATTAATATAGCATGCATGATTTTTGGTAGATAGGCTGCATTGTTTAGACTAATTAGAAATGTTTCTCTAAAATATAAATTTGTTATTTTGTTGCATTTGGAAAATAATGTATGTATGTTTTTATTCACACTGCAATGGGTATACACCCGGTGGCAGTGGTAACTAATTACACTCAATAATGACAATAATAAACTTGTTAATTAAAAATACACTTAATAATAATACCTATAATTAATACAAATAATTAATACTAACAATAATTTATAATAATAATAATAATAATAATAATAATAATAATAATAATAATAATAATAATAATAATAATAATAATAATAGGGAATATCCTAAATTAAGTGAAGCACGATCACTTAAAATAACATTTAAAATAAATCTAATTTGTATCCTATATCTAAGTTCGAACTAAAACCCACGAGTATGATGTTCATAACTGCACAAGTTCCAATGTCTCTATATTGTATAACAGTCCCTCTAAAATTATTCTTAGGATGTAAATTTTTATCTCTAAAATCTGAAAAGCGATATTATAATTTGTGCTAAAGACATTTTAAAGAACATCTTTTAGGAGTAGGCCTTCACTGTTATGGAAATTTTGAATACAACTTGAAATATGTCTGAATTCTTTTTAATACTAAAAACCACATTTTTGTTTGTGCGTTGCGTAGACCTCACTTTGAACTGTAATGAAATTTCCTGAATAGAAGGGATCAATATCTGTTTATTGATTAGAAGTACAAAAGAACATACTAACAACCATAAGAAACTGAAAATAGGTCGTAAACTCATAAAATGCATTAGCTTTTGTTTTGGTTTACAACCCTCAATCCCCACCAGATGTTTCTTGGGAGAGCGCTTATTGAAAAGTGAAATCATAGTATATCTTGAAAACCTTACGTGATACGAAGAAAAGAGATGCATTTTCGGATTCAGCGCACACCAAACCATAAGGGACACATTGTTTTAAAGGGAGAGAATGGTAGGCTATGTTTTAAAACTTTTTTCCTACTTGGTGTAAAATATTAATTTTTTATATGTAGAGAGCTCATAGCTGTGGCAACTCAACCAAATAAAATATATAAAAAAAAAAAATTATTTGGGGGCCCAAATTTGAAAAAAAAAATATACCCAATGCAGGATTGTACTAAAACCGATATATCTAAACCGTTTTTAAAGATAGATCCAAACAGGTTTTGCAATGTATTTGCAAAAGCATGTTCTACAAACTGTCTGTAACAGAATTTTGATATTAGTCCCTACGTTTGTAAAATAAACAATTAAAATTTAATAACAATTTTCTGATTTCCATTCTTGCACACAAACGGACGTATTTTTTAAATGGAATCAATTAACAAAATTCTGTTACAGAGAAAAGTTTCCTAATAGTCCAAAGAATGTGTGTTCTAAATTTCATGCATGTATCTTTAATAGTTCAGAAATTATATCCATTTTTGTCTGGCAATATAGCAAAAAAAAATGAAGTTACTGGAAACCGATAAAAGCGGGCGTGTGATTTAAAAATCCATAGCGCAGGAAGTTTAAAAATGACGTCTCAACATCCGATAAGGTCACAAATACCCAAAAAATGTTATGCAATGCATTCCACACATATCAAAGGGTATTTTAAAGAAAAAAATTTTTTTTTTTGAAAATTTAATTTACCGGAAACAACAATAAAAGTGGGCGAGTGATTTAAAAATCCATAACGCAGGAAGTTTAAAAATGGCGACTCAAAGGGCACAAATACCCACAAAATGTTATGCTATGCATTCCACACCTGTGGAGTAACGGTCAGCGCGTCTGGCTGCGAAACCAGGTGGCCCGGGTTCGAATCCCGGTTGGGGCAAGTTACCTGGTTGAGGCTTTTTCCGGGGTTTTCCCTCAACCCAATACGAGCAAATGCTGGGGAACTTTCGGTGCTGGACCCCGGACTCATTTCACTGGCATTATCACCTTCATATCATTCAGACGCTAAATAACCTAGATGTTGATACAGCGTCGTAAAATAACCCAATAAAATTAAAAAAAAATTAAAACATATTACAGAGTATTGTAAATATTTTTTTTTCGAAAATTTACTCATTTTTCACCAAAAAATACCATCCTCTCCCCTTAAGTCGGAGCAAAAATCTTGTTGTTCAGTGTTACTTAACAATAAAAAGCAACAGTTCTCATTTTGTCACGTTTTAATATTATGTCTTCCCAAACGAATCACCCTGTAGTTAAAGTCTTGTCAGGAAATAAAATTATTTCTACACTTGATCAGAAATATCTTGTACAGATATCGGATAGATAAAGGATTGTCCACTTCTGGTCCAGATCTCTGTTTGACGTTTTCTCGTATCGGAGAGCATGGGAATCACGCGTCGAGGAGAGAGGTAGGAGGGGCTGTATGCTAAAAATAATTCGGGCCAAAGTCCAGCTCATATTGATCATTTTTACTAACTCGTCCTGAACTCTGGTATTGACATTACAGATATTCGAATTCTGGTGTTTGTGTCGCTTTGCATACCAGCTAACGCATTTGGAGTATGAGGCATATCGCCAGTCCAGATGTTTTGTGTATGGCTTTATTATTCAGAAACGAACAAACATAAAAATAATATTCGCATAAGGTTTTGTACTAATACACTCAATGTAGTCGCCGTCTATTTGTACACAGTTCGTGACTTGCCATTAATTTATTGCAGTGTTATAATTATTCTACTGTTCTTCATGAGATTGCGTAGAGTTACAGTGTCAGATCCGAAACTTTGTTAATGAAGGCACCACTTATGAGCATAGATAGGAAGTTCGTACCATAACTGTTTACTAAAAATGGAGGGAATAAGATGGTTGATTAATGTCACCAACTCCCAATGTTATGATGTAAATGACAGTGGCGGATCCGGGTCCACTTGCCGCGAATTTCAACCTCAAGAGAATTTTTAGAAAATTACAATTTTTCCTAAAGAAAGAAAATAGTACATTATGCAACGAGCCTATAATGGTAGTAATTAAGACGCGAGTATGTTTGTTTATGAAACGAGCGCAAGCTCGTTTCATAATTTCCATACGAGCGTCGTAATTGCCATTATAGGCAAGTTTCATACGACTTTTTATGCTCGACCATATTTCTAACTTGAAATTATTCATAAGTATTCATGTTATGATTATGTAAGTGAGGAGCTGAACTGACCTGAATTGTGAGATGTGCGCAGACGCGAAAGTATTGATTTTTTTTCCGAGGAACAATGTCATTGACCTTGATGTAATCTAGAGAATAACATGAATATTAATCTTGATATAACCTGGAAATTGATTTAGAATTGAAAAACGAGTTGAGAAATTGAATTTATTTGAATACTATTTATAATTAACGCTAATTATTATAGTAACAGAACATAACCTTCTGCGACAGTATTGGATTTCCAGCCTCCGTGACTTTTCGTTAATTGTCTTTCGATTGCATATCCGAGAATAATCGATACTTGCGGTTTTATAATGGTTCAATGGTGATATCTCATTGGCTGAACAACTGAATTATAATGAATAGGTGTACTTTAATGAGGTGCATTAAAGGGCTACTACCAGGTGTATAATTACTACATTTCGTCATGGTCGAGCATAAAATATGGAATGCAATGCCTGTACGAATTGTCACATTTTTTAAAACAAAAAGCATAATAATTGCACAAGAAATCTTTCAGATATGTTTATCTCTATCCCAAAATTCACTGATCTTAGTCAACCCATTGTGGAGTAATTTTTTCCCTACAAAATATGGAATTTTTCAATAAATTTTCATAAAAAAATTGTTATATAAACCACAGTTTGGAAGATAGACAGAATGGGTTTGCAGTGAAAACTTGACTTTTTACAGACATTTGGTCCCTTTATATATAGTCTATTTCAAAAGTCAGTTCAAACATTAAACCGCAATAAATATAACAATATTTGAGATAGAGAAAAAACAAAAAACATCACAGTGGTGGGCAAAAAACGGGGTTTACAAAACATTGGGAAGATGTCCGCCGTTCTCTTGTTCAACGTACAGCATTCTGTCTGCGACACCATGCACAGCATTTTGCAGATAATGTTTTGGAATATTGTCAATTTCTTGAGAGATGGCATTTTTAGTTGCAGTAAGGTTGTTGGATGTGTCAGGAAAACTCGTTTTTTACGGTAACCCCACAACCAAAAGTCGGCCGGATTGAAATCTGGAGATCACGGAGGCCACATTGTTGCAAAGTGCCTACTGATGGCTTTGGACGGAAAACGAATCTCAATTACGCGTGTTAACTCCACCATTAATTTTTAGTAGGTTATTTTACGACGCTTTATCAACATCTTAGGTTATTTAGCGTCTGAATGATATGAAGGTGATAATGACGGTGAAATGAGTCCGGCGTCCAGCACCGAAAGTTACCCAGCATTTGCTCATAGTGGGTTGAGGGAAAACCCCGGAAAAAAAACATCAGCCAGATAATTTTCCCCGACCGGGCATCGAACTCGGGCCACCTGGTTTCGCGGCCAGACGCGGTAACCGTTACTCCACAGGTGTGGACAACAGTATTTATAAACACATGTAATATAATATATAATATGAGTTTTATGTACAAATATATCATATCACATATGAATTTGGCAAATTAATATTAATTTCCCTCATAACTAAAAAACTATTAAACATTCTGTGATGAACTTATTTCTGTGTATTTATGCATGTCATATCTACAATATGATGCAAGATCATTTCTCTACTTTTGATAGATTATCTGATAAAAAATAAATTCATTTAATAATGGTTAAATATCAGTATTTTCTTCTAACACAAAATAAAAAAAATTATCATTAAGGAATATAGTTGAAAGAGCATGATATTGTAAACATGAGTTTCAGCAATAAAATAAAAGAGAGAGAACATGAAAAAATTAACAAGTTTATAAGTTATGAGGGAAACGCTTCATCACTGCACAGTAAACTGCCACCATATTGAATTTTGAAAAAAAAAAAAAAATAATAATTCCATTTAAATTGTAAAAATATTTTTTTCATATAGCTTTTAATAATAATAATAATAATAATAATAATAATAATAATAATAATAATAATGATTTATTTTAGCTGGCAGAGTTAAGGCTGTAAGGCCTTCTCTTCCACTCAATCAGCAGAAACTGTATATACATATGCATGAACTTACAAAGAATTCAACAATTTGATTTAGATGAGAGTTACATGTATACAATTTTTGTCATCCCTGTCAAAAAAACTGAAAGTTAGAATTTATAAAACAGTTATATTACCGGTTGTTTCATTTTGGTTTTGAAACTTGGACTCTCTTCGAGAGAGTAACATAGGTTAAGGGAGTTTGAGAATAAGGTGCTTAGGAAAATATTTGGGGCTAAGAGGTGTGAAGTTACAGGAGAATGGAGAAAGTTACACAACACAGAACTGCACGCATTGTATTCTTCACCTGACATAATTAGGAACATTAAATCCAGACGTTTGAGATGGGCAGGGCATGTAGCACTTATGGGCGAATCCAGAAATGCATATAGAGTGTTAGTTGGCAGGCCGGAGGGAAAAAGACCTTTAGGGAGGCCGAGACGTAGAAGGGAGGATAATATTAAAATGAATTTGAGGGAGGTGGGATATGATGATAGAGACTGGATTAATCTTGCTGAGGATAGGGACCAATGGTGGGCTTATGTGAGGGCGGCAATGAACCTCCGTATTCCTTAAACGCCGGTAAGTAAGTAAGTAAGTAAGTAAGTAAGTAAGTAAGTAGATGGACAGTGTTTTACACATAGCAATTTTCATTATTGTACAAGATAGAGTAATGGAGGAAAAAAATGTTGAATATTTCCAAATATTTTACTCTTGTAAGCTGTACCTAACCCCTTAATGAAATCCAGTCCTTTGTCGTCAAGCCCAACGTAATGTGGACTAATCTCTTCTAATATTCAGACATACATCTTTTGAAATAATCCTGAGACTCGGTAAATATATAGGTTAAGTTTGACGATAAATTTCTATTCTGTATTACAATACGTTGAACTTCAATATATAGTCCGTACTTACGTCATACAAAGCGTTTGAGATCTGAACAAACATTTTCTGTGTGTGTGAAGCGGAATGATATTTCCTTCTGGCTCATCAGAACCCAGGGGCTTTAAGGACACCGTCCCTATGTTGCCTGAGAACATAAAACTCTGATTTTCTACGAGATTAAATAAACGCGTTTGGGCGTTCCTTGCACAGATGGAAATAAAGACACATCCCGCACACGTGCCGGTCGCCCATGAATGCCAAATTCCCGAATAAAATTCCTCCCACACAAAACAGAAATCTAATTCACGACCCATGTGTTACGGTTAATTGTGCAATGAATATTTTTGGGTGAAATTTCCATATATAGCGCCCGTCCAAATCAAATAACGTTAAACTAGTTGTGGTAATAAAGATGGCGTTATAGAGGGTCCTCACGGGCTGTTACACACAAGGATCAAGTCCGTACTCCACAGCGCCTCTGGTGCGGTTCTCATGTATCTTTTCTCTTCTTTAAGCTTCAGCAGACGTTGGCTAGTCAGCTGTTGCCGTCGTCCACGCAGTTATCATTAAAACATTCACAGTTGATCACAAATTGTTGGTGTCATTATCATCGTCATCACTGACATCATTATCATCGTCGTGATTATTGTCAATATCCTGAATTGTATCATCTTTAGAGCCATCACTGAACTCGTCATTACTATTATTGTCACAATAATTTTCGTTTTCAGTACCATACAGCCATCATAAACGTCATTATATTTTTCATCACAGGCTTAGTGCTACCGTTATCATCACAGTCAACATCTTTGTCGTGAACTCAACGTCACCATTGTCGGGTAATCGACGTCATAATTTTTAAGTCAATGCCATCGTTGTAATCAAGTCAACGCCATCATTGTCAAGTCAACTCCTTCATTGTCGTGAAGTCAACGCCATCATTATCGTCAAGTCAACTCCATTTTCGTCAACTCAAAGCTATCATTGTCGTCAAGTCAACTCCTTCATTGTCGTGAAGTCAACGCCATCATTATCGTCAAGTCAACTCCATTTTCGTCAACTCAAAGCCATCATTGTCGTCAAGTCAACTCCTTCATTGTCGTGAAGTCAACGCCATCATTATCGTCAAATCAACTCCATTTTCGTCAACTCAAAGCCATCATTGTCGTCAAGTCAACTCCTTCATTGTCGTGCAGTCAACGCCATCATTATCGTCAAGTCAACTCCATTTTCGTCAACTCGAAGACATCATTGTCGTCAAGTCAACTCCTTCATTATCGTCAAGTCAACATCACATTGCCGTCAAGTCAACATCACATTGTCGTCAAGTCAACATCACATTGTCAAATCAAGATCACATTGTCGTCAAGTCAACATCACATTGTCGTCAAATCAACATCATCATTTTCGTCAAGTCAACATCATCATTATCGTCAAGTCAACATCACATTGTCGTCAAGTCAACATTACATTGTCGTCAAGTCAACATCACATTGTCGTCAAGTCAACTCCTTCATTGTCGTGAAGTCAACGCCATCATTATCGTCAAGTCAACTCCATTTTTTCGTCAACTCGAAGACATCATTGTCGTCAAGTCAACTCCATCATTGCCGTCAAGTCAACATCACATTGGCGTCAAGACAACATCACATTGTCGTCAAGTCAACATCACATTGGCGTCAAGTCAACATCACATTGGCGTCAAGTCAACATCACTTTGTCGTCAAGTCAACATCACATTGTCGTCAAGTCAACATCACATTGGCGTCAAGTCAACATCACATTGTCGTCAAATCAACATCACATTGGCGTCAAGTCAACATCACATTGGCGTCAAGTCAACATCACATTGTCGTCAAGTCAACATCACATTGGCGTCAAGTCAACATCACATTGTCGTCAAGTCAACGTCAAGTCAACATCACATTGTCGTCAAGTCAACTCCATCATTTTCGTCAATCCAGCGCCTTGATTGTCGCGAAATCAACTCCATTATTGTCTTTAACTAAGCGCCATCATTGTCGTCAATTCAAAGCGATCATTATATATAATAAGTTCAGTACGTTACTCATACGTTTTTATGCATTCTTAGAGAGTATGTGACACAACTTAATGTCAAACGTTTCGGGACTGCATACAAGGATCACATATTCTGAAGGGTTCTTTATGCTTAGCTAGTCCTAACAACTGGGACTGGTGATGAAACCTGTATGCAGTTCTTAAATCTAATATGATTTCGGAGCGATAAATACCATTTATTACACACAAAACTTTTGTGGAAATACTATTCCAGGAGACAGCAGTCTGTAATATTAATTGAAATAATTAGTTTTTAATAGAACCAATTAAAATTTGTATAATTACAAAATAATTATTATAACAAACGCATGTGTTACAACAATTGCGCTATAAATTTGATCATGACTAATTAAGGAAACAAAGCTCCGCTAAATTAGCGCTAACCTGAAACAACTGTTTTAAACAAATTTGTTACTATGACAACTGACAGATCTAATGTCTCATGTGGAAAAACATACTATGAAATATGAAGATTTTATAACAAGAAAATTAGTAAAATATGAGAATTTAGATCAGGCTTTCGCGTTGCCTACGTTTCTTACAGTACTCTGCACCTAGTTCGACTAGACCAGTGAACGATATATCGTTCGAAAAATAACAAATATGGGTACACGTTAAAACAAAAGAATCACTGAAAACTCTGTAAAACTGCCAAAACGGCAGCCATGTCAAAATCACCTCTGATTTTCACACTATAAATGCTATGCATAGACATTTCCCTAGTCCGCGCTACGAGCGTGCTAAACTAGCCCCGGCTATCGACTGGTTACTTGTACAGGAATCATATCATATCATATCATATCATATCACATCATATCATATCATATCATATCATATCATATCATATATCATATCATATCATATCATATCATATCATATCATATCATATCATATCATATCATATCATATCATATCATATCGCTAACACTGTTTTATGACTACGAAAAACGTTAGTTCGCTGATTTTCCACCGGAAGCCCGCGCTAAGAATGTCTATGAATATGGCCCTTAATATCTCTTGAACTGCCCAACATATGTTAACGAACAAATGATCTTTAGAAAGGACTGACGATGCCTAAAAACATGCAGAAATAACATTTCTTAATAAATTGAAAAATCGATTTAAAATATTTAACAAAATGTCATCTTACAGTTTTACAATGCCGAGACTAACTGCCGCATAAAAACAAGAAAACTATCGAAAAGAGTTCACGAAGGCCAAAGAAATGATCGCAAATATTTAACTTATCGGTGTGACGTGTTACAAAAAATTTGAGGTTTAATCGTAGCTTGAATATTGGCGATTATTTTTATTCGGTTATTTAGCTACGCTGTGTCAACTACTAGGTTATTTAGACTCGAAATATATGCATATATACAGGGTGAACAGTAATAATACCATTAATTTCAAGGGGTTATTCTTTGAGACTTTTCAAACAAAAAAGTTCAATAGAGTTCCACTCGTTTTCCTTCCTTTTCGAGAAAAAAGTTGTTTTATATGAAACATTTCATAACGTGTTTTAGAAAAGCCATTGATTGAATTCAGTTTAAGAGAGCAGTTTATTATGATAACAAATGATTGAAATAATTTTAGTTTTGTCTTTTAAGTATGCAGAAATTTGACCTGACCAAATGTAACCTTTCGTTCTGCAAAGGTATTTTAAAATGGTATATTTGTTCGGATCAAATTTCTGCACATTAAAGGACAAAACTAAAATTCTTTTAATAATTTATTATCATAATACACTGCTCTCTTAAATTGACTGAGTATATTCGGAATTAAATCAATAATAACATTACTTATGGTTCATCCCTTATGATGATATGTACAGGGTATAAGCGAATTAACACTGCAGATTTTCAGAGCGAATAGCTCCTGTTGTATGTAAAAAAAAACTATAATATCATATTGGTGTAAAGTTCATAGTTTCCCAGAAAAAAAAAAGTTTTTTCTTCAGTGTTTAACGACCTCTTATTCAGTAACTATTGCGAGTAGCATCGTGATTTTTGTCCATATGAATAGAAAATCTAATAAAGAATAATTTATGCCTCTGGCTTATTTCAGTAGTGTGGGCAGTTTTCGTGTAAATTTAATTTTAAAAACCTCTAATTTAAAGTTAGTGCTCGACGCGAGATGATTTCAACACAGCGCCAGAGGAAGCTCATCTAGCGAGACACACCGAGTTCGTTGACTTACATCTGTATCACGAGAAGTGTGTGTTAGCGGCGATGTTGCCGGGCTGCTGAAACTTCAAACTTAATTTTCTAATTAACCGTGCATTTAATCACAAAACTTAATACAGGTTTTCTATTAATTTACGTGTACCCTATCGTCCTTTTCAATTTGCAAGGTTATTTCACTTCATATATATATATATATATATATATATATATATATATATATATATATAACTATATACTGTATATGATGCAATACGTTCCAAAACTGTTTTATTCACTTTTGGACGAAATTATGTTAGTAGTAGTTTCTAAATCTGCTCCATTTTGTCCTTCATTCCATGGACACGTGACGTTTGAAACTATGTTTTATGCCCTTTATTTTAAACATTAAGGGCCATACTCATAGACAATCTTAGCGCGGGCTTCTGGTGGATGATCAGTGAACTAACGTTGTTCGTATTCATAAACCAGTGTTAGCGATATAATATGATATGAATCCTGTACAAGTAATCAGTCGATAGCCGGGGCTAGTTTAGCACGCTCGTAGCGCGGGCTAGCGAAATGTCCATGCATAGCAGCCTAAAAATCTACTATTGTTTCAAAAGACTTCTAATCCACTAGTGTGTCGGCTCCAAAACCCACCTAGTTCATGTTTCCATTGACCACCTCATTTTATGCAACCATATTGTATTGTGTTGTTTTGTATTGCATTTATTAACATTCGAAGGTATTCATACATTGCTTTACAACTAGAATATGGAACAAGTCAAAGTCTGAATTTATAGTCACAGTCTAGATGAAATATATACAGAAGTTTTACAATATAGTCTACTAGTACTGGTATTGTAAAAAATTGTACAAAATTGTAAAAATTGTAGAAAATTAATAAATTGTAAAACTGTAAAAACTTGTAAAAATTGTAATTGTAGTACTGTAAAATTTTGACTTGTTCCACATCTTAAAGCTTCATTGCTCATGTAAGAGGAATAACTCCCTGTAAAGTTAATTTGAATAATTTCGAGGGAAAAATTGTTCCGGGACCGGGCATCGAGTTATTCCTGAAAGCTTAATTTGCATAATACACGTCACTGTACGTAACAGAAAACCACAATTTAAAGTCACACAGAGTTAGTGTGCACTCAAATGTTGGTTGCTTGACGGTTGTCAGCCCACTTTGAGGTCTGTGGATATAGAGGGAAAAATTGGATCGGTGTCGGGTAGAGTTCCCGGGTAGCTCAGTGGGAGAGCGTTGGTACGTTTAACCAAAGGTCCCGGGTTCGATGGCCGGCCCCGGAACATTTTTTCCCTCGAAATTATTCAAATTAACTTTACAGGGGGTTATTCCTGAAAGCTTAATTTGCATAGTTTATTGATTGTTTTCGATTTGTCCCAAGTTTACAATTTTTGAATTCCAGGGTTAAAAGAATAACTGATTTAATTATGACATGGTGCAAAAGCCCAAAGTTCTCGTACTAAGACAATATAATTTCAACAGGAACATTTGGACATATCTAATGCGTGATATGGTTGATGATCATGAAGATAATGATGGTATTGGTGTTGATGATAATGATGATGATTGTTGCGGTGATGGTGGTGGTTAGAAGGCGGATTTTGAAGACCTAAACGTAAAAAATGTCGCTCTGTATAAAAGAGTTGTGTCAAAGAATATATTATAACGTAGTGCCAGGCCTAGACTACTTTAAAATTCAAAGATGGCTTTATATGATCTATGGAGTTAATAACTTACACAGAAGCAGAAAAGCGAGACTTCTAACTTTTCAACGCGGCCTCTGCAGGCAGGTGTTGAACAGCCGCAAAATCAATATAGTTGGCCTCCGGATCTGAACCTCTGACCTGCCAAATACTTTAATCCGTCGCTCGCCGTCCCTTCGCTTGGGTATAACTCTCTTGCCCCTGGATTACTGCACCCCAGGTAGCAATTAAATCGCAAGATTTGTGGCTTGCTGGACCGTAACGGGGATCTACCTGTGTTACGGGGTAGACGCCGCGCCGCCAAGGTTACGCGAACCCCACCCAACTCCTACTGGAATTTAATACAATGGCATAAATAACTATCCAGAGTCACAGGGTTTCCCTATTACTCATTACACCACCAGCGAGGGTCGGCGAGGTTGACTTCTGAAGTCAATATTGCTTGATTCTACAGGTAAAGCAATGATGGTCTGCTTGTAATACGAGTTAAAATTCCTTCTAGAGATTTGAAATGTTGCTTGCAGTTACAATATAAACAGTTCCGTGTCAATAGTGAACATAGAGATTTAACATTGCTTTGAGTAACCTATGTATAATACAATGAAGAAATCACTTAATTAGTGGGCCATGTTTAGAAATTAGCAGGCTTTGACAATTTGTAAAACAACAGGACATCATTTAAGGATGCTAACTCCTAGAAATTAGCAGGCTTTGACAATTTGTAAAACAACAGGACATCATTTAAGGATGCTAACTCCTAGAAATTAGAAGGCTTTGACAATTTGTAAAACAACAGGACATCATTTAAGGATGCAGAAATTAGTAGGCTTTGACAATTTGTAAAACAACAGGACATCATTTAAGGATGCTAACTCCTAGAAATTAGCAGGCTTTGACAATTTGTAAAACAACAGGACATCATTTAAGGATGCTAACTCCTAGAAATTAGCAGGCTTTGACAATTTGTAAAACAACAGGACATCATTTAAGGATGCTAACTCCTAGAAATTAGCAGGCTTTGACAATTTGTAAAACAACAGGACATCATTTAAGGATGCTAACTCCTAGAAATTAGCAGGCTTTGACAATTTGTAAAACAAGAGAACATCATTCATAGTTGCTAACTCCTAGAAATTAGTAGGCTTTGACAATTTGTAAAACAACAGGACATCATTTAAGGATGCTAACTCCTAGAAATTAGCAGGCTTTGACAATTTGTAAAACATCAGGACATCATTTAAGGATGCTAACTCCTAGAAATTAGCAGGCTTTGACAATTTGTAAAACAACAGGACATCATTTAAGGATGCTAACTCCTAGAAATTAGCAGGCTTTGACAATTTGTAAAACAACAGGACATCATTTAAGGATGCTAACTCCTAGAAATTAGCAGGCTTTGACAATTTGTAAAACAAGAGAACATCATTCATAGTTGCTAACTCCTAGAAATCACCCGGCTTTGACAATTTGTAAAACTACAGAACATCATTTATGATTGCTAACTCCTAGAAATCACCAGGCTTTGACAATTTGTAAAACAACAGAATATCATTTATGGTTGCTAACTCCGAGAAATCACCAGGCTTTGACAATTTGTAAAACAACAGAACATCATTTATGGTTGCTAACTCCGAGAAATCAGCAGACTTTGACAATTTGTAAAACAACAGAACATCATTTATGGTTGCTAACTCCGAGAAATCAGCAGGCTTTGACAATTTGTAAAACAACAGAACATCATTTATGGTTGCTAACTCCGAGAAATCAGCAGGCTTTGACAATTTGTAAAACAACAGAACATCATTTATGGTTGCTAACTTTTAGAAATCAACAGGCTGTGACAATTTGTAAAACAACAGAACATCATTTATGGTTGCTAACTCCGAGAAATCAGCAGGCTTTGACAATTTGTAAAACAACAGAACATCATTTATGGTTGCTAACTCCGAAAAATCAGCAGGCTTTGACAATTTGTGAAACAAGAGAACATCATTTAAGGTTGCTAACTCCTAGAAATTAGCAGGCTTTGACAATTTATAAAACAAGAAAAACATCATTCATGGTTGCTAAGTCTTAGAAATCACCAGGCTTTGACAATTTGTAAAACTACAGAACACATTTAAGGTCGCTAACTCCTAGAAATTAGCAGGCTTTGACAATTTGTGAAACTAGAGAACATCGTTTATGGTAGCTATGTTGTAGAAATCAGCAGGCTTTGATAATTTGTAGAACAACAGAACTTCATTTATGGTTGCTATCTCCGAGAAATCACCAGGCTTTGACAATTTTTAAAACAAGAGAACATCATTGAAGGTTGCTAACGCCTAGAAATTAGCAGGTTTTGACAATTTGTGAAACAAGAGAACATCATTCATGGTTGCTAACTCCTAGAAAAAGCAGGCTTTGACAATTTGTAAAACAACAGAACATCATTCATGGTTGCTAACTCCTAGAAAAAGCAGGCTTTGACAATTTGTGAAACAAGAGAACATCATTCATGGTAGCTAAGTCGTAGAAATTAGTAGGCTTTGACAAGAGTTCAAAGTTTTATTTCCATTTATCTCAGAACTCATTTTTATGACTTATCTACCTTTACCCAAACTCCGTCGAATTCATTTTGAAAAGTTTTATTACCAGTAAACCAGTAAACATATTATGACAAACGATTCATGACCTGTATTGTCTTAAGGCAATGGATACACATTTTAACCCATTGTGAAAAAAGCAGAGCATCTCCGGAGAAAATATCTACCACCCCCAGTTTGTAACGGGGACAGTACCGAGTGCCTAATTTCCCTGTACGTACACGACCAGAAACAAAGACGACCGATCCGTCTATTTAATTGAATTTAGCCATCTTGTGACGGCGTCAGCGGAGACACTTGGGGAAGTGATCCATCATAATCTTTAAGCAGTCCCATCACTGGGGATTACAAATTGCTAGCGACGGTCAGCATATCTTATGTTTCACTTAACGCATGTATCTGTAAGCTGTGCAGAATTTGCCAATATTAACTGCTTTGCATCGTGAAAGGGCACGAACATTGGCGCGGGGCATTGAATGACTGACCTCGGAGAGAGGGTACGATTGTTTTATGTCTCTTCGGTATTTGTGGAATGTTCATACCGATCGGGGAAATGACAGGCGCTCTTCTAGTGTTCGGGAAGCGATTTGTGTTATCTGGTGACCGTTACAGGCGTGTCTCTTTGGGGTCTGTGGTGTCTATGGGGAATATCTCTTATCTTATTCCTACCGTCCCGAGATTCTACTCTTACCCAAAGAAAGATTAGGCTGACTATTGGTAGTGACAGTTGACTGTTTAAATAACTGATTATATTTTAACTTTAATATTTGAATGAGTGACATTTTAGAAATTTAATAGCTAAAGAAAAACTAAAATTAACTCCATATGTAGATGAAATTATTGGGGATCATCAGTGTGGTTTTAGGCGTAATGGAACAACTATTGATAAGATATTTTGTATTCGGAAGGTAATGGAGAAAAAATGGGAGTATAAGAGTACAGTACATCAGTTATTCATAGATTTCAAAAAGGCATATGACTCGGTTAAGAGAGAAGTTTTATATGATATTCTTATTGACTTTGGTATTTCCAAGAAACTAGTTCGATTAATTAAAATGTGTCTCAGTGAAACGTACAGCAGAGTTCGTATAGGTGAGTTTCTGTCAGATGCGTTTCCAATTCACTGCGGGCTTTTTCCCCCGACCTCCCAACTAACACTCTATATGCATTTCTGAGTGTTAGTTGGGAGGTCGGGGGAAAAAGACCTTTGGGGAGACGGAGACGTAGATGGGAGGATAATCTTAAAATAGATTTGAGGGAGGTGGGATGTGATGATAGAGACTGGATTAATCTTGCTCAGGATAGGGACCGATGGCGAGCTTATGTGAGGGCGGCACTGAATCTCCGGGTTCCTTAAAAGCCAGTAAGTAAGTAAGTAAGTAAGTAAGTAAGTAAGTAAGTAAGTAAGTAAGTAACTTTATGTATAAATATCTCAACATGGATGGATGGATATTGGTCCATTTCATCCGAAAATGTACCCTTTCTTTCACACTTTCACTCATACACACATACACACAGTTTTTTATTCCACATTCGTGTAGATATAGACATCGTCGGGATAAAATGCAGAGTGTGTGTTGCCGAATTCAAATCGTATGTTTACATGGAAATATCGGGGTACAGTAGATTTCCCTTCGCTACTTTGTAGCGTCATAGAATTTTATGGGTAAAATAAAAGTTCATTTTGAAATATACATAAAATAACTTATATGTTTAATATAGAGGAAATGTATTTAGTGTGACGCTGTGTACAGGGCTCTGTTCTATAGCAAATACCGTTACAGCCTTATTCAACCAGCCCTGCTTCAAACAATATTGTAGACGTGACTAGTAAAACGTAACACGTTAGCTGTGCAAGGTGTGTAAATATTACCTTATGCACCTTTTTTTTTTGTCACTTCAACTGGACGGGATTCAGAGCGGAAGAAAAAATACGATTATACCGCATATCGGTATTCTGCGGTGGAAAGTAACCAATTACACTGCTGTGCCATTACTACGCGTTGCAGCAGTAACCAGCATTAATGACTAGCACTTCCGCATATCTCCCCTCCACTCCCCTCCCCGGGGGTGCCATTAACTCCGCTGCGTCCCCTGTTCACAATTCATCCCGCCGTCCCCGCCACTCCCCTTTTCATTCATTATTTCTTTTCACATCATACGCCAAAACCTGTATTTTTAGTAACTACGGTTGGACTCATAAATGTAAAAATTAAATTAGAGGAGCGGAATTGTACGTCCATTCAATTCCGCATAATCGAAGCTCCAATTGTAGAAATAAATTCCAATTCTGCAATCCCTGCCGCTTGTATTATTTGGTGTTAACCTTGCACCTCCAGACGTATTTCAGATGTTTTATATAAAAGACAAAAAACAAATCGTAGACTTCTTTTGTTCGCGAGTATGACAAAATAGAGACGCTAGGTCTTGTTTTCGTGAATGTAAATGTTTGTTTCCATAGTAACGGAATGTTTTAGCATGTTTCTGATATAGCAGACGACAAACACGATGTTTTGAATATACCTTACTTACTTACTTACTGGCTTTTAAAGAACCCGGAGGTTCATTGCCGCCCTCACATAAGCCCGCCATTGATCCCTATCCTGAGCAAGATTATCCATTCTCTATCATCATATCCCACCACCCTCAAATCTATTTTAATATTATCGTCCCACCTATGTCTCGGCCTCCCTAAAGGTCTTTTTTCCTCCGGTCTCCCAACTAACACTCTGTATGCATTTCTGGATTCGCCCATACGTGCTACATGCCCTGCCCATCTCAAATGTCTGGATTTAATGTTCCTAATTATGTCAGGTGAAGAATACAATGCGTGCAGTTCTGTGTTGTGTAACTTTCTCCATTCTCCTGTAACTTCATCCCTCTTAGCCCCAAATATTTTCCTAAGCCCCTTATTCTCAAACACCCTTAATCTCTTTTCCTCTCTCAGAGTGAGAGTCCAAGTTTCACAACCACACAGAACAATCGGTAATATAACTGTTTTATAAATTCTAACTTTCAGATTTTTCGACAGCAGACTGGATGACAAAAGCTTCTCAACCGAATAATAACAGGCATTTCCCATATTTATTCTGTGTTTAATTTCCTCCCGAGTATCATTTATATTTGTTACTGTTGCTCCCAGATATTTGAACTTCTCCACCTCTTCAAAAGATAAATTTCCAATTTTTATATTTCCATTTCGTACAATATTCTCGTCACGAGACATAATCATATACTTTGTCTTTTCGGGATTTACTTCCAAACCTATCTCTTTACTTGCTTCCAGTAAAATTCCCGTGTTTTCCCTAATCGTTTGTGGATTTTCTCCTAACATATTCACATCATCCGCATAGACAAGCAGCTGATGTAACCCGTTCAATTCCAAGTTTTGAATATACCTTCATCTTAAAATAGAAAGGAAAAAATATAATCTTACTCATTACAGAACCAATTTCAGTTGTTTTATTGGTGTTAGCCTTTTATCTCCAAACGTATTTCAGATACTTTTATATCAGACACAAACATAAATTTGATGACAGCCTTCGTTTGTTCGACATATAGACAAAACACGACCTACGTTGTTGTTCTGTGAACATAGATGTTTTCCCTAATAGTGTGATTTTTTTGCACTGTGTTTCTATTAGAATGTATTTGTGTGAACTTATTTCTTGTGGCTGAATTGAGGCGTTGAGAGCAGAAGTGGTGTAAGTCAAAAATGGGTAATGAGGGTTAAAGTAAAATTTGTGTAAAATACAGCGCAAAGTAGCAATTAATATGTCCTTCTTGCTATTCACTGACTACTAATAGTTGAAATAAAGTGAATATTAATTGCTACTTTGCACTGTATTTTACAGAACGTTTACTTTAACCCTCATTACCAATTCTGCTCTCAACGGCTCAATTATTGCAATGAAATTCACTTTTCGAAGCACGACTCTATCCTTATTTCCACATTATGTGTAGGAAGAAAAACTGAACTCATTGCAAAAGTAAATTTGAAATGCGCCATATACAGGGTGATTCACGAGGATTTACCGTACCTTACGCAGCTTATTTCTGAAGACATTCTGAGGAAAAAATGTAATATAAACATTTGTCCTAATCTCAATATTTTCAGAGTCACACTAATTTGAAGTTGTTTGTAAAATACCTTTATTCTTTAGTTTTAAGGGTAAAAGAATATTACAGATTAATGAACTATTCACGAGTATCATTTCTTTAATAAGCTAGTATTCTGAAGCTAAAAATGTGTTGTGAATTCCATAGTTGCTTCGTACAGAATATTTTTTTCGATTTTTAACTACAAAATTACATTTTCGTACGCATTTATGACAACAATTGTTATAAAGTGTTGTCAGATGTTCGTGATAATAGGAACAAACCACAAAAAAAAGACGAAACTTTCGAGATTCTAGTTACTCTCATCTCCAGGCAAGGAGGGGAAATAAGAATCACAGTCAATGTATAATAGAAGTTATTTATTAGAGTAGTATTAAAATTGTCGTTTTGTTAGGAAACGGGAATGTTTGCGAAAAGGGGTTGCTAGGCAAATTATAAAAAAATTGCGGAGAAAATAAAATAATTAATTTTAAACACGTTTGTCACACACTACATTCACTTTCTTCACTTTCTGAAACATTATTTTTTTTTGTGAATATGTTAGGAGAAAATCCACAAATGATTAGGGAAAACACGAGGATTTTACTGGAAGCAAGTAAAGAAATAGGTTTGGAAGTAAATCCTGAAAAGACAAAGTATATGATTATGTCTCGTGACGAGAATATTGTACGAAGTGGCAATATAAAAATTGGAAATTTATCTTGCGAAGAGGTGGAGAAGTTCAAATATCTTGGGGCAACAGTAACAAATATAAATTATACTCGGGAGGAAATTAAACACAGAATAAATATGGGAAATGCCTGTTATTATTCGGTTGAGAAGCTTTTATCATCCAGTCTGCTGTCAAAAAATCTGAAAGTTAGAATTTATAAAACAGTTATATTACCGGTTGTTCTGTATGGTTGTGAAACTTGGACTCTCACTTAGAGAGAGGAACATAGGTTAAGGGCGTTTGAGAATAAGGTGCTTAGGAAAATATTTGGGGCTAAGAGGGATGAAGTTACAGGAGAATGGAGAAAGTTACACAACACAGAACTGCACACATTGTATTCTTCACCTGACATAATTAGGAACATTAAATCCAGACGTTTGAGATGGGCAGGGCATGTAGCACGTATTGGCGAATCCAGAAATGAATATAGAGTGTTAGTTGGGAGGCCGGAGGGAAAAAGAGCTCTAGGGAGGCCGAGACGTAGATGGGAAGATAATATGAAAATGGATTTGAGGGAGGTGGGATATGATGATAGAGAATGGATTAATCTTGCTCAGGATAGGGACCAATGGCGTGCTTATGTGAGGCCGGCAATGAACCTCCGAGTTCCTTAAAAGCCAGTAAGTAAGTAAGTAAGTAAGTAAGTAAGTAAGTAAGTAAGTAAATAATAAACTGTTAAAAGGCCTACGTTTAGTAATGACTATCTGAAAGTTTTTTCACAACTCCTTTTATTATGTTGCATTTATCTTTTCAACCAGTCGTCATGTTTCAGCAGATATATATGTATATATATACAGGGTGTTTCCGGGCTGGTGTTACAAACTTTCAGGGATGATGGGGAAGGACACATGTATCAATTTGAGATAAGGAACCTTGGTCCGGAAATAGTTCTGTCTAAATAGAATAATTTTATTCCTCTGTACACCTTATTTATGTGTACTTATCTGTACATCTTACACATACTCTATTCATCTGACGTTGTTTACGTTGTCTACTTACAGTATTCCATTCAGTGCGCTGTCTGAGGGGTGGGGACAGGAAACTACACTAAAGCAATGCAGATAGCGTAATGTGTAACGGACATGGTCGGTCCTGATAAGGCCCCCTTATAATGCCCATATTAAGTAACGTATTTTAAATGCCATATAGCCTAAATTATAAGTTAGAACGAACTTAATTTATATTCCAATTTTCATATAAATCGGTTCAGCGATTATCGCGTGAAAAGGTAACAGACATCCAGACAGACACAGACAGACATACAACAAAAATTTCAAAAAAGCTATTTTTGGTTTCAAGATGATTAATTATACATGTTGACACCAATTATTTTTGGAAAGGCGAAAATTACCAGAAAAATTTCGTTTACAGATTTATTATTAGTATAGATTTAATTTTTCTATGACCGGCGATTATAAATGAATACTTCTTAAATGTTATAATTATAAGTAGTAATAATAATAATAATAATAATAATAATAATAATAATAATAATAATAATAATAATGGCTTTATTTAACCTGGCAGAGTTAAAGCCGTAAGTCCTTCTCTTACACTCAGCCAGGATTAAAACTTGCTTACATAGTTGAACATAAAACTGGATCGGAATTAAGTAATTACATACTGATATGATTGGGTACATAATGAGATCAAAAGAGATAGTTACATAAAAATTTACCTCGTAAAATAAAAATAAATATAGTGGAATACATATTAATGTTGTTAGAATCAAATACGAATCACATGAAAACAGAAGCCGATAATTCAATAAAAAATGTACACAGTAAAAATAAAAATAAACACATTAGTATACATATTAGTATTAGATTACAAGTAAGTAGGATTCACATAATTAAATCAGAAACCGACAATTGAATAAAATGTACACAATACAAAAAATAGACTAATAATAATAAAAAAACACAGTAAGATACATATTGATGTTAAGTGATAAATAAACACGATTTACATGATTACACAATAAAAATAAGAAACAAAAAATAAAAATAAGTACAGTGGAATACATTCCATTAAATATTTGCAACGCGTTAGGTCTGGCAACTCATCATAACATATTTTTATGCTCGACCATGCCGAAATGTAGTAATTATACACCTGGTAGCAGACCTTTAATGCATGTCATTAAAGTATACCTACTCATTAAAGGTCAGGTCTTTCAGCCAATGACGACACAGGTTACAACTGTTCAGCCAATGACAGGTCAGCTTTCTACCGTTATAAAACCGCAAGTATCGATTATTGTCGGATATGCAATCGAAAGAGAATTAGCGAAAAGTCATGGAGGCTGGAAATCCAATACTGTCGCAGAAGGTTATGTTCTGTTACTATAATAATTAGCGTTAATTGTACATAATATTCAAATAAATTCAATTTGTCATCTCGTTTTTCAATGTCTAATTTAATTTCAATGTTATCTCTGTAGGTTCTTATGGCCTAGCAAGGTCAATGTGGACATCTGTTCCTCGGAAAAAAATCAATACTTTCGCGTCTGCGCACATCTCACAACATACGGAACATTGCTGAAGGTCAGATACAAAGAAAATTAATAATATCAAGTTAGAGATATGGTCGAGCATAAAAAGTCGTATGAAACTCGCCTATAATGGTAATTAAGACGCTCGTACGAAAATTATGAAACTCGCTTGCGCTCGTTTCATAAATATCCATACTCACTTCTTAATTACCTTCATTATAGGCTTGTTGCATAATGTACTATTCTAATTTAGATTTAAAAGAAATTAAAGTCCTTATTTTAAAGTACTTATTTTTCTAAATAACATCGGCCTCTCCCAGAACACTAGATTGAGTTACAGTCCTACATTATCATAGACTGGCGATGAGTGCGATCGGTAGGAATAATTATCGGTGCTTGAGTAAGTCCTCCTTCAAAGAGCATGTGGCTATCACGTGACGGTTACATACGTGAAGTACCCTTTATACACACAAGTAATTTGCACGTGCAATTGGCGCAAATTAGCTCTGTTGCACATACCTCTGCTGGGAAATATATTCCATGTGCTAGCGCACTCATCTCGAGATGGCTTTATGCCGATGTCTGCCCGCTTATTGGCCAGTCTCTAGTAGCCAGAGTTGCCAGATAAAGGAATCGAAACCGTCGTAGTAACTTATAAAAATTGTAGTACTTCAGCATAAAATTGTCGTACATTTCTCAACTTCCTAATATACTTCTAGTCCACCGCTGTGTAGTAATAGTTAGCACGTCTGATTGTGAAACGAGCGGGCCAGAGTTGAAATCCCGGAAGAGACGAGTTATCTGGTTGACGTTGTTTCCAGGTTTTCCCTCAACCCATTAAGAGCAAACGCTGGTTAACTTTCGGCCCTGGAGTCATTTGGGTGGCATTATCACCTTCATGTCATTACGCAGTTGATAAAGAATCGCAAAATAAATATATCTACCAGTAAATTTTAGTTCCAATTAAAAATACTACTAATTATAGTTCACATCTACAATGACATTCAGCATTGAAACAAGTCACCACCCATTTCTTCATCATCAACACTATCATCGCAGTAAGGCGTGCACGATGACGCTTTGTTAGAATCAACTTTCTTATATTTAAAGTCAGCAGAATTTGATCTTCGGCCGGCGCGGCGGCAGATAGGCCAATAAATGAGGCGGCTGAAAATTACATCAAATTAATTCATCTACAGTCGACTCGAACCCGACACCTCTATAATGTCGGCGCGTTTAGACTTCTTAATGCTACTGCGGTATTATTTAATTGATAAAAGATTTCCTTTATCGAACAAACAAGAAAGTTAATAAAATTAAACTCGTATTATTTTCATATAACTGCGCCGTCTACGTGAAACCTAGAGCTCAAGATGACAAATTACGACTCGCATGACAAGCATAGTTACAGATCGATTTTCAAAGCATTCCTTCCCCCCCCCCCCTTAAAAGCATGTTTCTTTCATATTAGTCCAGGACATATTAAATGAAGAAAACTTATCTAAAAGGGACGAATTAACCATAAATTTCATTTTAATTATAGACCAACATGAGTTCCCAATTATTTTTTTCCCTTCAGTGAAATAGTCGTACACAATTGCGTACAACATAGTGTGCGGTCGTTCCTCGTACACTGAGTCAAAATAGTCGTACGCGTACGACTATAGTCGTACGTATGGCAACCCTGCTAGTAGCCTTGGTTTGTGCGTTACCATCAGAAGTCTATGCAAGAAACGCGAAATGAGCATGCCCTACAGTTGTCGCGGTAAGAAACAGTGCCTGACAACCTCTTATCCCTCCATTCTCTCTTACTGCTTCAAGATGAACAGCGGCAAACAGAAACTCCGAGCTCTCATTTCTTAGAACCAATATCACAGTCTACTATATACAGTCACGAAGCTTGGTATGATTTTTTGCATTTCTCGCGATAGTTGCTAGCCGCTTGGAGCGCTGTGAGTACTAGGAATAATAGACTGTGCCACTGCCATCGTGATCTAATACAGGCCGTAAGGCAGACCATGTGACTCGCTTAACCTGATCATGATGGACGCCGTTTCAACCATGTAAATTAATTTGAATGCATAAAGAGTAACTTATATTTCTCTAAAATGTAGTGTCATTGTATTAATAAAATTTAAAACAATGATTATGAGACACTTCACGCATAATTCACTTGCGAGTAATATTATTTTTGCTGTGAAAATTACGTTGTTTGTATGTGTATTACCTGCCTTTATTTCGATTAAATATTGCAAAATTCTTGTACGTTAATTTATGCACGATTCAGTAATTTTCAGTTGCACCGCACGGATATTTAGATATGTTGAAATTATAGGTTATGTTTACTGTACCAGTTGTCCATTTCTGTCTAATTTTAGTGGTCTCTAATGCCCTGCCATTACATATGTATGTTATGTCATATGGAAATTATAGGTTATGTTTACTGTACCAGTTGTCCCTTTCTGTCTAATTTTAGTGGTCTCTAATGCCCTGCCATTACATATGTATGTTATGTCATATGGAAATTATAGGTTATGTTTCATATATTTAACTTATATTCCTAGAGTGTAAGAGGGCCTTAGACTAGAAATGTTTAGTTTAAATGTAGTTCTGTTTATAAGTATGCATAAGGGCGTAATTATTTGACTTATTTGAACTGTTGTATCAGTGAAGCGAGGTGAGTCAGTGAAGTTATGGTTTTACAGTGCAGTGAATAGTTCCGATCAGTGATAATTTATAGCGTCAATGAAATATGTTCTATAGTGTCAGTGAAATGTGTTACAGAGTGTCAGTGAAATGTGTGCTAAAGTGTCAGTGAAATGCGTCATAGTGCCACTACAGGGAATGAGATGAGAGTAAAGTGAAAGACTATTGAAACTTATGTAGGACCTATACATAATTATGTAGGTTGTATTGTAAAATCAGGTATTTTATTTTATGTTTTATTATTATTGTGTTAAATTGTATTGTGTATTATTATTGTATTGTGTATAAAATTGTATATGTGTTGTAAAATTGTATTGTGTATTGTAAATTTTAATGTGTATTGGTTATCATTTTATTGTGTATTGTTAATATTGTATATACCACTGCCACCGGGTGCTTGCCCACTTGCAGTGTAAATAAATACATACATACATTCCTAAATTCGCAATTATACATTATAATTAAGCATAATGTCATGTATGACATCCGTCACATTCTATTTGTCTGTATTTCAATACTACAATAGAGTACTGAATTACTGTATTTATCTACTACCTAAGAGACGAAGTAACACAATCGTACGTACACTAATTTCATAGGAGTGGTATGGTAAATTTTCTGTCTACAATTAAGGAAGGTAGGCTAGATGTGCTAAATTAAAATCACAATATAAATTCTTTTTTATTAAACCTCAAAATAGCTTCAATTCTAAACTTAAAATGTTGATTCAAACAGATTATGTTAACACATTAAAATAACACAGTAAGGTTTGTAATTATTTCTGCAAGATATTATGCAACAAGAAGTAAACGGAACTTATGGACACATTACACTAAATAAAACTTAGCTATGATACGCAATATAGTCATAATATTATATTTCACTGAGCTCCAATTTCTAGCTAAACTTGTAAATCAATATGTTACAGCTTCTTATTTTAAAATTATTATTTTTATTATAGAAAGTTTAAGATTTCTGAACAACGTATTTTTCTTCTTTATCTATTATGTAGGCCTATTTATTGATCAAATTTCACGTGGAAATTGTTAGAAATATTTTTTACTGCCGCAAAACAAGAAAGTCATAGATTAAACAGTACCTGAGAAAAGTGGACCTAAATGAGTGAAAAACAAAACATAAATCATAATGCAGCCTTTGACAGAATATTTGCTCATAAAATAAACCTAGGAAAAATTATTCCATACTCTATGCATTAGAGTTAGTTTTAAATTGCTTTACATTGTACGAAAGTTTCATTTAATTATTACCTTTAATAGTATTAAAATGCAAACGTTTAACATATTTCCTAATTTTTAAGCAGACTTTTTGTTACCTACTGTCCTTAAGAGAAGGAAAAAGGCAAGAATTTCCGCTCGGCGGAAATAATAATTCTTTTTCCCCTAGCCTGAATTTAGGGAAAGCTAAATTTTGTGAGGAAACAGTTAAATTGGTAGTAATACTAACAAAATACTATCATTCTTAACAGCGGATCCTTGTAAAACAGATCAGTTTCGTTTGGACTTTGAATGTTCATAAATTGTACACACAACGATGTCCAGTCTTACAGTTTTGTTTTCCTTCAACTGTCGCTTTCTTTTGTCATTCTTCTGCTTTCTCCTTTCGAAGGCATATGATTAATCTTTTAAGTTAAAAAATGTATTCAGTCTGATGAAACAGGAACAACTTTGAGTTTCAAAAACTTTCATGGAATATTGATTCACATACGTAGCTGAAATTTTGTACAGGGACATCATTTTATTTTTACTTCAATTTTTATTGTACCTGAGTTTTTGAATGTACTTCATTCCCACCCTTTCTACTAATGAAGTCCAACCGTTCTCCACACAGATCCAAGACCGCATATACAGTCATAGTAGTCTTACGGTCTAGTAAACAGTGAGTTCCAAAAATATGTTCGCGTTTTCCATTGACGAAAGAGTTTTCAATATTGCATCATTTTCGCACAGATACTGTCGTCCATTTGCCTACTTCGCATTCCGGTTTTCCCCACCTGCTTCTATTCGCCTCTCTGTAAAGGCTAGTGACTGGGCTGTCTTAGCTCTTTTCTGAGAATTTAAAGAAACAAATATCAAGAGTCCTTCAATAACTGTCTATTAAAAATTACAAAATATTACATAGGTTGCAGGAACATATTCTGACTAGCGCTTTCGCTATAATAATAGCATCCTCAGGTCAGACTTTTGCGATGTTATGCTTTTCATATAAAGACATGGATAGACTAGTAACGTCGAAAAATGTTAAAGTACATGACGTAAAAATATAAAAATATGAAAAATACAATGATAAGAGAAATAAAAAGACTTATGAACAGTCTGAAATTTATATATATATATATATATATATATATATATATATATATATATATGGTAGAAAAACCTTCATGAGGTCTCAAAAAATACATAAAAATATTTGACATGTGTGCAGGTGATAGATCACAATTTGGTAAAAAATATGCAGCTTAAAATAGCGACACAGACAATAAAAAGAATAAATTAAAATATTGCCTTTCAAATTTCTTTTCTGAGAACATTAATTTCTGTTAGGAATTGGACGTCTACGTAATATTATACCCATACAACTGTTTAAAATAACTTAAAAGGGATTCGTTAAGTAATTAATTGTCACGTGATTTCCCCACTTTCTACGATCCTGCGACATAACCACTTGGACGGACAGTAGATAGCATGTCTGAATAATTTTATCTTTTCGGATCGGGCAGAAGTGAAGATTAAATTTACAGTACGTAAGGTACTCTGAGAGTAGGTATAGAATTATTTCAACATGAGTTACTGGTACGAAGGACGAAACTGGTAATTGGAATTACACACATTCGAATTGAAGCCTGTATCGAAATGAACGGCCACAATTTTGAAAATGTGTTTAAATATCCATATATTATGGTTATTTTTCAATGTAACTTCATTCTCTATAGTGTACGCTAATGTGTTGTAGACAGTATAACATACACTGCATAATGAATACGTCCGCATGGACAGCTCAGTTCGTGAGTAAAACCACTCATTGTTAATACTGTACTGTATTTTGATTTAAAAAAAAAACAAATGAAAATTATCAAACTCAAAAGCGTAAATGGAGTTTACGTAAATGGACGAACTACTTTTCTTCCCTCCTATACCTAATAAAGTGATTTGTTTGTATATTACGCCAGTATCATCGAACTTCAGTCGTGGAAGGGGGTAGCAACCGTTGATCCAAAAGTATAGCCAGGTTAATATTAGAAATGTTAGTAAAGAAAAAATGATGTCCCTGTATGATATATTGTACAGAGATAAAGCGCAACCTTTCGGGTATTGAAAGAAGAGCAGAGTACTTAAAATTCACGGCTCAAATATTGTGTTGACTTGTTAAACAAAACAAAAGTGTGGCGATTATTAAAACAGAAACTCCGTCTCTATGGCAACTGTCATGCTGTATAAAATGATGTTGGTACTTACTGAGTGCACTCCTCCGCCTTCACTATGCTTCCACGCAGCCAGCAGACGAGCAGGAGCGTTGCAGTCGCGGAAAGCAAGGCCATCTTGATGCGCGCCATTTAACCCGAACGCGGTGACCTCACAGCATGGCGCCTGCGAGAAACAGAAATGATAACATGTTAGTCAGGTTTTATTTCTGTCAACCACGCCCACAGAATTAAAGTAAAGGACATAAAAAGTATGTGAGGACGTGTGTGAGGTATCGTGTATAAACCCTTATTGTTCTCTAGCA